>OZ026618.1:63710776-64255776 GCA_964020975.1 Hermodice carunculata | reverse complement strand
AACACCAAAAATAAGTCCCACTTTAGTCAATCCTAACTCAAAATGTATTTGCGTTAGGATAACATATCATATATGTGTGTACTCGCCATACTCCAAAGAATTCATATGTCCCGTATTTGGGTGTTTGTGATGTCAATTGTTGAATAAATAATTGAAAGTTGACCGCAAAGCATTCACCCCATAAATGTCGATATAAGTCACTAATTATCTGTGATAAAATCATAAATACTCAAAGGCTGACGTTTCCATTTTGGCCTTTGATTTTCAGGATGTTCATTTTCTTCATTTCATAGAAAAAGAACTAAGCAAAATTTAGAAAATCGCTGAATCTTTTTTGCAGTTCAGACATTAAAGAATCAAAAGCCGTTAACCGGATAAATTCGCCCAGCCGTTTTCTTGGAATAACCATTCTTAGGTGGGGTTCTCGTCCTATTATCTTTTCTGAGAAAACGAGCTTCAAAGGCCTTTGATGTTGATCAATTGCCTCTGAAACAATACCATTGGCTCCAGTTGAGCTGATATCTGTACAAATAGTAGTAAACATCGTCCCTGAACATATGGGGAGGTTGTCAATCAATTCTTGGCCAATCCGATGAATGAAAGAGCCTTTGAATTAGGGAAAACATTATTCAGCGATCTGTCAAACGGCGACAGCGACAGTCTTGTTTCAAAGTGTGACGTCACGGAGGCGGCCTTTCCTGCCCCGTGACCTGAAGCCTGGCAACGAAAGTTATGTTGCCTTGCTTCGGAGGGGGCGTCCTTCGGCCGCTCGTGGTCCTTGTACGGATGGCGGGTTTGGTCTTCCGCCCCCTACCTCTTCATCCCGGTTATAGGGATAGTGTTTTATTGTATTGACTCGTCTCCTATCTGTATACTTTATGTAGTTAGCTTGTTAGTCTTGTCTTTACACTTTACTTAGTTAGCTTGTCATTATTTTGCAGTTGTTTTCTCAATGAGTTTCATTTCTCTTTCCAACCTGAGCTTTGTAACGCGATTTTGTATATTTTCTTTGCTGTTCACGTGCTTATTTCGATGTGATTATTTGTACTTTTATTTCCTCATCGCTTGGTTCCGATAAAATATAATTATCTGCGTAGGTATTGTTGATAAGGGTGTCATTTTCCCCCACCTGTCTTTGGTGTGAAGGACCACTGGGGTAATCCATCGCGGCACGGCCTTTGAAGTTTGAAGGGACATCGTCTGACGATTCCCGCTCCTCTTGAACATTTTAAGGCTCCATTCATTAGAACGCAAAACAAGCAAGGTAACTATAAAGTACACCACTAAGGCTATGATATTTTCGCATGTTTGCATCTTTTCCCTGCCCACAAACATACTCTCAGCATGCTGCCTTATTTCGCATTGCCGCCCTGATGCCACTCTTCTTTTGCTATGGGCCGTTGCTACCTGCAGCCACGTGACAGGCTGTTAAGTATGATTGACGGGTGGCATTGTTCCATTTGGCGGCTGAAAACCCAAAGGATGACACATGGACGTTTAGATGTCCACATGCCTGAGAGGTTTGTGGCGTTTTTCTCATATTTCTTCTTTAGTTAAAAGCTCGAAATTTTGACAACTAATAAAAAGGACATTCATCTTGTGAAAACCGTTAAATTTTCAAAATCGGCAATGCAAGGGTTTTTGGTGTCTTAACTGTCCTTAAGAAAGTAATGGAAAGGGATGGTCCCTTTCGAGGGTGGTTGGCGATTATACAGGACACCCAATAAGAGTCCGATCAGGAGTAGTCATGTATTCATACATTTTATGTGTTGTTTGACATCAAATATTCATAATAACGTGAAGTCCAGTACTTCTAATTTCATTTGGCTGTTATTGTTATGTTCATTAATACACTTGTTTTTCAGGGAGAAAAAAAAAGATTTTTTATGTAATTATATTATGAAAATCCTATTACACAGGCACACCAAATGGAACTATGATAGCAAGACATGACACTGGAGATAACAAAAAATGGGAGTATGCAGTAAGCAAGTAAAAATTAGTTCTGGAACTTTATCAACAGCTGTTTAGACTATACAGGGATCAACAAACATGTATTACTGTACTGTTATGAAAGGTATTCTCAGATCATCTAAAACACTCGCAGTTGTTGCAAACATGGTGATCAACAAAGGTCAACAAACGAATACAACTAAATCTCTCAAGCTAATACATTTGTTTCTGTTATCAATTATTGTACCAGACTTTGAATATCTAATGATCACATATTCAAACTCTGAATGTATAATTAAAAGAAAAGTAGTATTTGTGTTTTAGTTTTTGCTTTATATGTGTACGATATACATAGTAATATGTGCCGATAGTAAAGATATAGAAATGGATCAACAAACATGTATTACTTTACTGAGGGTGCACGGTTGGCCGAGCTGCAACACGCTCGCCTTTCACCTCTGCGGCCCGGGTTCGATTCACGGCCGGGGAAGCATGTGGAAAGAGTTCCTACCAGTCTGACTGTGCACGGTGGTTTTCTCCGAGTCCTTCGGTTTCCTCCACCAAACATGTAGGTAGGAAGTATACGCCACGATCTGAGCCATGGAGAGTGATTAATATAGGCTTGGCCTGTTTCGCAATCCATGTAAAAGATATGGGTCTATATATAGAAATGGATATAAAAGTGGCCCAGGCTGAAAAGAAAATTAAATGACCTGCGACATGATATATGAAGATTTTTGTGGCCTGCGCACCTGCTAACAAAGTTACCTGGGGGCCCCAGGGGACTCTCCACTCTTAAGAAAATTATCTTCATATGCCTTGATCTAATTATGATAGGCCCCTTATCATTAATATCGACAAAACTTGTTTTACTTATTTTAGACAAGAGAAAGCAGGTAAGGCAGTCCAATTACTTTCAGACACCGAAAAACATTATATGGCTGACTCAGTAACATAAGAGAAAATGGCTTAAAGTGATGGCTATACCCATTAAAACATTTTGGGTAGGGTAAGTAATTTTAAGTAAAAGGCTTCAAGATAACAAAAGCGGAAAATGTTTTGATGTGAACTGTATAGCAAAACCTGTGTGCTTTACCTTTAATCTGTCTGCATATCCTATATCGCAACAAAGTCAGATTCTCCTTTAACATATGTTTTTTTTTTTTTTTTGGTCATCATTAAAGTGTGGAGACCATAAGATAAATTGCGTGGTGTTTGTATACCATAACTGCATTCGAACTGTTTCAGAAACAACCAAGTGCCACGTATCTGCAGAAGGAGATCCTTTAGTATGATACAAACTATTTCAAAGACTGCACTACAGTGACAAGTTTTGCAAGCATGTAATCCGCACGTGCCACAAAACCTCGCAAATCTACAGTGCATGATACTCAGGTGAAATATTATGATACATCCCTGACCTGAAATGTGTGTCAACCTATACATGTCAACAGTAGTTAACATCAATTCTGCCATCAATTGAAATGCCTAAACTACAATTTTGGAAGCAGTCACACCATTCCTTGGAAATGAAAGTGGAAACTAGATAGATATATTTAAAACCATAATTTAACGTTTTGCATTACATCTAAACCATGCAATCTGTGCAATTTTACACATAATAAAATATTGAAGAAAGGCTTTCTTCGTTTAAAGTGAAAAATTCTCAATTTTTATTCTTCTTTTGCTTGTACTTCAGTTTCTCATCAAAAGGTCAGGGAGATAGATAACCTGATTCACATGAAGTCTAATCCCATTGCAACATCAGTTTCTAAAAACATATTGGTTTATGCAGACA
Organism: Hermodice carunculata; assembly: GCA_964020975.1. Taxonomy (NCBI): domain Eukaryota; kingdom Metazoa; phylum Annelida; class Polychaeta; order Eunicida; family Amphinomidae; genus Hermodice; species Hermodice carunculata. Next base: position 64,252,025 of record OZ026618.1, on the reverse strand, counting down.
CTTTATATAGAGCTACAAGACTTTGTCAAATTGCTTCTGCAAATATGTATTACATAAAGTCGTTTCGCTGCTCAAGAGGCATCAGAGGTTTCTTCAAAATGTTTCTATTTATTCGGCAAACGCCAGTCACTGGGTACGAGGAAGTGTACCTCATGAGTCAACTTGACGTTTGACCAGAAGAGAATTTCAATATTATAATTGAAATAATAAAAATGCAGCTGTCATGTGTGATAATTAAGCATCTTAGAGCTCGAAAAATATATGATATCGACTTTTGGTTACATTGCATTTAAGGAATGTGCAGTTTGTCTAAATGGAGGTCAGTTGTTTTGAAACAATGTTCTTGATTCTGGAAGTGCCCTCTGTTCCCCTTCAATATTTCTTGATGGGTATTATAGTCATCCTTAATAAATCTAAATATTTTTTAAGATTATAGAAAACTAGCAAAACGTTGGGAACTTTTTCACCTTCATCCCATCGGTCTTTTGTGACGATGCTATAACCCTCAGATGTAACCGAATGGCTATGTTATATATACGTTGTTTTTCCCTTCAAAAGTTATGGTCTGGTACGCCTAAAAGATCTCAATTACATACATACATACATACATACATACATACATACATACATACACACACATACATACATACATACACACACATACATACATAATACACACATACATACATACATACATAATACACACATACATACATATATAATACACACATACATTCATACACGTATACATACATACGTATATACATATATACATACATACATACATTCATACCTGGATGCATGCATACATACATATTATTAGTTTCATGTGTTTGTAGTTTTGGGTTGATCAATATAATCTACATATATATATATATATATATATATATATATATATATATATATATATATATATATATATATATATATATATATATATATATATATATATATATATATATATCATTGTAAGCCCCTTACCTGCAGGCAGACTTAGAGACATATATTTGTTTTAATTAAAAACCTGCTGGTCTTTGCAGCCTACGAGCTTTAGAATCGTGCGAAACCTAGGCTTTTCTTAAATTTTGTCTTCCATGAAAATAAAATAATGATACTAATAAATAAATATTAGACTTGGCAAATAAAGATGATATACATGCATGCATGCATACATACATACATACATACATACATACATAAACACACACACATACATACATACATACATACATACATACATACATATAACCAGTTTATTGTGTTTGTAGTTTTGGGTTGATTATCAAGAACTATATACCATTGTAAGCCCGTTACTGCAGACAGACTTAGAGACATTTTTCTTTTCATTTGCACTTGCTAGTTGTTGCAGCCTATCAACTTTAGAATCGTCTGGAGACTAGGCTTTCCTTGAATTGCGTCTTTTCTGAAAATAAACTGGGCAACAAAAGTGACTGTGTCATTTTTATAATCTGTAGTTTGTGTATTTAAGACAAATCACTAAAAAAGTTCTTTTTGAGTTGTGTGACATAAGATTTTGACTACAATATTTGTGTATGTTATATGTAAAGGATCCCGTGCTTGGCTTCACTTGCACTGGATGCCACCCAGAGTCAAAAGACAAGGTTAACCAAACCAGTGCATTGTGTTGTGTGAGGAAATGGCTTCACTGTTATGCAGTGATATAATGATTTTCGTAACATGGGTGGTAGGAACCAACCAATAGGGACCCGGAGAAATTATTGATCATGTCACATAGTGCATTCTTTCTGTGAAAAGTGTGGATCATGGTCTTCCTTGATTATTAAATAACAAGTGAAGTAAACATATAATGAACACTCTTCACACAATAGCATTGCTTGTGTTGTGCACTGCAGCATGACCTACAAGCAGTGTATTGTATAAACAGTTGTTGTTGACACTTTCCCCTGAACAACCGATAGTGACAGGACTTGGAATATTAGAGACGTGTATGCCTAAAAATTTTCAAGTCCTCTGTCATGTCTAGCATGATATCACTGTCGGCAAAATGTACATTGATGTACATGACTGAATTTACAACACTTAAATCAGCGTCCATGCCAGGCATGAACCCTGAAAAAATATGTGAATTAAATCCCAAGAATGTATTGCTTTTTTAACCTGCAATAGGTGTCTTGTAGTGTGCACTCTCCTTATTATGACATATACTCTTCTCCAATAAAATCTGTTGAGAGGGAATACTTCCCAATTCACTTAAGTCTGTCAATTTGGCGTCCACCATTTGGTCTTCCTACTGCCATATCAATAAGTCGAAAATGCATGAGCAAGCAGTTAAACTAGACTGTGCATGTGGCAACCTATGTAAGTGGCAAACTACATCATGCACAAAAGGTAGGGGAAAATGGCATGCACCAAGGAATATCTTGGTAAGTTCCTACCACGCTTGTTACAAGTCATTTACAACATGTCACGATGACCATTATTCCATCATAATCAACTCAGTCTTCAACCCTGTTGATTATGTGGCATAATGGTCATTGTGACATGATATAACAGTCACGTTTTTCTGTTGCTGCCCATGGTAGAAATCTGTGTTTCATGTCCAAAAACAATGTTATTGCAGGGTATCAATTTAGGCTTGCCCTGAAGCCTAGCACATGCTGACTTTTACATCGATATCACCATGCCAAGGCTTACAAAGCAGGACAGAGCATAGCTATAGATAGATTTTAAGCTTATGAAAGTCGTTGCAATGTCGCAACAGCCTTCAGCGTCAGTTACAAAACAGTACCTGATCTGAAAACAAAATGTCGTGCCACCAATTGTGTAGATGATTTGCTGCGACCAGGAATGCCGAAAGTGACCACAACAGAGGAAAACAGGTTTGTAAGAAATCTGGCACTGAGACGCAGAAGAAGAACTGATTCCGACATAAGAGACCAGCTTCATAGTGATTATACACATCAGAGACGTGTATCTAATCAAAGAGTGAGAAAACGACTCCATGAAGTAGCCCTTAAATCCAAGACCATGGTGAAGAAACTCCCTCAAAGAGCAACACAAAAGAGCAAGACTGCTGTGGACGAGAGAGCATGTTCATTTTTCTCGGCCGCAATGGACCAACATGCTTTTTACTGACGAATGTCACTTTTTGCCTGCATAAGTCTGATGGTCGTTTACTGTTTGGCATCCGAAAAGCAAGAGGCATACCAGTTGCTGTGTCCAATCTGTTGTCCCATTTGGTGGAGGTAGTCTGATGGTGTGGGCGAGTATATCTACTGGCTTCAAAACAGAACTGGTGTTAATTGATGGAACATTGGGTACTGAGTGGTCCATCAAACAGGGCCATGCACTTCATGTAGTCCCATATGCTGGTGCTGTGGGGGGAGAACTTCATGTTCATGCATGATAATGCCAGGCCACATGTTGCCCGTAGAGTGAAGAAGTCCCTGGAAGCTGAAGAAGTTGAGGTGATGGACTGGCTTGCCTGGTCCCCAGACTTCAATCCCATGGAGCATTTGTGGAGTTATAGGGAAGAATCTCAAAGAAAATGACAGGTTAACACCTTTGTAGACTTACAATGCTATCTGAAAGAGGAGTGGGCAAACCTGCCACAGAGATTCATACGAAAGCTAATATACAGCATGAGAAAACAATATGAACAATGTGTTAAGAACCTCGGTGGTTATACCAGATAGTAACTTTTGTTGTGATTCTGCTCTTGCAGGAACAAATTAATGTAATGCAGTGGCTCATTTCCATTGGTTAAAATCAAGACAGGAGCTGTGATAACCTGTAACCAGTAACATTCCTGTGATAAACGCCATCCAAAATTCATTAAAAGTCTGTTTTTGCTATCACATAACTGGAGTGCCATGCAATGATACCAAAGTGAGTTTTTGCAATGTCATAATTTTACCCTTGTCCAATAATAATGTTACACGTAGCCAAGCGTAAAGTTTCATTACCGTGAAAAGTTTTTTTTTTATATGATATGCTGGGTGTTATTACACATAAAGCAAAAATAATTTTGGTGACATATTAAAAGAATCACAAAATACAGAGTATAAAAAATTGGCATAGTTACTTTTATTGACCAGTTTAAAATAATGATACTGATAAATGAATATTAGACTTGGCAAATAAAAGTGATATACTTACATACATACATTTAGTACTAAACTACTTAATTGCTGGGTGCCTTAGGTCCTATGTGCTGGGGCATATGAGTGAGGGGCATGAAGTTTACCTCCCTGACTATGCAGAATCCTTATCCCTTTCTGCACAGATAATCATGTGGCACCAGCTGACACTTATATTTGATCAGTTTTACGTGTGTTGCATACTTTTTATATATGTAGAGTATAATCTGCATCTGAATTTCATATGTACCATACAAATACATGTGTTGTCCTTGTGAATTACAGCTCCTGTGTTGTTCCCCATGACACGCACAGGCACATGCCTCTTTAAAGACTGCAGCTGTTTCAAGATTAATCTCAAGAGCAGGACAGACTGTAAAGAGGTTTGTATATATATATGTTCAGATATGGGTTTGGCTGTATGAACATTCCATTTTTATGAAATAAAGACACCGTACTCAGCTTTGGCCAATTAGTGTATTTTAATGTTATTTTCCATACCCATAGTTATATTTTATCATTAGGGGTATGTGAAATTAAATAAACTGTTTATTGATCAGCGAAATGTGTGAAGGGTTCCCCTTGAAACAGAACTAATTTGAAAGACACAGACATTATTGCATCACACCTTGTTTGCACAAACCTTTGTATTACAGTAATTATCTGCATCGATTTCATGCCTCCCAAGAAATATATCAAACAGACATCATGCAAGGAAAACTGACACACACACACACACACACACACACACACACACACACACACACACACACACACACACACAATAACATGAGGGATTAGGTACTGATGGTAAATTTGTAAAACCTGGACACCCTTACATTTTTGTCATTCTCGTTGGTATGAAATTGGATGGCTTCATTCGAAATAGCCAGATAACTGACCATAAAGTGTACTCGCCATGCATCCCCATTAAATGTGATGACTGCTATATTTTCATACTCCTAAAAGTTTCCTCTAGCCAATTTTACATGCCCCTGGTAAAAAAAAACAAACAAAAGCACCATTGGGATGGGCTCCAACAGCGTTTAAAAAATTTGCAAAGCAAAAAAAATGGTGAAAACTGAATATTTCTATTACTATTTGGACTGTACAATATATAAAGACAAATAAACACTCTTCACAAAAATGAGCATTGGTAATTTATTGTGCACATTACCTCTAAGATTAAAGGTAGTTTCATGGGGTAAAATAGCAGAGGTCTTTCAATTCTGCCGCCAGGGCAAAGAAAACCACTCCTTAACATCATATGGATAATCCAGTAAGTCATCACAGTCATTTAGTCCATCATTAGTGTTCTTATCATTATTTCACACGCAGACGAGAACAGGAAGTCAAGAAGTAAACGAGGAAGGATTCGTATGCCAGACCAGAGTGGTTTAAGGATACCCTCGCTCTTTATCCAGCTATGTACATCATCTGGCTTGGGATGTCGTGGATGGGCATGTTGTATCACTTCCTTTGGTCAACATTTTCATTGATGTAGTGTGGGAGTCTCTTCAATGTAGCAAGTGTGGCAGTTCAATTTTGGACTTCTTGTTCATTGGCTATGTTGTGCTAGCACTGTGTTCTCAACTTCATAGTTATAATGGAGGTCGAGCGTTTTTGTAATGTTACAGATTCATGAATATCTCAAAAATTATGTAGTTTTTTTTTTTTTTTTTTTTTTTTTTTTGCTGTCAGCTCAGCTGACTAACCAGTCAGGAAAACAAAAAACAAAAAAAAGAAGAAGAAGCATGTTTCCCATGCCTCTTTTCATTTTTAGCGCAGGTGATAAATTTTAGGTTTGAAATGGTTAGACCTGCATATTTTGGAATTAAATACACTGAGTAGTTAATGAATGCTAAATTCTGATGTTTTGGTAATTCTTGAATCTCTGTCTTTTGCTGTATTCGGCTTTGTTTGCATTGTTTGGTTGGAATTTATGAATGGACCAGAAGGGTGTTATTCTCTCTTCTTCATAATTTGAAATTATTTGGCGTATGTGACATACACATATAATAATGTAATGATACTTTATTGCATACATGACCCTCTTTTGCCATTACATGTACATCATTTGTGATCCACCGGCTGCATCGAGGTGTTGCCGTCTGATGGTCGCAAAGGTAGCTAACTGCAATTCAAATAAATTAGGAACTGCAATCAAATACAATGCATATAAAAACATACAATATTAGACGAAGATCATATCTATTACTCCGTGAAATGAGCATACTGATTCACTGCACATTGAAAGGATTACACTATAAGAACATTATTGTATTATATTTACTTAAAAGAGAGACAGAAAAAAACGACATTTCCCTGTTTTGTCCATCCAGGCAGTCCAAACAAAATTTAAAAACACTTTGACTGGGACCCCCGTTGTGCAATTTGTTTTGATTGGAAAATCTAAAATTGATTTTGGGATACCTTTAGGAGTATAAAATAAGAATCTCATTAAATATTCTCGTGGAGCATGCAAGAAACACACACACACACACACACACACACACACACACACATATATATATATATATATATATATATATATATATGTATATATATGTAGAAAATACTATTTTTTTTTACAAAGCTATCCATTATTGGAACATCACCCCTTCATTCACCAAAACGTCCATTTCCAAAACAACTTTTAAACAACAAGTTACAAAATATCTAGCCCAATAAGCCTGCAGGAAAGAAATCAATAACTACATATGCTACTCAAAACACTCTTGATTAACAGAAGATTTTACTGAAAATTTTATTTAAGATTTATGTTTACACTTTTTAATTTCATCAGATTTATATAGAGATATATTTCTTTAGGGCATTGGACCTCAATGGAAATAAGGCTTTCTTGGGCTATCCTGGTACATGCCATTTAGGATCATTTCACTATAAATGTTTTATAATTCAATTCAGGTGCTACATTTTTTGTGTGATATAATCTTATTATTTTGTGATTTCCATTATACTTTTCTGTTATGCATGTATGATTTACAGTGATTTTCATTTGGGTTACTGTGATATATTATTATTTCAACGAACAGTTTACCATGATTTATTGTGATGTTTATATGATTTACTGTAATGTTCATATGATTTAATTTACTCTTTACTAATTCCTTTTTCAATGTACTATATTTTATTGCCATGTACCAATAAAATAAAATAAAATAAAATCAGTGCCTAACTACCAAAGAAAGAAAGAGTGAGAGAGAAAAAAATCCTCACATCCAGCCCAAAAGCAAGAGCAAAGATAAGGAAACCACCGTCCAACTTGCATTTAATCCCGCCAAAACACAATTATATTTTAATGATAAATAATAATGATGCATTGTACACAGCCGGCTTCACCCTTTTTAATCTCTAAATGTCGGGGATGTCCGTGTTGAAGATATGGCGGACATTGCGGACATTGCGGACATTTCAAGATTGTACCTTTTACTGGCAGAAGTGAATTGTTCCGAAGTAAAATCATTTGATCTGCAGAACAAATCTGACAGGAAGCATCAATTTAAATAAGTTGGGGGATATTGGATGACATGATCAAATCAATTTGAACAGAAGAACCATTTGATTTATTCAGATGATGAAATAACATCTTTTTATTTTTCTGGCCAAATCGATTTACTCAACTAAACAAATATATTAATTTTGTTCATGTGATCAAATAAGAGTATAATTGTTCCTCTGATTAAATCGATTTGATCAGAAGAACAATTAGATTTATTCACAGGAACAAAGAGATTCTATTTAAACCCATGAACAAATGCATTATTTCTCTTCATGGAATCAATTTGTTCTTCTGATCAAATATTCAACCACCTGATAACATAGTGAATAAAACAAGAAACGGCGTTCCATAATATATATATATATATATATATATATATATATATATATATATATATATATATATATGTATGTGTGTGTGTGCGTGTGTGTGTGTGTGTGTGCAAGATTATCCAAAATGCATTGATACCAAAAGAGATTGCCTTGCAGTGCCAACTGCTGTGTGTAAAAGAGATAGTAAAGATATGGGTATCGTCCGTGATTTTACAATATATCTTGGAAACTGTGTACTAAGAACATTGCTTCTTGAAATACTTTAAAAACGAATCAGCGGTTTCTATTTAACGCTTCTGTTGTCCCGTGACAGCAGACTAAAGTAGTACATCAGCCCACTCTTTAAAGTGTACTGAGAGAAACACACACACACAGAGAGAGAGAGAGAGAGAGAGAGAGAGAGAGAGAGAGAGAGAGAGAGAGATCTTCATTTTTGTTTGCCAATATCTTCTGGAGGGAATGAACACTGAGGCGTTTTGCGTCTCAAGTCTTTAATCTTTGAGTGTGTCTTTGTTTGAAGAAAATCTGACAGATGTAACTAGAGGAATATCCAGGGCCATTTGAGATCCTTAACCGAAACTACATTCCAAGATATAGGTGTTTGAAGAATTTTCAAGTCCTGTGATTGACTACATATCACAATAGAATTTCCTAGGGTTGACTTAGCAGGATAATATGCAGCCAGATGGTGAGACTTTGAAGTAAATTGTTTGTAAAGTAAACTGCTAATTTTTTCTTCCTGAATTTTGGGAATTGTTTTATCGAACGTGTTTTATGACATTTCCGTGTCATCTTCAGTGTAAAACTAAGCTCAAAGCTTATGGGTTCGGCGCTGGCATCACACTCTGCCTTACGTTTTGATCACCTGATGGTCAGTGCTGTCTGGAACCACGTCCTGTTAAGATTGCGAGCGATCTGTGGGAGTGGCTTGCCTCTTGCTGGTTTAGACTTTCCTTGTTGTAGGCAATAGTAAGACACTATCTTGTATCTACATAAAAAATTACATGCTTTAAAACCTTTTAAATCTGGGTTATGAGCCCTTACAGCAGACGATGTATGTAACAGCGATCATAATAATAGGGGAATTCAGAAAACGTTTCACAGGTAAAATAAAGCAAAAGATTGTAGCTGATTGTAGTTGTAGTGATGGTGTTATAATTTTGATTGAATAAATCCTTTTTACACATTTGTTGGACAGTTTCGGTCAGTGGACATTGTGAGTACCATTGCAAATCGGTACAAAAAAAAACTGGAGAGATTGCTTTTTCTCATAGTTACCCATGTGGAAGCACAATCGTTCCCAACATATGTGGGGAACGGTTTAACGACCGAAATTAAATAAAAGAGAGAATACTTAATGGGTATTCCATGCCTTATTTACAGGCTTCATTGTGTTCATCTTTCAGAAAAATTAATTAGAAGATTTAACTCAGCCCAGGCCACGATCCTGAAGCAAGTATTGGTTTGGTAAACAGAATCATAGTAACAATCTTTTAAACGCTGTAGACATTTGTCTTGTAATCGACGTGTTATCCTGTAGTTTTTTATCTTTACATAGTCGCCTCAGACAGCAACTTACGATCACTTTGTAATATTCTCATATCCAAATATATATTGGAGGATCACTCAGTGAAACATACTTTAGTTGACAGAGTTTTAACTATAGGGGAATCTCCTGCTAATGTATATTCTAACAGTAACAAATACGTTCAAGTGGCAGCTCAATACTACAAAATATACCAGGGAGATGGAGTTGTCGACTAGCTGAGGTTTCTCCTCTATGGCGAAAATTTTATAAAGGCATGGAGTAGTCAACATATTCTCGCATCACTCCTTGTAAGAGCTGTCTGGTATGTGGTCTATATCTTTACTTTTCTAAGTGTACCCTATGTATCTCTGTTGTCGCATAGGGAGGTGGAACGGCTGGTTGTGCCCTGCTCCCTGTTTGTGTCCGCTGTTTTACGCAGGTAGTTAGGGGTGGCCAGAGTGGCTATGTCGGCTTGCCCGCTACCCCACGTTCCTCAGCGGTGGTTCCAACATTTTATTATGATGAGGCCAGTATATGCCTGTGCCTGGGTGGAATTGAGTTTATTTATTGTGCTGTTACTTACATGGAGCCATGGAGAAGTCAACTTTATTTTGCAATTCTCGTACGAGCATTGTGTGTGAGTGGCGCTGTGATTTTCTTCATGCAATGTGTCTTATATGTGCCCTGTCTGATGTCTGATGCTTTCCACTAGGAGTCAGGGGTAGCCTGGGTGAAGATGCTAGCTTGTTCACTGACCTGGAACTCAGTGGTGGCACCAGTTAATCGTTATATTTTTATTATGAGGTCTATGCATGTTTTATTGTTGTGTGTCTCTGAAATGTTTATTTTACTGTATGGAAATTCTGTATTTACATACACCTTGCAGCAATATATTTTATGTAATATGATTTTGATGTACTTGTGTTTGTGTTTTTGGACCGAGTTAACAGCTGTTGATCTGGGATATTTTTCTGGAACTATAGGCACACTGGTACTTGAGTGAAAGGTCTTTTTACGAGGAATACGAATCTGGGATCTAATCTAATGATAATTCAGAATAGTTTGATTTAAATAGATCGACTTCACTTGTGATTGGCACTGAAAGAAATAATATAGTTACTTTTTATCATCAATATTGACAATTCGCAAAAGGTGTCTGCTACGTCGCCCACAATGTGGGTTGCCAAGTTAGACCACAAGGCCGATAATATGGTGTGCTTATTTCCAGTTCGATGAGCACCATATGTAAACGAACATATGCTGACTGTAGAGTTGCAAATCTTTACTGCAGTTTCTTCTTTTTTAATATTGGAATAGATTTTTCAAATTTCAATGATAGATGGGTAATCTATCAAGCAGAAAGACAGCTAAACAAATATGTAAGTCATGGATTTTTATTCTTCTTCATAATGAAATGATAAAAAAATTAAATATCTAAAATCTACTTTCGTATGTATGGAATGTGAAACAACTCGCCACTAGGTTGATGGTATTCCATACCGTGGTTGATGATGGCTACGGGTGTACTGTGCAGACAAAAATCTTAGAAATTCCAGGCAAGGAAATAAACAGGCTACAGCTTTGAAATTACATTACAAACACTTCTGGATACCTGCAGATGAAATATATTCCACAAGAAGTGCCTTGTATTTCTGCGTATTTCTGCGAAATTCTGCCTATTTGTTCTTTTAGCTTCTTTTATGAGACCATTTGTCACGTTATATCATTAAAAGAAGTGTTTTTACCAACGACGTGCTGAACCTAGCAACATCATTGAAAACTTTTGTCTAAAACCGCTTAACCTAGTGTTGTGAAATTAAATAGCTGAGAGTGAAACAGAATGAGAAAGGGCGGGTCACAATTTTGGGATAAAGCACGCGAGAGAGATAGATAGATAGATAGATAGATAGAGAGAGAGAGAGAGAGAGAGAGAGAGAGAGAGAGAGAGAGAGAGAGAGAGAGAGAGAGAGAGAGAGAGAAAGAGAGAGAGAGCGCTCTGGACCACATATGGCAGAATACCTAGTGTACTCTTACATTCAAGCGAAATTTGCGGCAGTTTGCCTAATTAAATTGCACATAAGACTCACTTTGTTCTTTTTGAACACGCAATTTTACAAATACATACAGACACAGACACAGACACAGGCACACACTCACACACAGAGATTTGTGTGGAAAAACGGTCAATAATAGGTATTTCTGAGACTGCTCTATCAATGGACTTGGCAATCGAAACACCTGAGGTTTCCTGTTATAGTGGTCATAAGGAGGTATTACAGAGGCTGCTTTGCAGCCACGGACTTGGTAGATTAGTTGACAAATACATATACAGTACACCACGGACTTGGTTGCTTAGCTGGCAATTAAATATGCAGTGCATTCAATAACATGATATTCATTAAAAAAGGAATTATAGATCCTAGAACAAATTGTGCATGTTGTAAGTCTTTGGACATAGACGCTCAACACCACATTGAGCACAGAAAGACAATGGGACGAAGGCAGTACGAGAGGACGTGAGAAAAACTGAAGGAAGGGGAGGCAGGAATGCATGCTAGCAGATGGGAAGAAAGAAAGAAAGAAACAAACAAAGGGAGCAGAGATGGATGTGGATAGGATGGCAGAACTAAAGTATTTTACAGTAAGGCCAAATTCCTTTGTGAGCACTATGCAGTAATGTGTACCTAACAATCAATACTATCGTGTTAGCTGGCAAAGAGGGCATAACTGCACAGTAAATACATGCTTCCATTATTTTAGATGTCCAGGGATTCTTTTGATGTCGGTTCTTCTGTTACCCCAAACTGCTAGGTGAATCGGAATGTCAGTCACGTTTTTCAACTTCACAAAATGACACCCAGCAGGCCTGGTAGGACAGATCCTGGAATGTCAAAGCTATACAACCAGCTACATATCATAACGGAGCCCAGTGCTATATTTGCATGTGAGGTGAACTCGATATGCTTCTATTTTTGCATTACCTAATGAATTTTATATCCTTGCCAGGCCAACTATACATTATGTTTCCGTTTAAAGGATATTTTTGTACATGAATTTAAACTCATTTGCATTTTTACAACACTAAAACGTAAGAAACATTATAACTGTATTCGTTGTAATTCTATTACTATTTCATAGCTTCATGAGTGTTTTGGTGTAGCCCGTTGCTTTATGCACTTTATACTTTAATCAAAAATGGAATGTATGTTACCTTGTATATTTGATATTGCCTCCCAGGCCCAGAGTGGACGGAATATTCTATGTTCAGTAGATAAATTTGTGTTAAAGTACCAAAATACGTACAATTTGGATGTCAAACTTCAATGGTGGAAGGAATGACTGTGACCCAAGCAACTTATAGAAATGACAAGTTGTCCAGCAATATTTTGATCAAATAACAAGCCTGTGCGTGGGTACGATAAAAACTGCCAAAACCTGCATATAAACACTTCTGGCGACCCCTATTCCTTAATGTGTTTTTCAGATTGATCTGAAACTTGGTGAAAATATAGCTTGTGGAAGGGTCAAACAAAGTTGTGCAATAGGTGGTGATATTTTGGATCACGGTGATATTCTGGATCCTTAATTTTTAACTATTTTTTCAATGGGGGACTTGTCTGTTTACGTGTGCTTTTGTATTAAAAAGAGGCGAGTGTGTGTGTGTGTGTGTGTGTGTGTGTGTGTGTGTGTGTGTGTGTGTGAGACTGAGAGAGAGAGAGAGAGAGTGGGTGGGTGGGTGTTTTACCTTTTTTCTACTTTTTTCTCTGAAGATGTATGTTGGATTCTTTTTAAACATTGCACGAACGTACCTGCAACTCAATCTCCATCAAATTTGGTTACAGGTGGCGTTGCTTTCATTTTTTAAAGTTTGTGAAGAATTGTTAAAATTACCTAAAATTGGCGAGGGTATTTGTACATATCAACATAGTTGCAATAAAGAAAGCAGCAAATTTGACATATTAGCTAATATCTCGGTAATACTGGATCCTAGTTCCATGGGTACTATTAAATACTAATGGCAAAATACCTGTGGGATTTCATATGGTGTTGCAAAATTGGGTGACCCTGAAAGGTCAAGTTGACATTTTGCCTTATATCTCGGTAATGGTAGATCCTAGGCCCATCGTTAGTATTAAATATTACTGGGAAAGTATCTATGGATTTCTTTTGGTGGTGTTTATTTTTACCTTAAGTGACTTTGAAAGTTCAATTGGTACATCAACTTACGTATTGGTAATAAAGGATCCCTTTTCACTTGAAAAAAAAAATGCAAACACTGATGATGGTCTTTAAGAAAGATGACCTTGACAACATTCCAGAGGTCACAAAGCCACTTCGGGCTGTGCAGCCAAGGTCACCAGAGCACAGAACTATTGCTATGTAGGGTTTCCACTATCCTGACACGAACAAAGGTGTATATTAGAGACCTTGACTCGGCTCAAATGAGGGGGACATAGCATACCGGTGCATGGTCATTCTAACAAATTAAATAAAGACTAACCCAAGGTCGAGCCCATCCTACTTTGGAGAGATTCTAGCCAAGTGATTTAGAGGGGTCGATAATGTGAATTCCTATTGCAATCCCTACAGATTTGCAGAATAATCAAGAAGAATGTATACATTAACCGATTTGTACCCGAATTGAAAAAAAGTTAAAAATCGTGTATCCATAGCAAGACCACCTAGTGAACAACCTTGTCTAACCTGGCTGCAAGAGCATTTCCACCATATCAACCTAATGGTTGCGTGAGGGACGCCATTTGCCCAGACGTCAAAAAATGCAAAAATTCATGAAAATTTATAAAAATTCTCAATACCCCCTGGTGCACAAGATTCGTCTTTTTCGTTAAAAAAAGTACAAAATATCGCACTGTCGCTTGTTGAACTAAATAAAGTTAATAACCAAATATGACGTATATGGTTTTAGAGAAGAAAATCTGAAGCATCGTGGACAAAGGACCATTTTATAACCTCAGCTGACTGATACACACGATGACTTAAAAAAAAAAAACCAGAAACCAAAAAATTCCACCAGAATAGCTTCCCAATGTCTGCTAAATTGGTCCTTTTTATAATAAAAGGTGACTCAAGACTACAGCCAATAGCTGCAATAATGTCATGTGAAAAGCCTGTAAATTTATCTAGCATCGACTAAACTGACCCGTTGTGCTTTTGACATAGGGTTACATTACCCATAAACATTGATCTTCATCAAGTGTAATCTTAATCAAAATCGTAAGTGTCATGCTGATGGGCCTCTTACTTCATCAAATGTTCCGTTTGCCTTGTGTTTTAATAATCTTAAACCAAAACAATGCCTAAAAAGTTGATAACTGGAATTGAAACACAGTGTGAACTACCGTATTGGCCACATATTACGTCCCAAACTTTCAGTTCACAACTTTTGCAAAATACCGCTGCTGTGATTTGTGTTGAGTGTTGAGGAGGTCGTAGCTACGATTGTATATTTTAGTACGCTGGGTGGCAGTGTATGTAACAAATTGATTAAGCTAGTTATCCTAGATGACTTTTCAGACTAAGTTGTTTTTGTGCTTCTCCCTACATCTTCGTCCATTGCCTTTGCATCCATCAACAGACGCAGTACCACATTTTTGACCTCTTCCCCAAAACCGATCACCAAATCCTTTTCAAAATTGCTGAGGACGTATGGCGGGGGTATTCATCCAAAAGGTCCTCTTTAAATTGGTGGTCATGTACCCTGTCTCTGTATCTGACGCCTTCAATATTGTCAATGTTAACGTCGTAATCCAAGACAACAATAAACTTAATCTTCCTCATTTCAGGACTCGTACACGTATTTTCGATAAATCCCCTTTTCCATTCTACAGTGAGATCACGGAACAAGTTACCTGCCGGAAGTTAATGATCGCCAAATCCATTTCAAAATTGATGGGGACCTAAGGCGGGGGGACTAACAAGTTTGTTCAAATGATCATGTTTTGGAGGTTGTTTTAAATGTTTTACCTCAGCTGACTCGATACTAGTCAGCTGAGACTGTAGGATGATCTGTCACCTTACATCCATCTGTCATCTGTATGTCATCAGTCTGTCCACAATAGACAGGTTTATACTGACTTGTACTGAACTTTTCCGGACCCTAATAAATTATGCCGAGTCGGGCCCATGCTTTCATATGTTCACATCGGATGCCACGGCTAACGCTAGCGATTACAGCATGGATTGTGCTGAACAATGCAAATCTTTTACCTAAAATGTCACATCAGGGGTGAAATGTGCATATTTAGTTTGCTGACGGTTCGATTTTTTATTAAACCCAAGCACATCCTGTGTTTTACTTTCTGATCCTTCCACGTTAAATCCGGCCAGCGTGATAAAGAACAAAATGTAAACACTGCAGGCTGCACTTCCCGAACTCGGGCCAAAGTGAACCAAATAAACCAGAGTCCTATGAACTAATCTATTTTATTCTTTACTTCTTTCAAACCATCGGGTAGATAATCTTTAAGTTAGTGGGCTTTATGTCGATATCTAACCACTCTAGTGTTGCCAGCGTTAACGTTCATAATACTTGGCAACAATTTGATCGTCCCCATTTTAGGGCTCGTATATATCTTTTTGGTAAATCCCCTTTCCCTTCTACAGTCAAATTATGAAACACAGCTACCAGCCGAAGTTCGTAGCTCAGCTGCACCTTCAACATCAACAGCCAATGGCTCATATACGGTGCCAATAGGGCACCATCTATGCCAAACAGTGACCTTTCACATAATTTTTACAACACAATGGACAAAGTAAGTGTAGGTTATGAAAACCTGGTTGTTATGGGGGATCTCAACTATAACATGTTGAAACCCAGGATAGCTCAACCCTTAATAGATATGTGTGATATTTTTTATTTTTTTAACAAAATTGAGGAGCCCACCTGCTTTACTAAAGAGGCCTAACCAACTCTTATAGATGTTGTTCTAACAAATCGACCAAATTCATGTTGCAATATTACCAACTTTGATACCGGCGTGAGTGACTGTCATAACTTGATATCTTTCCAAATTCGCGGGATTATCCCGTATATAAAAAGAGAAAACTTTAGCTACCGTACTTTTCTTTCTTTTGACCAGGAGGCGTGCATAAAAGATCTTGAGAATGCTCCTTTTCATATTGCTCATGTTTTTGATGATATCAACGACACATATTGGGCAAGTGAGAAAATACTGCTTGATGTTCTAGATGGCCATGCCCCAATCAAGCAGCAGAAACGACGTAAACATTCTGCACCCTTTATGAACAGGACCCTCAGAAAGGCCATCTATAGAAAGCGTATGCTCCTCAACAAATTTCGCAAGTACAAGAACAAGAAAAATTGGCAAAACTATAGAAGACAACGCAATCTTGTTACCAAACTGCGAAAAAAGTCCATCCAAAATTATTTCTTTGAGAGGTGTGCTGGTGGTCCAAACTCTAAGGACTTCTGGCTCACCATCAAACCTTTTCTTTCCAAACAGGGAAGAAAAACTGATAACAATATCATTTTGTCAACTGGAAATTCTATTATTACCAATCCAGAGGAAGTGAGTGAAATATTCAATGACTATTATATCAAGGTCACAAGTGGAATTGCCACTGACCACTCTTTCAATTCTTCCTCGCATCCTAGTATTGAAAAAATCAAATCCAAAATACATGTCCAAAATCAGTTTGAATTTAAGACAGTTGACGAAGTGTTTATATCCAAACAAATTGACAGTTTGAACCTTCGAAAAGCAACAGGGACAGATGGCATATCTACAAAGCTATTAAAATTAGTCAAACCAGCTTTAGTAATACCAATAACTAACCTTGTAAATAAAACTCTGACATCTGGTACCTTCCCTGACCGACTTAAAGAAGCTCAGGTCACTCCTATTTTCAAAAAGGATGACCCAATGGACACGAAAAACTATAGACCTGTCAGTGTATTGACAGTAATTTCAAAACTTTTTGAACGTACCATAATTGACCAACTGTATGATTATTTCTCTGACATGCTTCACCCGTTTTTATCAGCTTTTAGACAAGGTTATGGGTGTCAGACAACACTACTCAGAGCCGTGGAGGACTGGAAGAAAGCCTTGGACGAAAACAAATATGCGGCCGCCTTGTTAATGGACCTATCCAAGGCCTTCGACAGTCTTCCCCATGATCTCCTTATAGCTAAACTTGAGGCATATTGGTTGGATGCCACTGCTTTAGATCTCATGAGAAGTTACCTGAGTGACAGAAAGCAGTATGTAAAGATTTGTAGTGTCACTAGCTCGTGGCAAAATATTCTAAAAGGTGTCCCTCAGCGTTCCATTTTGGGACCTTTGCTTTTTAACATCTTCATGAATGACATCTTTTTCTTTGTTCAAGAGGGAATATTGTACAATTATGCTGACGACAATACTCTGTCTTTTTCCCATGAGTCACTACCAACCCTGAAATCAACTTTGGAAGCAGGCTGTATTCACCTTATCAAATGGTTTGAGATGAATATGATGAGAGCCAATCCTGAAGAGTTCCAAGGAATTCTTTTTGGTAACAAGGCTAAAGGCAAAGACCTCACCTTTCATTTGGACAAATTTGATATTCATTGTCAGAGCGAGGTAAAACTGCTAGGTGTCACAATTGATTTTCGACTTAGTTTTGAAAAACATATTGCCGAAATGTGTAAGAAGGCATCCAGACAGATAAATGTATTGAAAAGAATCGGCCATTAGCTCAACAAAAGTAAACTTCTCATTTACCACTCTTTCATTCTTTCAAATTTTGGATACTGCCCCCTAGTTTGTCACTTTTGTGGTGAGGGCAGTACAAAGAAAATGGAACGCATTCAGGAGCGAGCTCTCAGATTCATCTATGATGATCAAAATGCTCCATATGAAGACCTTTTGGAAAAATCAAAATTCCCATCCTTACGCATTAGAAGGATGAAGACTATGGCGATCGAGGCATACAAAATTCTAAACAAACAAGGCCCTTCGTATTTATATGACCTACTGATGGTAAAAGACTCAAAATACTGTTTTAGATACACCAACACTGTCACTATACCAAGGGTTAGAACAACCAAGTATGGTTTGAAATCTTTCCGGTATGGTGCTGCCAAATTGTGGAATGAACTACGAGATTATTTTAGAAATACCTCCAGCTTTTATCAATTTAAAAAACTAGTCAGCAACTGGAATGGTGACACCTGCAACTGCATGTCATGCAGATAGATGCCTCTGAAGTGCATGTTACAGACACCTATCTGTGCCAAAGTTGCTGACTAGTGTTTTACACATATTATTATTAGTACAGATTATTGATCACCATGAAAGATATATTTTAACCTCATCCCATATTAATTGTATGTATATAAACACTGTTGTTTTTAGTCACCTATGTATTTTACAACTTATACTCACGTCGGAAAATAGCTCTGCAGAGCTAATGTTTATTGTAAAAAACGACCGACATGAAATAAAGCTTACTTTGACTTTGACTTTGTGCCAGCCAGTTCCTTGGCGTACATTATTTCCTGAATTGTACAACTATAGTGTTCAAGGCCACTATAGATGTTTTGAACGATATATACGAGTTGATTGACGGTAGAGTCCTTAGACTTGAATCCAGAATTTTATTTTAAGTGAGAAGGTTATTTCCTGTCAAGCATTCGTACAGAACATTATATATCAGACGTTTAAAGACTTTGGAGATATTTCATTAGAGAGAGATGGGGCGATAATTGCTTTTGATCTGTTGGTTAGACCTTTTACAAGCAGGACAAACATTAGTTCTCTTCCAGGAAGCGGGAGAAATGAGAGAGGTAAAGGAAGAGTTTAACGATATTTGCCAGTGGCTCGCACATAGATTCAGCAGTATTTTTGAGTAATATATTCCCTATGTTGTCAGGCCCAGAGGGAGAAGAAAGCCTGATTGAAGAGAAGACTTTTCTTACACAGTGGGCATCAATAACAATACCATGTAACCATGCTTCCGTTCAGTAAGGCATCTATATTTGGAGCAGGCTTGCATTGGCTTGTACAGTATATGTTGAAAATCTCACATTTTTCAGTGATGCAAGAAATCATCTTATCTTCTTCAATGATGGGAGGTATTTCTGAAAGGATTGTGCAACCTAAAACACTTAGATAAGTGCCACCATTTCTTAGGGTTTATGGCTTTATCGTCAAGTTGACTGCAAAGTTTGTGGAAATATGATCTAATAGTGTATTTGATTAAATTTAAAACCTTGCTGCAAGAGCTTTTATTGAAGCGGTAAAAACGGTCAATCTTATAATAGACTTCATAAGGGTGGGCACGAGGGTTGTTGGCAGCGCGCTTGAAACGTTTCCAGGCTCGATTATGATGTAGAATATGTTTTTTACTAACTGAACATATCCAGGGGTTGTCACTGGGCAGGATGATGACTTCCTCGTAGGGGATAAAATCTTGAGCAGTGGTTGGAAATAAATCAGACTGGTTTGACACTATATCATCAACTGTGTCGAAAATAGCAGTGCCAATGTGTCAGGGAGCAGATCATAAGACGGTGTTGAGGTCAGTGTCGAGGTTTGCGTCCGTCTGTCAGTTAGACCGTCCGCTTTTACATTTTGGAATTCTGAAAAACTGTTACTTGAAATGTCTTGATTATGCACAAGGGTATGTCTTATGAATGGCTGAATTTTGTAGTTTTGTGTCTCCTAACATGAGTACTGTTGAGGTCAAGTGTAATCCATTTGAAGCAGAAGCCAATTTAGTGATTCCAGTTGGGCTGTATTTTATTTTTTTTGTCAGGTAAAGGGATTGGACCCCACTGCTGGCCTCACGCTGTTTCCAACAAACACATTTCTGGAATTCCTGTTCTCAGACCTCGGAGTTACGGAATATTAGTCAAAATAGGGAAGAACGAGAAGAGAAGCTATATAGTAGCCAGTGATGTACTTCACGAAGCCGCTAACATAAAGATACAACTGATGACGCCTAAGCCAAGACCACCTCTCTAGTGTATTATTATGTGATAAAATTTCCCTCTCCACTAAAGCCATTCTGTAACAGGATATCAAACTGTGGGACTATGCGTGAGTAAGTATCAATACTATATAGGCATACAACAGTAGTACAGGGCAAGCATTGCAATATTGTCACAATTGTTGTATAGAATACTTTGCTTTAAAAAAGACGTGATGTTGCCCAAGTGGACCGTGCCCAAACTAGTGACGGAGATGTTGACGCAATAATTTTGCATTCTCTGACGGCGGATGCATATATGTTCAGTAGAATTCATGCATTTTGCTGACTCAGCAACCCCTACATGGTGGCTCATATCTTAGTAATATTGCATCTTAGGCCAATAGTTACTACTGGAAATCAATAGGAAGTACCTATGGGGTTTTTTGTTTTGTTAATTTTGACCTTGAGTGACCTTAAAGGCAAAACTGACATATGAACTTATATCTTATTTATAGTGAAAGTTTGGTCATTCATTTCTAAACTCTAACACAGTACATGTACAAAAAGGAGTACAGTCTGCAGATGCAGAGCCAGCAGAATGCAGTCATCATGGCTAATGATCACCATAATCCTCCTCTTATGGTTTTGTTCACTTTGTTAGCAAAATCCTTTAGCATCTTTTTCTCCAAAACTACTGGACCAATTAGTGACTTTTCTGGGGAACCGTAGACCTGAACGTGTGCAACAGGTGTGTGTGTGTGTGTGTGTGTGTGTGTGTGTGTGTGTGTGTGTGTGTGCGCACGTGCGTGTGTGTTTGTGTGTGTATATATATGAATATATTCTTACCAATTTCTGTGTGTTTTTCCTACTTTTGATTTTCTTTCCGAAACTGTGAATAAGATTGTGCCAAATCTTGGCAGAAATGAATAGTTCAAGCAGAGCTAATCACTAGATGGGGATGCCCTGTTTTAACTAATTTTTGTAATTGGGATACTTCTACATTAATGCGTATGTTCCTGTTGATTACAGTGCTCATCGGTGGGGATTGCCACGACAGTTCACCCTTACGATATATTCACCAGAACCGTCAGCTATATTTATTTCAAATTTGGTGGGCATATACTTTGGATGAGTATTTACTGAATTTTCTCAAATGGTCGTGCTCTAGTGATTTTTGGATTTTATTATTTTGGTGGGGGGGGTGCAAATTTTGGTCACATGTCAAAATATCTTCTCTAAAATCATATATCCAATGACTTTGAAATTGCATAGGAAAATTTCTGGGCACTCATACGCCATAGCCTTTTTTTTCCTTAGTAGTTGTTTTTTAGTTTTGTCAGTGCTTTTTAACCAAACCCGGTGTTAACGAAGTTATTAATGCTTAAACTTGGAGAACAGGCAGAATATTAATTGGGAAAAAGACTGTGGTTGATATTCTTGCTTGGAATACAATATATATATATATATATATATATATATATATATATATATATATATATATATATATATATATATATATATATATATATATATATATAAGTGGTGGAATAATGGTAGGTGTACTTCAAACATTATTATGATGTACACAGCTGGGCTGACAGCTTGAAAGAATAACTTGAAAAATATTGCTTGATGCCTCTTCTTGCAAGGAAATGGCCACAGAGCTCAACACACTGTAAGCATACAGACGTACATCTTTAAGTCGCTTAGCAATATATATATATATATATATATATATATATATATATATATATATATATATATATATGTATATATATATATATGTATATATATATATGTATATATGTATATATATATGTATATATATATATATATATATATATATATATATATATATATATATATATATATATATATATATATATATATATATATATATATATATATATATATTGAACAAGGCAAATACTGTTTCTAATATACCCAACCCTTTACAGTATCCAGTCCTGAATATCTGGTACATGTAGTACACGAGAGACAGAGCGAGTAGTATAGTGATAAGTACACTTTAACCTGCCCAGTGATTTTTTTTAATCATGACATTAAAATGGACCAGTGATGTGAGTGTCACAATGTGTGCCCTTTCTTTTTGGGCCAGACTCAGTTGTACTTTCTTCTGCACCTTCCCTTCTTCTGAAAGTATGTGTGACAGCTGGGCACAGAAAAGGAGCACATCAAAGCTGTTGAGCTTACGGAGGAGGGTAGTCCATCATGTGACAAAGTAAAAAGAAATATCTGCATGTAAAAGAAAATTGCAGCGTGCTTGGCGAAAAACGCCAGGAGTAAGTATTCATCCATCTATAAAACCAGTTGTGCCCCTTTCATTGTTATATAGTAAAAATTAAATTTATTGCAGAGGGGATCACACATGCAATGAAAGTGCAGATTTTCGAAGCCCCACCCTCCATTTTTACATATGAAAGTGCAAAACAAATTTGAATTAGATTGTGACAATTTGGGAAACACAAAATGCTTACACATGGTGTCCTCTGCTCAAAAGTTTGAAGATTGTCATAATCCCTCCACAAATAGTTTTTTTTACAGATGAACGTAGATTTCTATCCAACAAGAGCCACCACCAGCCCAATGCATTTAACCCTACATGCACACAATATAAAATCCGTCTTCTTTTACGTTTTGAGGCTTTATGTTTTGATATTAACTGCAAAATTGGTCTATGACAAGAATTATGGAAAAGCTAAGCATGATTATGGGTAAAGAGAAATAGAAGTAATGTTTTCCAACGTTAGGGGCCATAATCGGTTATTCAGTGTTGCGAACCGACTTCTAAATTCTCTGGTTTCGGCAGAACGAGCAAAAGCAGCCCACATCTGTTTCTCATTGCATATGGGTATATTTGATGAGCCAAGACAGAATGGTTTTAATCAAGGCGCACACGAACAACCAAGTAAAGGATCCATTAGGATTTCAATGGGTGACCACATTCTGTAACGGGAATTTCTGGAACAATTTGAATGGATAGAAAATCCTGGAATGATTGGAGCGTTGACGTCAGTGTAAAGCAAAGCTTGGTATTGTGAACAGTACCATTTAATATTTATAATTTTTACATTTGCCCAAATGTTGCAACAATATTGAAGCTATGTAATTTTAGCTACGTGTATGCCTCTACCCTAGAGTATTTCTATTAAGCCCACATGAAACAGAAGCATTTAACATAGAAAATAAAATTATAGTATACACGATTGGGCGTGATAAGGGAGTGAACTCTACACCTCCTTAACATTTTTTTTTCTAAAAACATGATTGGCAGTGTGTTTGAACAACTGTGGTTCTATTTATGAAGCTCTTCTATTCAACTGGCAACAATTTTCAAACAAGTACAACTTCCCACATACATCTTCCGACTTACAATAAACACTGAGCGAAATCTATTTGAAAACAGTGTGTTGTATGAAGACTGGTAGACTAAGGTCTGGTATACGGATCTAAATCAAGAATGTACATACAACATGCCCGTCCCTACTAAAATTAAATACACAAACAAACCCATTATATAACAGTGTGCCGTATGCGAACTGTAGATAAAGGTCTTATACACGTGTCCTGAACACGGATATACATAAAGCTATACACACGCCCCTACATAAATTAAATATCCTGCTAAACCCATTTTAAAGTAAAGGATTGTGTGTAACATGATAAACAAAGACATGGTGTGCATATGTAAAGCGGGGATTTACCTGGATCTACATATACGTTCATACTTGATCAAATTTCAATATGGCTTCAAAAGTACACACTGAATTGATACTTCAGTTTTGGAGTTAATTTGTAGAATGTCTGGACTTCCATACAAAGTAACTACCTTTACCAGTGTCTACTTTGATTAACCAAAGGCAATGGATGCCTTAGACTAATATATTCCTTTCTACAAATTCAAACATTATGACATTGCTCACATATCTTTGAACTTGTTTGGTAACTATTTAACAAGCTCCATGTCATTAAATTTGATGATGTCTGCCCATTATCTTTCCCAATACCGAGCGGCGTGTCTTAAGAGTTGATGATTGTACCTGTCTTATTTTTTTTTATATCTATGGCGATGACAGGCACTCTCACCCCCCCCCCCCCAATTTGATGCTGTGCTGCATGCTAATGACACCATAGTTAATTCTCTTCGTGCTCGTTCACTTTTACCACTGAAGCCTAACTCACATAGTGTATGGTCATACTTTAATAAGCCTCGGGAAAAAGAATTTTCTCCCCGTGCGTCTGCTTAACGAATTCATGTCCTAGCTCATTTTAGCGAATTCTCGCAAAAACTTGGTGCCATTTATTACTTAATCGAATAAAAAATTTAGATTTAAAATTGCTCAGAGACTTTTCCGAACTGATCAATGCACTAAGAAGGTTTTGCTTTCATGACAGCTACATTTTTCTTCTGATTTTATATTTTTTTAACAAATAATCAAGTGCAGCGAAAAAAAATCTTCACTCTTAACCCTAGGTATTTTGGAAATTCAATCTTCACTACATCGTTTTTACTAAACTTGTCAAAATTGTTCATGGACTGATAATAATCAGACTGAGTACATAGGTTGGTAAATTCTGAATTTGATTTAATTATGGTTTACGAAATCACTTACAAGATTGTGCAGGGTTTTTTTGTTTGTTTGTTTGTTTTTGTATATTAATTTTTTTTTTGCAGAACCTTTGTACTGAAAAGAGAGAAAAAGAGTATATGCAACTTCTGGTATTAAATATAAGCCATAAATATTTTACCAAATGGAGTTGGTAAATTAAAGAATCATGACGGCTATTAAGGTTGGTAAATTAAAGAAATATGAAGACATTTAAAGTTGGTAAATTCAAGAAACATGAGGACATTTAAAGTTGATAGATTAAAGAAACAAGAAAACATTTCAAATTGGCAAATTAAATAACATGACGACAAAAATTTACTTCTTTTCAATACAGCAGCCTTAGTTAGTTCAGAAAATTTGTCTTGAACAAGGTTGGCTGGGTTGTGACCATTGGTTCTTTGATATTTATGTCTACGTCATCAATATCTGCATTGTCACTATCGCTGAACTCACTAAAACTCAGATCTTTTGCCAGAACATTGTCTAATCGCCATGGTAAATCAAATTTACGAGCATACCTATTGGAAAATCACTCACAGTTGAACTCAAAATGGGATTATTTATTTTCATATGCTTATTTGAAGAAGCAGACTGAGCATTTATACTCCTATTTTGAACTATGCTATTTGTTTTACTGTATTTAGATGAAGATTCCTTCACTTCCTTTTTCGTTTATTTATTTTTCCTTTCTTTGCGTATTCATTATCTTTTCGATGTCGTGGAAAGTACCATCCTGCTCGAGTTTAAACACAAAAGGCACACGCTTAGTGTTTTCGTCAGTTCCAAAGTAATGAATTTAGGAATACCACTTTTAATGTGCCAGATGATTCCAATAAATGCAGGTTGCAATGAATTCATCACTTTAGATAAAGCAACTGTACTTAAACCAATTGTCACTTTTTCCAGCTTTCCATACTATGGACAGTTTAGCTTTATAGAGCAGAGAATTCCTTCCTGTAGTATTTTGAAATAGGCGAGGACTTTTATGGAAAAGTTCTACCAGACACTTTTTATTTATTTTCACCGTTCCTTGACTATGTTTATTAATAATGAAGGATATAACCAGTTCAAGGAGGAAAAATATATATTCTTTTTTTGATCGATTTTGCAACACACCTTCAATTACCTATATTGTTCAAATCAGAAAATATGATTGCATGGTGCCTTATGCCGTGATCTTTAGTACCCCTTATCTGATAACCTGAAAGGGAGACCTCTCTTCACTGGATATACCCCCTGTTTACTTTTACAGAACACCCTTCCTGTTGATACATTTCAAACTGATCAAATTATTTCAACAGCAAATTTCTACAAAATGATTGTGATAAATGGTGGCAGCATGCTTTGACGGAACCCGAGCTGTGAATATGATTTACACTATATTCTATTTCATTCAAGTTATAAGACAATTTTTGCAATATCTTTGCGAGCTTTTTTAATAGTGTTTGAACATGTTTTAAGCTCTCTGCTATAAACTGGCTCAAGTACAGACTGAGTGTGTTCCTTTTCTTGTTATTTATTTCCAAATAAGAAGAAATCAATCCTACCATTAATTAGTTTACAACAGGTAGTTCAACAAATGCATGTACTTAAAGATATCATGGTGAAAAAAAGGTCACACTAAGAAGGTCACTGTGCCCCATGAATAAGTCACAGTAACCTTAAAATCTAGTCAACTGGTCATTGCCTATCAATGCACCCCTGCAACAATTGAAAAAAAAAATCAGCCCTTTGAAAACATTATGGTACCAAAACTGGAGCAGACAACGATGGGCAGAAGAGACAACCTGAAAACATCATGCCTCCCTTTATGCTGGGGTAGGCATAAAAATCACATTTATGACTCCCTCGAGTCCCACCGTAATAATCACAGAGAGCTGCGGAAGTTTCGTCAGCAGTGGCACCCGGCCTGCAGCACTGCAGAATCCTGGGGTACTATCAACAAGAGAGTGATGTTGACCACACCAAGGAGGCTACATGTGTAGCCTCCTTCACGAAACCGAGGTCATACTGCCCTGCCATCTGCATCCCAATCGGGCATGCACGCAGGGTGCATGGATATAGCTATGTCAGAAAGATGCTGACTGCACCAGCAATCAGTTGTGTCAGTGGAGGAGCGTTATGTAATTGGACGAGCCACGATTTTGACTTGCTTTCCATGATGACAAGATACAGGTTTGACTTATGCCTCCAGAGAGATACAGGTATGTGGATTGATGCATGGTGGAACATAACTGCTCTGGAGGAGGCAGCACCATGTGGAGGGCAATCACAGCGACAGGAAGAATGGAACTCCTCAGGGCGAAAGGGACTCGAACAGGCCAGTGCTATGTAGATGAGATCCTGCCAACAATTGCCCAATGGTTCTTAGCAACATACTTGGCTACTATTCCCACAAGACAATGCACGGCCATATACTGCACGACTCAGCATGCTGTATCTCCAGCAACACAACATCCCAATATTGCCATAGCCTGCGTGTTCACCTTACCTAACCCCCATTGAGTATTTGTGGAATGTGCTTGGCCGTCAAGACATGAGTGTGTACGACGAACATTCAACGACCATGGATCCACTGGTGCAGCGGGGCATAAACCAATGGAATCAAATTCCCCAGGCCAAGAGAGCCAAACTCATCAGCATCATGATGAAGAGGGTCCAAGCATCCTCGAAAAAGCAGTGTGGTCACACCTGCTACATGTGTGAGGCCTTCCAACAAACAAAAAGGTTATTTTTCTGACTAGTGCATACTCTCAAAAGGAAGTGATGAATTATACAGTGTCATTACCATATGCACACCGTAGTCCTAATGAAACAAATCCAAGTCAATTCCGACCAAAGGCAATGTTTCTTGGTATGTATAGCTGAGTCACATAAATTTATATTTCGTCTGTACCCCCAAAAAATAGAGTCCAAAACATATGTGCAAAGATCCAGTTTTAATATGACAAAATGCATAAAGTTTTGTGTAGAACTATGGGCCTGTTTTAGTAAATATGCTTGAACAGGTGCATCGTTCATGTGCATATGGGACCGTACAATGCATGAAAAGGGACCAAAATCTGCAACACAGCACAGAATTTGCAAGCACAGGTTCCAACTTTGTCAAAAATGTCATTAAAATTCAGCATTTGAAAAGTACTAGTTGCAACCACCGTCTCACCAATGATCATCACCCATACAAGTCCACAAAGTGACACTAACACCAACATCAATCCACCAGAAATGCCCCCTAGGCCTAAAATGACCATCAACAATAATCCAAACAACATGATTATACAATCTGATGTGTTTTAGACATGTAGCTAAAGGTATGATGTTGTTTTAAAGGAGATAAACTAAGAGCATTTAAACAAAAAAAAGTTTTTGAATGTGCGAATATAGTGGGGAAAAATACTAGGACAAAAAAAAGAAACAAACTTCCGACACACACCCAATGTTGATGATGGGGCAGAGGATTCCTGGTTCATTGGTCCGTAGTATATATTGCATAACCATTTCCAAATAGACCTATTCATACCGAGTTGTACCGAACGTTAAATCCAAGCACATCCTGTGTTTTACTTTTTTATGCTCCCACGTGTAAATTATGAACTGAATAAACCCAAGTCCTATGAACTGGTCCATTAAAATGGCCGCATCGGGCCCCTACAATCTTCACTACAACCCTCATACTTGCCAAAACCATTCATAGATATGCATGCATGGCAATGTGTCTTCCTTTATTTAGGCACTAAACCATGGAAACTAAGAAGTAAGGTAGGCACTTCCTCATATATTCCCCGTATCAGCATATCCAAATCATAACTTAATAGCAGGATAAGACAGTTTTATACATGTACTGCTGGTTTGGAAAGAGGACTGTCATTAAACATATGCTGGTTGTATGCTTGTCCCAAACATTCAATAAATTTCAGTCATCTCGTTGCTTATGTCTATGTGTTCTGATCATTATACGTCTTTCTGGGTAAGCATTATGTGTTTGCGATGTTTCGCCATCAATACTGCTGCTTCATATTAGTCATGCCTATTTAGAAACTGTATGAAAAAATATGACCCATACTTGAAGGTTCTCTTGATTGACCATGTCAAATTTGATACATGGGGGACTCATGGGTTGTTCGCACCATACAATGTACTTGAGAAATGGATGTAAAAAGAGCACTTTTACTCACACTTTTATTTTAAAAACTAACAGGCCTTCAATCTTCGCTGTCTGTTCATTTAAGACATCCACAAGGCGTGAAAGGTAAGTGACGTCAAAAATGCAACACTGCTTGTTGACAGGGAAGACTCCGACCATGCTATCGAGCCATGGCTGTCAAGTGTCGCTTGGTTTTAACATATTTTGTTCACACTTCATCAGCAGGATTAAAAACGCATGCAGAAATATTCATTTTCGTAACTGTTTCCGCCCAGGATGGGTTGGTGTGTTGCTGTTAACTTCAGATGTACAAGTTCTACAGCTTCTTTACATTCCCCCAAAGATCTGAAATTACCTAGAGCATGGATCATTGCAGTCAAGAGTTACAGGGATAAGTGACAAGGCCTTGGGTACCGATCTAACCTATGTAGTGAACAATTTGTGGAAAGTGACTTTGATTTGTCAAATATGACGATGTTTAGGACAGGTTTGGCAACAAGAACTACTGCTGTTGCCAAATGCCGTCCCATTGTTGGACAATGCAATGAATCATGGAACTGGCCAAATTATGCATCAGTGATAAAGCCAGGAACAGTGATTCATTAATTTTTTTACAGTCTTTACGAATAATTAGGTTGATTCTGATTTCAAAGGTTGCATTTCAGCAAAATAACGGTCTAATAATTCTACGACTGTTACAATGTATTACATAATTATCAATCGAATGTCAGAATGACAACGCCGATCTGGGATGTTGTTACAAAATAACATTATGAAAAACCTTTAGTCTGTTTAACCATTTCGATTCAATTGATTGAAAAAAAATGGGTGAAAACATGGGCAAACAAGGACAGATCTTGTTCCACACCAAGGTCTATGGTTGAAGTGTCTATGTTGAGTTATCTGGCCACTGTAATGTGTATGTCCAATTACTACGGTATGTTGGGGGGGGGGGGGGTAAATCCCTTAACCAGATCCTCCAAGGGTCGCGAGGTTACTGCCGGATAGGAGTTCCGATATTGAAAGCTATTCATAAATGCAAACTTATATTACATTTAACCATAGACCACGCAGATGGGAAGGGAAAATTAAATATTTGTTCAGACTTTCATATACCATAGGCATAGGCCCTAGCTGTTTCCGTGAATGCTAGAATTTTACGCAATACAAGACCTGGCCCATCCTGACACAAATTCCAATTTATTGCATCCATGCTTGTTCTTGTCAAATGAAATCTAATAATTTGTGATGGGAAATATCTCTTTTGCAACGAAATACCATTGTCCAGATGGCAAATTGGGAATCGTCTGGCAGAACCACGGCTGCACTTCCTGCAGGTCTGGTGATGGTATGGATCTGGGCGTCCCCTCATGTCTTTAAGGCTGAATGATCGTTTCTTCTGCTGCCTCAGCTTTTCTTATTAATTCTTCTTCTTCCTCATCAGACCATGTACATGAAAAAATCAATTCAGACCCTCTGGAACCACTATGCTCTGCTGTATCTGCCATAACTTGGCAAACTGAAGGCACTCTGGCTTATAAACACATACATCAGAGCCAATGGGTTGCGTTTGTGACGTCACTAACATTTTCCCACAGCCAGACATGATCGGAAAAAAATTGCCACGTTTTCATATCACAATTGTGGCGCACTATTGGAGCTAAAAATTACCATTCGAAAATGAAATTTAACATTTTGGGTTTCAGTAACCATTTCTAACCACCCGAAACATCAACCTATGTACTTTGTGGTAGCTATTCAAGCAAGCTGACGCTTAAAATTTGTTTTTGACTCTTTTTTTTTCACCAAAGGTCTTTGCAGCTTTTGTCAAACACCAAGGTGATTTTTGTCTCTAGTCTGAAATGCGAAGTCGTTTTCCAATGATGTCTAAGAAAATGAATGTCATTATAAAGAGCAGTTGTATATACCTGATGTACTCCGACAAACATTTTTAAATTGATGCGCCCATTACGTCATCTGTATTACCAATTATGGGAATTGTCGTCAGACTTGATTGGCTTGTTCACGGTGGGAGATATCTATGAACGTACATATCAACCAATAGGAGTAGAATACCCCAAAATAGAACAAGCCTTCACCTTTCTGGAGGTATCAACCACTCAGGCCATTTGTAAAAGAATATGGCAATTTGGAAAGCGTATTTATACAGTTTTGACAAATAAACATCAATATTTTACAGCAAATAAAATGTTACTACCAAAACATACGACGTTTGAATGTTGCACTTTCCACGCATGCATACATCTCTCATCTCAATGACACAAACGGTCGCCGTTTGTCATAGCATTACAAAGGAAGCCTGTTTGGGGGCAAACATACAAACTTTGCTGCCATGCCAAACATGAATATAAATATGAGTCGTAATTGTTCCTAAGCCATGCCTTGCTTTATGTAAATTGCTTCATTGCCAAGATACTACTATCATGATAATGCTGACGCCAATCACAGATGTGTGCACTATGCACGTTCCGGCAGACAGTAAATGCATTATAAAATGAGAAACAGTTATAAATTGCAACTGCGCTTGCGACCATAACCCATTCGTGCTCTGTCCAAGAATGAAGTGCACCTAAAGGAAAACAGTAATCGTACCTTGGTGTATTTGGCTTGGAGTTTATTTCTAGATGGTACTGTAGCTAAACATGATCAACTAACTATCTACCAGATATTTGTAAATACCTAGAACTTCACTGCTACTGGCCTAGTATGAGTCCTTTCACCAAATACATCAGGTCCTACATAGTGGGAAGTGTCGTGGAGTGCTATTTCCGGAGTTGAGAAAGACCTTTATCACTGCAGATCCCCAAATTCTACTTAGATGTTGGCGAGCTATGATGTGTAAAAAATTAAACAGAAGTGGTTCTCCTCATGAATATTAAATCATCACAACAAGCGCTTTTTAATTGCACGCTCTCAGAACACAGAGAAATTTTAGACTCTTTCATTTATTTTGTATATTTGAATCAACGACCTGACCTGCTTTGAAAATTAGATTCTCAGATTTCCTTACATGCACAGCATATTACATTACACTCTTTGACCAAGGATCCAAACTAAGCAGATTGGCACTAAAATGGTATGGCATTGTATTCTAATGTTAAACAAAAAGAAGGCTATTATGGTATAAATATCCTGTAGTCCAATATTTCAAATTCAGTGATGTTATATGGGATTTCTGTCCCCTCCAGCATGTAACACTATAACACAAACTTTAATTCCTTCTGAACATTGTTCTCAGCATCATCAATAAATCCTGATGCCATACCTCCATAGTTGAATTACATATACATAAACTTAGTAACAATTACATATCGAGTCCTTCGAGACATGGCTGGATATTTGAACCTGGAAACAGCAGTCCATGGCCTCCAGAGTTTTCTCTTGCTTAGAGTCATTTTAATATGAGGACATGTGACTATCAGAGCCACGATTTTACATTGGAGTGTGGAAAGAGATTATCTGTTTTGCAAGAATATATGAAATTATCTTACTTGGAGATGCGATGGAAATGAGCCAAGTCAAGTTTTTCGTTGGAAGCTTTGCTGCTTTTGCTGATGTAGAAGAAGTTCTGATCTTTCCAATGATACAATTGCAAAAGATGCGGTTTTTATCGGAAGTGATCAAGTCCATCAGATTGAGCCTTCATACTCTTTTCAAAAAACAGGATATATAAATGTTTGGCCCCTTTTCAAAGTCGCAACACAGGCCTTCAGAAAATTGGGTTTTCAGGAATTTTGACTGTATGCTTCATTGACATGACAGGCTTCTTAATGCCCATGTGGCCTTTAACTTTTCTGTAATTGTTCCCAGGGTATCTAATGCTGGAACATGTTCTACCAGGAATCTTCAGATTAGACAGTGTCATTACCAAAGCGTAGTCCTAATGAGACAAATCTAAGTCAATTACGACCAAAGGCAATGTTCCTTGGTATTTATAGCTGAAACATAAATTTATAGTTCGTATTTACCCAACAGAGACCAAAACGTATGTGCAAAGGTCCACAGGGCTGAAAAAGCCATGTCTAGTTTTAACATTACAGAATGCAAAAAGTTTTGTTTAAAATTATAGGTCTATTTCAGTAAATTGGCTTGAACAGGTGCATCACTCATGCGCATATAGGACCGTACAATTTATGCAAATGGACCAAAATTTGCAGCACATCAGAGAATTTGCAAGCACAGGTTCCTAATTTGTTGAAAATGTCAATAAAATTCAGTATTTAAAAAGGTACTAGTTGCAACCACCATCTCAACAATGATCATCATCTATATAAGTCCACAAAGTGACACTAGCAGCAACATCAATCCATCAGAAAAGCCCCCTAGGCCTAAAATGACTATCAACGGGAATCCAAACAACATGATTATATAATTAGATTAGAGGTTGTTAAGCCAGCCATAGTAGCGATTACAGCCCATATATGGTTAATGAGTGACCCGTGCACAGAACGTATCGGAGAATATCAATTTCGCTACTTTATACTTTGAAGAATCTATAGATGACTCTAATACAATATCAAATAAATATAAATACAGTCTACATAAATTACAATTATACACATATCTATAATTAAAAGAAATATAACATGCCCATAATAACCATGATCATGGATGCAAAGACTTCCATTTATTGTGAGCATTCCTGAGTGCATTGTATCATAATTTGCTGGCTGTGTTGGTTTTTATGAATCAGTTTGTTGTGCTCAATAACCGCATGAATTTTGGTACATCAAGGAAAGTTGATGCCAACCGAGACATGAAAATGTCTCTGTATTCATTTAGACGAAAGAAAAACAACTAATACTTCGCCATAAAAAGTAGCTACATGCTTTTATTGTATCATATTTGCGATCAAGCATACTCAGTTCAAATTCACTTTCTGATTTTGCAGTTACGATGTCATAAATTTGGAGCCAAAAGGTCAGATCACGTCATATGCTTCTTCTTAATGGAGAGCATCATCTGCTACTTTCCCCTGCGATTTTTATTTTTTTTTTTGTAATCTTGGTCAGCAACATTTTATGACAAAATAAGGGAGGAACCGTACAAAGGGGGTTCAGGAATGTGGAGCTGGCATTTTTTCTGAAAAAGCAATTATTTCAAACACCATTCACAATAAACACATTGTGGCTTAGTTCAATTCAGCGGTCACTTTACTTCAGAATAGCTTTATACTTTCTTATTTATTTAAATAATGCGGACAACACATGAGACTTCATTAACGTGAACACAAGCGTATTGATTCTACATAAAACACAAATCACTTATTACAGAGATGACACACTTTGGATATACAAATAATACAGTTCATGAGACTGAAGGTTTAAAATCATACTTCAGTTCGTGTTATTAAAAGATAATATGCATTTCAATAGGCCTTGAGGGAATTAACTGATGAAGCCATTACTGCAGGAAGTGGCACATTATTTCAAACACAGGATGATGTCACTCAGAGAAAAATATCTAGTAAAAAGAATAAATTGTACCACTGCTGTGTATTCAAACTATGATTGTTTAGCTATGTTATAATCTATGATTAAAAATTCGTGCCAATCAACAGTTTTCATATATTATCTCAACTTAAACACTTCAATCATATCGGCTCTTTTCCTATGGTTCTCAAATGTATTTAACTTCAAATCGGGAAGTCTGTCCTCATGAGATAGACGTCATTATTATTATATTTATAATCAGTAGTAGTAGTAGTAGAAGTAGTAGTAGTAGTAGTAGTAGTAGTAGTAGTAGTAGTAGTAGTAGTAAGGATCTTCATACTATGTAATCCAAATACCTGTCATGTCCCGAGATACATCACAGAGATACAAGAGAGAGAGCAGTATTTGGGGGGGGGGGTATCTTACTCCATGGATATATTGTGTGAGATGAAATACAGCAAAGGATGCTTTGTTATGTCATCATTTTTTCTTTATAGCTACGGTATCTGCAAGCTGCTACTAACATGGATTCAAGTATTGTTCCAGGAGAGGAGGTGAGGTGTAAACTTTAATAAATGTATACAAAAAAGGTATATTATGCATCTGATCCCATACAAAAATTGAGGATAGGTATGTATTTATGATTTACAAAGGTACCGGAACTACAGGCAACCAACTTTGAGGAGGTCACCCTTAAGGCTGCAGTGAGTTTGCCCAATACAAATTAGAGTTATGGCGTCCTTTACTGTAACCACTTTGTAAATTCTATTTTACTAGGACAACCAAGGAGATTCATGCCAGCAAAATCCGAGGTTTGCTGGACCCCTCCCCCCTGAAAGCTTGCATATGCTATGGATACGCAACAGGTTCCACCGTGATGGCCACTTATCACGTCCTTAACTTTCAGTTTCTGTGTTTGTAAAACCCCACTGCCATGATTCTTGTGGAGGTCGTGCTAAAGTGGCCTCCTTTTAACACGCTGGGTGGCACTGTATGTAAATATACAGTATTCCATGGACACCCGGACCCGAGTTCAACAATTTAGCTCCTGGAATTTCTTTTGACCGTACATCATAGAAAATAAGCGAAATCAATTACGAACAATGCCAGAAAAACACTCGACAGTATTTGTTTAACAATGGCATTATCCTTATTCAAGAAACCATGAAGGATAATAGATTTGATTTTTACATACCCACATAAAATCTTCTTCACCTTCCACGTGCCAGACGTCATCTTAGAGCCAATAGTTCCTGGTAATGGTTACTAATTCAAAAAGACAGGGTCAAAGGAATAACTCTAAACGCTATCTGTGACAACGTTGTTTTGGTAAAACTGGACCAAAAGTTCTTTTATATGGAAAATGATGCATATGCAGGTGGATGGAGTGTACCTGTCTCCCGAAGGTATAATATTTTAACCAGACGATGGCAGCTATAACCAACTGTTAGAATCTGAAACTGTGAAATACCAGAAAAACGCAGACGAAAGAACTCATGGAGACTTTAAGGTACGACTGACAAATTTTGCTGACCATGCAAATGAGGAAACTGGCTCAATAGGTGAGGTCACAATTACCAATTATCTGTGTATTCAGCTAAATAAAAAATGCAATACACAAAATTTTCGAGGCTAAAGATAAGTTTTCCCATTGGATTGCACGTCAAATTTACCACAAATTAAAAGACCACTTTTGAAGCTGCAAAAATAAGATTGATGTGAACATTTCAGGTATGTACATAATTTTACAACACAGATTTTGTTGTTTCTGCAACAAGTGGTTTTAAAGTTATTAAGCTAGAAATTACAATAAAGAGTAATGGGAATATACAACTCTAGCCCTGAATGACTAAAATGCCCTCTACAGGGGAGCAGTGGAACCTTCTGTTCTTGCCCTCTCCTATTGGCCCAAATGATAACTATAATAAACTGTCACCCAGTATATAATATACATGAATCACTTAACACCCCACGTCTCTCCTGTGGCCACAGATGACTAAACAATTATGCAATATATAATAATGTGGATAATGTACAATCTTTCGGGAAGGTTCAGGGGACCAGTGTAAAACCATCAGTTAACAGACTTGCTAAGGGAGTGTGCACTGCATTATATAGTGCAAAGGTCCGACTTGGCACAGGTGTTCCTCGGGACAAAATAAAAAAAAAAAAAATCCGACGAGACACTTTGTCCCTTTACTAATATTCAGCTAAAGAGTATATATTGTGTTAGTTAGCACCTGAAAGAAAGAAGTGCATAAATTTTTAGGAACAGAACAGAAGGAAACGTGTGAGTAGTCGCACCTAGCTAATTGAGGGTTAGGAATCCATTTTGCGGGTATTTTGACAAGTGAAAGCCATTTTGTCTCTTATAGTTCATATAAAATTTGAGGTGAACTGTGCATGGTCCTGAATAAAAAGTGACAGAATCTAGTGGGAACTGGTTACACATAAATGGCGTGGCTAGAAGACATAATCCTACAGAAGGACAGAAGTGGGAAATTGAGGCAGTAATAGGGCGGGCTACACATAGACTACAGCTGTAGACTTATTCAGGGTTAAGAAATCTATTGTATGCAGACTTCTGGAAAAACACAGGGGGAGTAATATATTCAAACTAGAAGCGAATTTTTCGTGCGAATAACATTATGCATCCACCGAGCAGGTGCCTCTCACCAGATGACACTCCTCTAAGATGGCCACTATTCTTCTGCAGAAAGTTTGACATTGACCTTTGACCACTTGTTCATCTCTCAGCAAAGTTACGGAAAGTCTCACCTAGTACATGATGACAGTTTGATGGACTTCAATCATACCCATTTGAAGATGTGGCAAGCAAACCATTTTATTGTGCAAGACATTGTGACCTTGACCTGTGACCTAAGGCTAATCCACAATCATGAAAAAATTCCGAAAATCAATAGAGTATCTGCACCCTAAGTTTCAAGTGAATCTGGCTTACGGCTTTGAAGAAGTCAAAATGTGAGCTGAAATTGCAGACCCCGTTGACTTACATGGTAATCAGTAGAAATGCAAAAATAATATTTAAAAGTACATTAAAAATTCAAAAATCACTGGAACATGACTGTTTGAAGATAACTGATAGATATCTACCCGATGTTCATCCCCACCAAGTTTGAAGTGAATCTGACTAATTCTTTTGGAGAAATTGAAAATGTGAGTAAGCATTGCAATTCCCATTGACTTACATAGTAATCAACAGGAATGTATGGAGTTTTACCTTTCAAGGACACTCAGATTTAAAATGAACCATACAAAGTAAAAGCCCATAGGTAGTTTCCTATTAACGTTTATTAGCACCCTTGGGCCTAAGATGCACCATTAAGAAGGTATAAGCCAACATGTGAAAATTGCTGAGTCAGCAGAAAAATGCAACTACGATTTAACCTTGACCTTGACCTTTGACTCCAAGGTTTTATATTATTATGTGTGAAAAATTCCAGACCTATAAAATATCTGTACCAAATTGAGAGGCAATAGGTCAAGAGGGAACAGTAATATAAGGAAAATAAGAGACGCGGCAGTGGTGGTAGACAAAGAGACTAAACACTATAGGTAACACCTCCTACAAGGGATGCATAGTTTATGAGGGTGCCAGCAGCCATCTTGTTTGTGCATATTAATGTCAAATGCATTTCACACCCCCAAACTCGCCACCCCAAATGAATCACACTTTTAAGGCTAAATTGTTAAATATTGGAACTTTTTTTACACTCATTAAGATAGTTGATGCTAATTTAGCCAATTTAACGGTATTCATTCAGAAATGAGAATTATTAATGATTTGTGATAATAGGCCATAACAGGTCTCAGTGCTGACATCAGGAAATGTGGACAACACACGTCAGGGTGGGTTTCAAACCACCAACTTCCGTAACTTCAAAGTGATACATTTTTTTTCATCTTCAATCAAAATTGCAGAAATACATTCCTTACCCTAAATTATTAGTTGCAACTATTCACAATATTTTGGTAATTGATTGCAAAGTTAGGTGGTCCTTTCATTTGGGTGTTAATGTGCATAATTTATGCTAATCAGATGACTTTAGGCATAGATATAGAGTGTCTCCTTGGATTTTTTTTTAATTTTTCCCTAGGGAAGACTTGTGCCAAGTGGGGCCCTTGCACCATGAAATGCAATGATCACCCTTTTTTGCCCTTAACAAGTCTGCTAGTTGCTTTTTATGGTTTACTGCCTCTCTCAAGTCAGCATTGACCATTCTGTCTTCATATAGGTTTTTGGAAGATGAATGTTGATGCTTTTGTTAACTATGGAATCTCTGCTCTTAGCTTTTATTTAACTTTACAAGTTCTCAATTTGGGGTTGAAATTTGTGGATCATGTTTTTTAACTATTTGGTAAACACTTCGTTGGCTATGTTGTGCTGTGAGCCGAGTCTCCAACGCATAGTTATAGTGGAGGTAGAGATTTATTTTTAATAATGTTCCAGATTCATAAATATCACGAAAACATAGGTCAACATTTGCAACTCAGCTCACTGACAGTTCATGGATACCAAAAAATGATTGGTCTTGCATGTTTCATTTTATCTTTGGAGCAAGTGATACATTTTGGGTCTGAGTGGTGAGGCCCTTATGTTTAAGGAAAAAAACCAATAATCAATGTCTCTAGTTAATAAAGAACAAATACTGAGAGGACCGGTTGTGAAGTGTTAAAGCACTCTTACTCACGGGTGCAGTACCATCTAATTGCTGTGGTTTATGAACCCTTCTTGTACAAGTATCATGATACTTCATTGACTTTACTGTGTGTGTGCACTCTACATAAGTATATCTGCTTATGACATA
Organism: Hermodice carunculata; assembly: GCA_964020975.1. NCBI lineage: Eukaryota > Metazoa > Annelida > Polychaeta > Eunicida > Amphinomidae > Hermodice > Hermodice carunculata. Next base: position 64,212,529 of record OZ026618.1, on the reverse strand, counting down.
TCGGTCAAGTTGATCATATAGTATCATAAAATTATCTCTCCCTTCCTTCCTTATTTACCTAGGTACTGGAAGCAATGTCGATCTGCAAAGTAATCTGTTTTCTGCATAGCGCTGTTTCCTGTCATAGGCTCTTCACATGTGTTTTGTAGTAACGCGTGCAAAATAAATAATTGCGATTTAAAGATACCCCTATTTACACAAAACACAGGAGATATAACCCGTTGCACCCAGCTGCGTTCCTCCCGCAAGTGCCATTATCCTGTTATGGACTGAAAATTTGGCCGAATAAGAGGAAGGCACGGGAATTCACACACAAGAACACCAGTCCACCCACGGGCGCTCAAGCAGGCAGTTCATACACAGCCATGCACTTCAAACGCATTGGAAGGCTCCTTTGCCAAAGAAAGGCTTTACTTGATACATTAAAAAGCAATTTACTGGACAGTACAAGAGTCAACATGTCTGGTAACTAATTCATTAAGTCTTTTAGATGGCAACCTTGTAGTAACTCATTTTTTACTGAATGCCACAAGCTGATTTATAAATCCTGCTTGGATTAAGTCTACATTGGATGTATGTAGAGAATCTTACATAATTGAGAGTGACTTCCCATTTTTCTCTCACGAGGGATTACAGTGGGAAAATCATGGTCATGAGTGATTGTCCCCACCAATAGTGATTGCGAATGAGAGAAAAAAATCAGTGACGGAGTGCATTAACATGTAGAAAAAAAATCAAATGTGTGCAAGTGATTTTTTTTATTACAAGTCACGCGTGATGTGGAAAAACTAAGACGAACGTAAACCAGGCATACCAGTTGGTGTTAAAAGTAGGCTTATGGCATATTTTTGCGATGAAAATCCAATAAAACATAGAAGAGTGAGTTACTAGTTTGCTCTCACTTGGAATTGTTGTTGGTGTGAAAAATCACTCGTAACCTACGGTCATCAATGATTTTTCCACCAACAGCGATCCCTTGTGAGCGAAATATAGTACCTCACCCTCAGTCATGTAAGATTTTCTTCTTCTGTATGCTCTTTTTTGTAATGGTGACAAAAGCACAGGTTTTCTTTGCATTCATACTGTGTATGGTTCATTATACTTCTGATTATGTAGTTTGACCCAGTAGGACATTTGTAGATTTGGGCCATTCTGTTTGATGCATCTAGTACTTGACTGAGACGCATCTGCACCACATTGATAGTCTGATGCTTAAGTTAGTGCAAAGATTCACTGTTTGGTAATGAGAGATAATAACTGTTAATAGTTTCAGCACCATCTTTTGGGCTCTGTGAGGATTTTGGTACTATCAATTATGATGAATGAACTGCAATTTTTATGCATATTTATTTGAGGCTAAAGGCTTGATAATACTTTTTGTGCCTCCTTGGCACTATGTATGGATGTAGATTTGTTTCAACAGTTTAGAATAACTCACTTGTAATTGCAAAGGTACATTCCAAGGCAATAGGTTCAATGTTTTCACACTCCATGCTTTGTAGTAGTCTTGTGGGGATGTCGGATCATATATAGCATATTATTTCCACCACGGGCAATGCAGTCTTTTCCTGATACATTCTTAGGAGGTTCAACAATTACATGTGCTGTATAATGGGAGAAGAACGACTGACACACTTGGCACTTGTGCATATCCGCTATGACATGCCAATTTATTTTGACGTTGCAGTGGACCAGTTTACCAAGATGCACAACACGTACACTTGAAGTGGAAAATGTTAAGAAGCACACCATGCACTGATTCCTCATTCCAGGTTAATCCACTGGGCATATTTTTTTTAACTTATTTTCATTGGTAGCAAAAATATATTTGCGTTACATGCATAAAATGCTGCTCCTAAATTTTCTTTGAAATTTCGAGCAGCTTTCCATGCAAAATGGTTGAAATAAGGTTTGTGGAGACCTTGTTTATGACAAGCAGATAAGTGACACATGGTACTAGATCAAGTAAAAGACTACTTAATTCACTTCTGTTTTCAACAAATTCGTTATTCTCTGCAACTATGTCATTGTGTGGTTAATGTTCCTGCATAAAACTGCTTCATTGTTGGTTAGAATTCTTTGTGATTGGACAAGTACAACATGTCTCAGAAAGTTAAAAAAAATAAACAATGCCATTGCAGATCAGTTAGGGTGGTTTGTGTTAAGTTTTTAACCCGATAGAACACTTTCCCAGTACAGGTTTATAAACTTCCATGTACGACACTGACAGATTCATCATATGAACAGCATCTTAACATTTCTAAGCTTTAAATGTGCATGTTCATGGGGTAGATTTAAACATATTATAAGTAAAAAACCCAGTAGCTGTCGATCATAAGCATCCCTAGAAATCACCACTGCTGATATTGCCATTCCTAAGAGTCTCATCAGCGTGCCTTTATAGCGATGAACATGCCGATAACTGATTTCTGAAAATTGGCAAGAGGTTTGTCTCTTTAAGTTTTACCGACCTGCAGCTGAACATATGTCATGGGTTTCTGCTTTTTCAAGCTGGAATTTGTAGTGAAACACTGTTGTCATGGCACGAATCTCTTTTAAGTTGGCTTGGGGGAGGTCCTTCAACTAAAATTTTGTATTTTTAAAAAATACTCCTTTGAAAGTATTTAAGTTTTTTTTTTTTTTGGTCTCAAATACTAGGTGCATTAAAAGAGAGTACATTTGATATCATGTGTCAAATTAAACCCTTCTGGGAAATGGTAACGTTACCTGTTTGAAAATATTTCTTCAGGAAGTTACTTTTCGTTTAGCATGAAAAAGTGGATTTTGCCCTGACTCAACATTATTAAATACCAAGGTTAATACGTTTTGCATGGACTGGTGTTTTACCGAGTCCGGCAGTTTTATTCTGCAATGAGGTAGATAAGAGTTGGACTTGCAAACTTTGGGGATGGGCTTTTGATAAGAGAAGTTTGATCTGAATGTAACAAATAACAAAGTCGAAATTTGAACGTTAGGACCATTGCAGACCGATTAAACGTATGATGTAACAAGTTTGAAACAAATTGGACAAAAAAAGACATTTCTGGCAAAACAAAATACATTTTTCAATGAAATTTATAAAAACAAGATGAGATTCCACTTTTCATCAACATCGACCATATTTAACTGTTTAATATACTCCCGGTTGTGCAGTCATCTGTAGATTCAGACTACCATAACACACATTTATAAGATTTTCTGAACAGTATTTTGTTCGTGACCCATCAAGACCAAAGGCCTTTTTGGTGACTGAACTTTCCACCTGTCACCGAAAGCCTGTGTGTATTGCATGAATATGTTGAAATAAATAGTATATTCATGTAGCAACTGTCTAATTTAGTTGGGATATATTTTGTTGCTTCGTGGACAAAAATGTGACCTAAACACTCGCCAGAACGCACTTTTGTGTTGTTATTTTCCCAAAAGCTCCTACCTTAGGAGCCCACTCCTCCCACTTGGTTGCTTTTACTTCACTGCATTGTCAACATCTTCAAAATCCGACCCCCTTTGGAAAAAAAGCTGTTAAGGGGGCCGGAAATTTCTTTCACAGACAGGGACACAAAGTACAAGGAACACTCTTCAATGTTTTAGCATCCCCCTAAAGTTTTATCATAAACTTAATGATCCACACTTAAGACTAATAGATGAACAGACGCTGGGGAAAATTCTTTGCATAAACCATGCAAAGATGATGCTGTATGTTGTGTTCTATGGAATGCTGTACACCAAAATCACATTCAACGTTACAGTGTGCCAAATTAATGAAAAAATATGTTGTGGGAAATAGGTCTCCATTTTCTAGATCATCTGGTACTCCCTTCAATAAACTTGCGTTCATGACCTTTAATGTCTGCATATACGGAAAGGCACCAACAAAATACTATGCTCAGCGTTGGTAATGTAACTTATCCGGTTATTGCAATCAGTTTCTTTGTACTGTTCTAATGCTCGTAAATTAAACATAAACATGATGTATATATATATATATATATATATATATATATATATATATATATATATATATATATATATATATATATATATATATATAAATATATATATATATTGATGAAATGCACAGAGAGTAATGCGATTCGTGACATTCTTTGGTTTATTGCTGTTTCCTTTCCTTAGCATGACGTGACATATGTCATCAGAACGTTCGCATTAGCAATGTTGTCCTTAATGTAGTATTTTCTTTCATTTAGACCACCAAACGTAAACTTAAAGACCAAACAAAGGGCACTAAAATATAAAATGGCACAATATGAGCAGGAACTCAGCATGAATAACATATTGTGAAGTATTTATGACTATTTTCTGCCGCAGAATATAGAATTTTTTAGTTACATACATACTATGATTTATGAAGTAAATTTGCAGGTGACAGCATTTTCTGGAACCAGGTTATGAAATGTTATCTTTGCATATAGAGGGCAGCACCTCCCTGGCTAAAATCTATAATGGATTGCATACTGGAGATCATGAGCTGACTGCAGATTGTTAATTTATTGTTATACATGTAACTGATATTGATTCTGGTGCACTAATAAGACATTATGAGCTACCCTTGAAGTGGCAGTCTTGTATCTGTATTTGATGCGTATATTTTGAATGTTGGAGAACATTCCATGTGCACAGTATGTACATGTAGGCATTGGATTACAGTGTTCCTACTGGTAATTGTGGGAACTAATTTATTCATATTCTGTATATTTGACATTATGCACATTGTATTTGTAAGTTAGTGGCTCAATATTTGCTTTATGAGCACTTTTTATGGATACAAGTGTTGGTTATTTAATAGTGTTCCATACCACATATCAAGCTAGGTACTTATTTACACCGGTAAAATATATTAAAGTGTGAAATATTGCACCTTAGGAAAAGTGGATCTGGATTTTTTTATAGAATATTTATACACACCTGCGATTTTGATCTTTGGTTTGGGGAGACGATTTCCATGCTGTGGATCTGTGGGTAAATCAGTCACGTCTCCCTCATATCACATAGGGTAGGGCCCCTTTCACAGATTGGTACAGCTAGCCTAATGTGTGGGACATACTCCATGCAAATATAGAGGCTGGTTTTATTAATCTGCACTTTTAACAGTGTGGGGTCACATTCATAAATTGATACCGCTGGCGTAATATGTGGGACTCACCCCCACTAAATATGGAGCCAGTTTACAAACCAATGCAGGTGTGCATATTGGATGTATGCCCACCAAAAGCCAAGGGTACCCGAGTTGGTAATATGCCTGCAATACAACTGTTCAAATGTGTGAGCTTAACGCCGTCTATCTATATAAGGGCATGCCTGAGCTGCTGATGGGATTTATTGTAATCTACAGTTTATGGCAGTAAATATTTGGCTCCCCGTAACAGTCATACTTTCACCCACGTTGGGTATATTTTGCCCAGAAAAAAAAAAGTGGGTGGAAATTATTTGGTCTGGTCTCTGACAGAGAGAGAGAGAGAGAGATGCCATTTTTCTTGGTGAAAGTTTGTTTTCAAGCCAAGTATCAATTGTGTACTCTGTGGACTTGTAATTTTACACGCTAAAGGTATGGATCCCAAAAACATTACTTACTATTTGCCACAATAAACATATTGATCTGTTCATTTGTCCTGTATGATACAGTAGCGACTGAAAGTAACTTAACCAAAATTTGCGCGCACTCGCAAATTGCTCGCACTTTGCTCACACTTTGCTCGGGCTCGCACCCCCGGGTTGCTCGCAGTTGTTTTCTGATCTACCGGCACCCTTGCTCGCAAGCACCCTCACGCTCACCCTGGAGTTCCATGTGCTCGCGGGTACTGACTACCCTGCGGGCACACTGGAAAGACCAGCAGGACAAGCCTTTTATATACATACTATATTTCAGTCTTTAAACTTATTCATTATCTAACTGGAAATGTACCCCCCCCCCCCACAAGCACATCTCAACAAGTCACCCCCCTCCCCCCAAAAAAGAATGATAGTGGCTAGTATCCGTCTATAGATACCCACATGTAGATATAGGTTTATTTGAGTATGTCTTTTTCCGTTGGCCACATAATTATTATTTCTACACATATGTTACTAGTCAGGCCTGCATGTGACTCCCGGGGAAGTAAATGTCACACCCAAGTCGATTTTATTTTGCTGACATTCGAGAGAAGAGTAACTATTGAATGTGAATGGAGTAATTTATATGTTAATTGTTCAAAGAAATACACTGCTAATAATTGATTTGACTCATGTGTGTTTATTTCGGAAAGGAGCTAAATTTGAGAACAATTTAGGAACCACGATGCAGACGTTTCCTAGCTACAAGATGCCCCCGCATATTGTGGTCTGTTATCACCAGGTCCATGGGTCTATGAAAAACTGTAAATATTCCATGTACTTGTGAATAAAATCAGACCAGATTGTTCTAACGTTAGATCTACAAGTGATCGATTCGCACTCAGTAGAGATAAGCTGGGCTAGCTGGGATGTATTAGCAAATCTAAACCATTACTTGGATCTTGTTATCTATTTATAGGCCAAGTGGTAGGACTATATGCCATGAATTAAAGAATATATCTGAAAAAACAAGGTTTATTAATTAAGCAAAATAATTCTCTCTCAAAGAACTTCTAACATCTTCCAACATCTCCCAATCGTCACAATTGCAACATATACACTTCTGTAATCATGACTCATCCAAATGGTGTGTCAATCCTATAAACGCACACATCTTAAGTAATAAGTTGTAAGTATGCAGGTCACTGGCTGACTAAATGAAATTCACAATTGCTATTCATGCGATACATCCAGATACCGTGACTGGTCCAGCAACATGGGCACATTCACATTCTTCCATCACTTCACAGATATTTGATATGTCCTGCATTATCTACCTCAGCCCTCATGAGTTGTCACCTACAAGTCATGAGTAACATAAACTTTCTTACTAACCGTTACAGTCAGTATTAAAATGTATGAAAGTGGAAAGAGCAAATATTAGTATTATGAATATAAAAAAAATATATTTTAATATAAGCTCCAACTGATTCTTTTTACCACGTAGTACAACTATTATCGTGCTCTTTCACAGTTGCTCTAACATTACAATTATTGTTTATACCATGAACACCATTACTAGCATCCTCATCATCGTGGTTTTCGTTGTTTGGCATTATCATTAGCTTCATCGTGACTTAGCGTCATTATCTTGGTAAAGGCATGGTTCATTTTAATCATCAGGTGTGGCCAAAGATGGAGGTTTTATTAAAGATGTTTCACACAATACGTGCTAAGAATAAGATAGGGTTAAGATAAATATCACAACTATTTCCTAATCTGAAATGTTGTGGTGTAGCCAATTAATACAACTAAAAACATTAATGGTATTGAATCATTACAAGTTTTATGAATGTCTCTCTCAGTCCATACTTGAATATGCAAAATATAGTCATCATATTTTAAATGTATACAACAACACTATAAATCAAATAGACACCAAGGAAGAAATAATTCATCTAGGAAGAGACCTGTTCATACCGACTTGTACCAAACTTTTCCGGACCTTGAGGATTATAAATGAGAAATCGTCTATCCTCAGTAGGTGATAATTATAAGTGAAAGAAATATATTTGAAGTGTCTATAATTGATGCAAAATCTCAGTTGGCTAGTTCCCTTCTTAGAAACCAGAACAACTGGACTGTTGGCCTCTGAGACACTTGATACAATAATACCAGTATCTAACGTTTCTTCAACTTGTCGCAAAATTTCTTTTTATGTTTAGGCGTCACCCTGTATGGTCTAAGTCTCCCTGACTAAGCCCCTTCCTCAGTTTTTATTCTATGCTTAATCAATTCTGTATGTCCCAAGTTACTGGGTTTTTTTTTCAGCAAAAACATCTTGATGCTGTATCAACATTTCAAGAAGTTCTGCCTTTTGATCTTCAGTCAGGTCTGAGTTTGAGAAATCTGAGTCCTTAAACATTGAAGAGGTTTATTTCTTCGTACTTCTTTGTCTTACTGACTTTATCCTTCAGGAAGCTGGTAATTTGACGGTCATCATTAGCTGAAAAGGTATCAAAAGTCCCACGTTTTGTATTTTTTGCTTAAGACAAACTGTCCCTCATGTAAATACACGATTTAAATAGACCTTCTAGGACCCCAGAGGGCAGCACTTGAAGGTGATCGTTTGCATAGTTTTACTTATTTGCATAACAATAAATCCTTTTGAAGTTTTGAATTGGCAAACAGCCAATTTGTACCAAATTTTTCCAGACCCTTAAGATTATAAAGTGAGAAATCATCTATCCTCGGTAGGTGATAATTATAAGTGAAAGAAATATAGTTGAAGTGTCTATAATTGATGCAAAATCTCAGTTGGCTAGTTCCCTTCTTAGAAACCAGAACAACTGGACTGTTGGCCTCTGAGACACTTGATACAATAATACCAGTATCTAACGTTTCTTCAACTTGTCGCAAAAATTTCTTTTTATGTTTAAGCGTCACCCTGTATGGTCTAAGTCTCAGTGACCAAGCCCCTTCCTCCCCCTTTTACTATTGGAATTTCTCCTTCAACCATTTCACTGATAATTATATGATTTTGGAATACCCAATTTTGCCATGCTGTCAGTACCCTTAAAATGTGTTGTACGCTAGAAGGCATTTTTTGGCAACACAGAGCATTTTGTATTGAATTTTGTTGTCCACAGTTTTAAAAAACACGTGGCTTATAGCTTAGCTGAGATGTAAGCTGCAGTATCTAATTAAGTCCAAGTAGTTTTGTTTTCTAACTTTATCTTGATAGTATTGCTCCTCAGAGTGGTTTCCCATAATGTACAAATTTCTTCAAGTTGTACATTTTCGTTTGTCTTAGACCTAGACTGACCCTCACTAACCAAACTAGGTCTGTTTTGTTTGACTGATGTTTACCATTTTCACATTTACTGTAAATTTCCCAAAGGGAATTCCTTTGATTCTGCTAGTAAAAATTCTGACCATAGGCCGATTTTTGCTTTTTTGGTCTTCCACATTCAGAATTAATATGTCCCTTAATACCACATGAGTGACACATCCTTGTGCACACACAATGGTTCAGTATGTCCCTGGTGGTTGCATCTGTCATTAACTGGTAATCCCTGTTCAGTCCTTGTATTGGAAGGACAATAAGGGTAAGATCTTCGATTATTTACTGTTGTTGGTCTAGCTTCCAATAAAACGTTTTTTCTTGAAGTTACTTTACTGCTCTCTCAAAAGCAAATTTGTCGTCTGTGAGTACAGCCAAAGTTTCTGACTTCACAGAGTCTTGTGCAACTTTGATGCATTCATACAACTTAGCAGCTTGTAATGTCTCATCCCATGTCTTTGGGTTTGGGCCCATTGTAAAACCTCTAACTTCAGGTCTCAGTCCCATAATATAAATTTGTATTTTGTCTCCATCACTTTTACCCATTTTTGACATTAACCTATCCATTACCACAGTATGAGCATAAACAGAATCACCGTGGTGCTTCTTTGCATGCAACTCTCTTGCAGCAGTCCAATTTACCTTATCACCTAAATATGTTTCCCTCAAAGCAGCCTCAAGTGGAGACCAATCATATCTTATTGTTTGTGGCAAAGCTCTGTACCATATGTCAGCAGGACCGTGCAATGCCAGTCTGAAGGCGTTCAATTTCTTCTCAGTTTCCCATCCTTGTAACCTGGCATGAGCTAAGTATTGTTCCGTCCAATTTCAAGCATCCTCATGACCAAGGGCCAAGACCATATTTGTAGATAAAACATTCACAACGTTATGAGTGCTGGCCTTTATCTTCAACTCAGACTGGATTGTAGTTTGTAAGGCTGTAGTAACCATATCCACATCCCCATCCACATTTTCTGTCTTCCTCCTCAATGCTTGAAGGTCCCCATACAGCTTCCTCAATTCTTCATCAGCCAGTTTGCTATGATTGCATGTAGTTTTACGTTTTACTACGACAAAATAATTTCTATGTCCAAAGACTTGAAATATGGTTCCAAATGGCCATGCTATCAAAAACAATGTTCCACTGTGATTGTTCATACACAATGCAAGGTTTCCAATTTTAAGTTTCATTGGTGTCAGACATCTAATTCCTGGTTAGTTCTTCAGTTATAGTTGCACTGCCAACAAGCATAACGTATAGGAATTGTTCCTGCACATGTGATTGCAAAAATAGTTATTGCAAGAAATATGGCAAAGATCAACATCGAGGGCATCTCACACTACAGTTTCACTTTGATGTGGGGCTCTTGGTCTTCTCTCTGGTTGAATGGGATGTGTCATCTGTAGTTTTACTTTGTGGTGGGGCTTGGGGTCCTCTCTGTGGTTGAATGGTATGTGTCATGCACGGGTATATAATTTTCCAAAATTCAGTCAAAAGTATAATTGTAATGACAATTGAATAGCCAAAGGTTACATACAAAAGTATCTCAAACTGTTCTTGTGAAAGGTGATCAACACCCATAGCTCAATGCTATAGTCAAAACTTTCACAAAAGCAAAAGGGTTACTTCTCATCATTGTCCATTGACGCATGTTGGACCCTCTGTATTCTTTTTTTTTGCGTGATAATACCACCATTTTAGGCAACAGAATTGTTTCAGATTACCATTCAAATTCGGTGCATTGACATAGTTCTCATGTAATGGTTTAGCACATTCTGCACATTTACCTCCTATCAATAATACACTATTGTACTTAAGCACAAAGTTATAACAAGTATAGGAATGGACCCCCTATGGGATTAATCAATGATATTCTATTGTTGAGGTCAAAAATGCCATTCAACATTGGCATCATCTTTAGCAGCACTTTAAGCATCACAGCCAGGGCCACAGAAATTCATACCTGTCACTTTTTTTATCTCAATTAATTCTAAAATTGACCAGTATTCAAATACCGACAATTATGACAGAAAGAACATGTAGGAGACTCTTGAAAAAATTTTGCACAAAGTTTCTTGTATAAAAATGACCATTCCCCCAGTATCAGTTTAAAAGAAATCAGTCAGTTTTATCATTGGAAATAATGTAAAATAAGGTAACATGCACTCACTGTCAATCTTCTTGCTTTCCTTTTGTTTGTGTTCACTACGCCTTTGGGAAGCTGATGTCGTCATAAAACAGAGGTTAAGGCCACTGAGCAGCATGCAGATTCCTTGTTGCTAGGCACGTTGACAAGCTCAGATCTTGGTCAGGGAAAACAGTGTTTCCACACGAGTAAAAATGCCCAATGCACAATCATATTGACGAATGGCATACAATAGACATATAAAATTGTTCCACAATTTGAAATTCACAGTTCAACAACTATTGGTGAAGTGAAAGAAAAATGACAAATAAATAGAAAACCGGATTCTCACGCCATATATTACGAGTTCTCAAATAAGTAGGCATACTGTTTAAAAGTGCAACAGATTTCTAATAACTTGAAGGTGCTGTGGTTGATTGTGATTGATGTCAGGGGAGACGAATCAATACGACCAATTATTATTCCTGAGTGCACAGGCAGAATTATACTCTAATAGCCAAGTATCAAAAACGCTTATCAAATCTAAATCACTACTGGGATCTTGTTCTCCATTTTTTTAATATATTTTTATTCTCCAACAAGGTACAGTAAAACATGTAACTTAGAATCGAATTAAAGCATAGTACAATCTGTCCTCGATGCATGTAACTTTGCATGGTAACATAATGCCTACAAAATTTTCTTAGCGAGACAAGTGGCGCCACTGGCGACTTGTATACTTGTGCTTCAGCTGAGTTGGAGCAGGTGGTCTTTTTTCAAGGAAGGAGGAAAGTGTGGAAAAAACTTTTGCTATTGCCAGTTGTTTAAAGGCACCAGGACTGTTTTGACAAAAAATACAGGCTTCTACCCATTAGATATTAAAAAGCACAGAAGCCACTCTCATGTGCCAGCTTTAACAGTGTACCAGCCAGGGTCCCATGTTGGTCTTGCATGGGTGACCACTTTCACAACAGAGGACAGCATGTATACATGTATGTGAGTTGTGCAGTTTGGACATTGGCTTAAAACCTAGAAAGTATACCCCTGCATGAAGTTATAAAGCCAATGAATGCAAGCGGAAAAGAGGAAGAGAAACAAAAGTAGTACTTCCAGCATAGAGATTTCTCCTCTGGTTGACCTTAAAAGGTTAAGAATAATATTGTCTGTGACAGACTGTGAGTGAAGACAGTCAAGAAAGTGACCTTAGTGTCCCTGAACTGAACATTGAGCAGGCTTGTGTTGACAGCACCATGTCTAACTTTAAAGAATTAAGTAAAAAATGGACCAAATGTTTGTTTCCCTGAAGGCAGACTTATTGAAAGAAATAAGCAAGACCATAAATGAGAGCCTATAAAATATTGAGCATAGAGTGCAGTCTCTAGAGGCCTCCAGTGTGAGGCTTGACCAGGAGGTAGAGAAATAAAGGACAAGATTTAGCTTCTGGGACAGCTGTCACAGACATGGTGACAAGGGATGGATTAAATGCTGCAATATTGGAGATTAAAGCTATGGCAGTGGCCAACGAGCAATACTCCCGTAAATCCAACATTCGGATTTTTGGCATGAAAGAAGAGCAAAATGAAAACTGTGTTAAACGGGTCATTGACTTTTTTAAGGAGAAGCTCCAAGTGTCCTTAAGATATGAGGACATTGATGTCGCTCACAGAGTGGGGAGAAGGTCTGATAAAGCTGGAGCTATGCTGGTGAAGTTTTTGAGAGGGTCACATAAGTTACAGGTGATGAGACTGCGGAAGAAACTGAAAAGTAGCGGGTGTCACGATCACAGACGATCTGGCCAGGGGGATACATCAATTTTACAACCATGTTAAGACCCATACTAAAGTTACAAATGCATGGACATGGGACTGTAAAGTATACATCAAAGATGCAGGTGGTAAAATCTACGAAATTAAGTATGGTCAGAAGGTGGAAGATGTCCTTAAGTGAAACAATGACTGAATTATTGAAGGCGATTTGGAACACATTATTATTTCTCCATGGTTTATATGCTACTAGTACATATTTTCATGGACTACATGCTGCTAGTATTTGATGACAGGAGTATGGACACCAAATAGAGGATGCCCTTTTGTGGAATGAGGGTTCGTGCGAGGACAATATGGAACTCTGACACTATAATTCTGCATTCACTTGTGCATAGTCGCTAGTGTTTTATGCCATCATGGACGACATATGTGGATATTTATGCCACCCCCCCCCCCCCATAACTCCACTAAAATAGCCTGTTATATGGATTTATCAACTTATTATGCTTATGGTTTGTAAACACATGTGGTAATTTAACAGAAAATATACATGAGACTCCCCTATATTGAGCCCCCCCCCCTTTCCTTTTCTTTTTTTTCAATTATATGGATATAAGGAGTCAGGTCCAAGTTGCTTTTGGATGAGATTATTATGATTATGTTTGGGCCAATCTATGGCTAGTAATGTTGACTATGGAAACTTAAGTATGCACCTTTTAGAGCATGATTATTCCAGGCTGTAGGCAGCAAAATTGTTTTCCTGTATTGAGACATTTAATGTAATCAGGTGACAAATTTGCCCTAGGGTATAATTTTTCAGTATGGTCATTTGGCACTACAGTGTCATGGGATACGGAATTAAGTTATATAATAAGGGATGAAGGTTGCCATGCACTGTTACAGTATCAATGTAGATCCATAAATTAGGGGTTTATGAAATACTGCATTGCAATAAAGGCATGTTTATTAGAGAACCACTGGAAAAGGGGTGATATAGTGATTTTCTACATGCCAGTATTTTGGAAGTTTATATGTAGTTAAAGCTTCAACTTTATATCGAATATAGAGATGTTCACCTTCATAGATAACCTTTGGAAGCGGGGCATTATGTGATTGTGTACATGCCAGTGTTTCTGATACTTTATTTAAAATTAAAATTATTTAATTAATTATTAATTATTTAAAAGTGTCAATTTTATTATAAATAGGGAGATTGTAAAAAGTAATATTTTAAGATTTAATTATCTGAAAGGTTCAGTTCAGATCTTGATTTAACAGCATAGACCAACACGCACCTTTTGGAATGACTGTTATTTATATCAATATATGCATCATACTGTGCCTGGCTTAAGGACTTGTCATATATATATATATATATATTTACATACTATTAAGGGACACATGTAGGCACTGTAGGAAAATGGTGACCTTTTTGCTTCCCCCCCCCTTGTGCTTTATATGAATATGATAAAGTTATCCACTGGTCACAATTGCAATCAGCTGTTTTGAATCTATCAAGTTGTTCATTTTTACAAACTTAATTCACTATGATTTCCTTTTCCTTCCCAAGACATACATCAGATCTTAATGATCGGTTAGTTTAGACATGCCCGCAATTCTGCTTTTATGTGATGCCATGAAATTTAAGTTTAATACATAATTAACAACTTATACATTACAATATTGCTAGTTACATATATGTGTTGGCACCCTTGAATTACTTACTGGTTGTTTTACATGCTGCTGGATTTATGTAAGGCAGCACACAAAATGCCTCATCAATTAGGCATTTTTTTATTGGTGCTTGATTGTTTTTGGCCAATATGTAGGTATATATAGATGGTATAGGCATATTCAATAAAATTATAACTTGGACTAAGGGTGCACAGGGTCAGTGGCAGGGTCCCCCCTTAGTCACCCTTTTTCTTTACTCCTCTCCAGGGTTTGGGGCATGATGTAGGTTTTTTTTTGTTTTACTTATCTATTGTTAGGGAGTAGAGCACTAAGGTATAACTTTCATTTGATCATATTTGATAACACTTGTTAATACACGTTGATATACATACACGGAGGGGGGTTGTGTATATGTATATATATATATATATATATATATATATATATATATATATATATATATATATATATATATATATATATATATATATATATATTTATATATATACTGTAGTTCTAGAAATTTTCGCGCATGTTTAATTTCGCGCAAACTCATTTTTTCTTAAATGACCAAAATTTTCGCGTATTTTAATTTCGCGCAATCCAATGCCATGCAATTAATGTAATACAATGCAATTTATTTTCGCACATTTTAATTTTGCGCTTTGGGTGGTAGCGCGAAAAGCGCGAAATTAAATCGAGCGCGAAAATTTCGAGAACTGCAGTATATATATATATATATATATATATATATATATATATATATATATATATATATATATATATATATATATATATATATATATATATATATATATATATATATACACATATATATATATATATCTCGTATACATGGGGGTGGGTGTATGCTTTGGAATAACTTGAATTTGTTTGTAAGATTAAGAGCCTTTATGAAATTGTATTGGAAAGATGATATGAGTACTACAGAATTGTATTGATTTCTGGGTCTGGCTTATTATTTCAACACCTCTCACTTTCTTTTTCTCGTTTTTTTTTCTTCATGTTCTTTGTTTCCGCCTTGTACCTAGCCTACATGTGCATATACTTGGTTTTGGTAAAGGGGTGCCTCTTATTTGTTTATATATTCGTCTTCTTTACCCAGGGACCCCTACAGTGATGCAACACTGTTCTCCCAGGGGTCCCTGAAAAAAATTAAAAGTACACATACACAAAAGGGACATAGACAATATATACACAATATACAACATTTCAAATATGTTACGTCATTTAAAAAACAGCGTTTCAATTCACTGATATTTCTTCTTTTCAATGTCCTTTATACAAAGTCTCTTGAAGGCTAATTTTGTTGATGCCTGCCTGGTGGTGTCACTGAGACTATTCCACTTTAGGCAGGTATCAAAGTGAAACATTCGTTTGCCGAAGTTTGACTTGACTGGGAAGCGTTAATCCATTTGAAGTGGCATGACGGGAGGGGTAACGATGATTTTGACGATTGAAGGTAAACTTTTCATACAGGTAGCTAGGGGTTTTGGTATGAAGGACATTGAAAAGAATATTGCATTTGTAATAAATCCATCTGTCCTGAAGGGTTGTCCAGCCAAGTGATGCTAGTACTTCGGATGTTGGAGTGCACTGAGGTACACCACGTAACATTCTTCCAGCTCTTTTGAAGAGTTTAACTCAAGTCTCTAGGTTTGAGTTTGTAGTATTTGACCACATAGCCGAACAATAATCAAAATGAGGAAGAACCAAAGAGTTAAAAAGGAGTTTTAGGTGTTGAATGGACAGGTACTTGGAGATACTATTTGTCATATACAGTTTAGAACTAATTTTTGCCGCAATCTTCAATATATGAGAAGAGAAATCTAGCTTGTTATCTAGCCAAACGCCAATGTACTTAAAAATTTCAACTTGCTCTATTTTATCGCCATCGATTTCGAGATCCAGTGGGCATGCATTACGTAATTTGTAAGAATTTCCAGAGAGCAAGCACTTGGTTTTATCTATATTTAGAGTCAACTTATTTGTGAAGAGCCATTTCGATACTATGTCTAAATCATGATTTAGAACCTGCTTGATCTTTGAGATGTCATGATTGCTGTACAACAAAGCTGTATCGTCTGCATACAGCACTGTAGTACAGCTTTTAGGGAAATCTGGTAGATCATTCATGTAAAGAGTGAACAGTAGAGGGCCGAGTATCGAGCCTTGAGGGACGCCACAGCATATGGCCAAATATCAGAGACACAGCCATTAACATAAACTGCTTGCTTACGATCCAAAAGATAAGATTTAAACCACATATGCTCACTTCCCTGAATACCATACAACCTCAATTTCTCATGTAATATTCATGATCAACTGTATCAAAAGCCTTTTTAATGTCAAGAAAAATTAAACCAGTATAGTTTCCTTTGTCCATTTGGTTTAAATAGTGTCTGTAACATGAATGAGAGCAGTAGCTGTTGAGTTCTCCAGTTTAAGATGTGTGCATGGAGGCAGATGGGCAAAGATACTACTAGAATGTGGTGTTTTTTGTTGTTATGATATTATGTTAGCAAAAAACTGGAACAAGGTACTTAATGGTTCAAGTGGTAAACAATGCATAGTAATCAGTTTGATGTCAATAGTATATGTAATGCTGCATAAATCGGGTAATGAAGGATGATATTTTAATAAGCTCATTGAATGTTAGAGGGTTGCGTGCTTACAAGAAACGAAGAGAGGTATTTCATTATTTGCACAAGAATGAAGCAGGTATCATATTTTACAGGAGACACATAGCTCACCTGACATTGAACAGCAATGGCGGGCAGAGTGGGGATTCACTGTTCTGTTTCTTCACGGGTCACATGATTCCAGGGGAGTTTGTATACTGTTTAAAAAAATTCCCATTGATATTCATGAGGTTCATCTGGACCCTGAGGGGCGTGACATTATTGCTGACATCACAAAAGGGAGTCAGAAAGTATCTTTAGTCAATATTTATGGTTCAAACTAGGATCAGCCTGAATTCTTTGATAAAGTTATTCACATAGTCGAAGGAATCTCAAATGATAATAGAATCGTGGGGGGGGGGGCGATTTCAATCTAGTTCTAGATGTTTCCAAAGACAAAAAAGGTGGACGTCCACTTACACATTCAAGATCGCAAGCTTCAGTTTTAGCATGGATGGAAGAAACTGATTTAGTGGATGTTTGGAGGATACATAACCCAGATAAACTTAGATATACATGGCCTCACATAACCTCAATAGCATTTTTTGTGGACTAGACTTCTTTTTAACTTCTTTTGGCTTGTCAGCATATATAAGTAAAGTAGACATAAAACCAGGATTTAAAACTGACCATTCCAGTATAATGTTGAAATTTGCAACAGGGACTATTGAGAGAGCTAAAGGCTTCTGGAAATTGAATTGTTCATTTTTGACAGACAGTGAATATATCGAATTGATAAAACGAAATATAATAGAAACAATAGAGTTAAATACAGGAACAAATCTTTCCCTTTTATGGGATACAATAAAATGTCAGGTAAGAGGGGAAACAATTAAATTTATAGCTAGGAAGAAAAAAGATAGAATTGATAAATTAAAAGAGTATGAGGAAAAATTAAAAGGTTTGGAAGAGGAACAACAAAATTTTCCAGACCTAGAAATATTTCATCACGAAATAGAGCAAATTAAAGATAATCTGGAAAGAGAAGTACAGTATAAAACCAAGGGTGCTTTGATTCGGTGTAAAATCCAATAGTACGAGGAAGGTGAGAAACCAAGTATTTTTTTAATCTAGAAAAACGAAATTATAATAATAAGGTTATAGGACAGTTACAGCTACCAAGTGTTTCTTTTACTACAGAAAGAAATAAAATTTTGGAAGAGCAAGAGAAATTTAACAGAAGACTTTACACCTCTCATGAAACATAAGATGTCATTCTAGAAGAAGAGATTCCCCCCAAAAATAGTTAGAGTCCAGGAACCGATGGATTACCTATAGAATTCTATAAAATATTTTGTAAGTAAATTAAAGATTGTTTGATTAATTCAATAAATTATTCTTATGATAATGATGGCTTATCAATTTCCCAAACCCAAGGAATTCTTACTTTATTGCCTAAAAAGATAGAGATCCATTGTTATTGAAAAACTGGCGCCCAATCTCACTACTAAATACACATTATAAAATAGGTACAACTCGTGGATAAGAGTTGAAAATAAACCTATTTTTACTGGTTATAGTAAAGAGGGCATAAACAAGGTGATTGATTTGCTCGATGAAACTGGCACCTTTTTATCATATACTACTTTTTGTAATAAATATACAAACCAATTTTTTTATTTATCAAAGTCTGATAACTGCTGTACCCAGACAATGGAAAATAAAATAAGAGGGATTCAAATAGATGGTCTTGGACCGCATTCTTATTTCGTTGACAAAATGTTAAAAGCTGATAAAGCTTCAAAATTTTTCTATTCTAATTTGATTGAAAAAGTTTTTATACCTTCTAAAAAGGCTTCGAATAAGTGGCGGGAAGATACTGGTAGTGTCTTTGATGATGAATATTTGGAGACTTGTTTCTCAAAAATTTATAAATGTACAATTTCAGCACCAATGAGAGCTTTTCAGTATATATTTCTACATAGGATTATATTCACCAATTCTTAATTGTTTAAATGTGGCATTAAAGACAGTCCATTATGTATATTGTGTAATGAAGAGGAAGAAACTCTGGTACATTACTTTTATGAGTGTATAATTGTTCAACAATTTTGGCAAGATGTATTTAAATGGTTAAAAGATCAAATGAAATGTGACATTAAGTTCTCAAAAGCTGAAATTTTAATTGGAGTAGAAACTGAAGGTATCAATTTTTGCGCAATTATTTTTCTTATAGCAAAATATTATCTGTATTTATGCCATGACAAAGAGGGGCCAAATTTAGAGAATTTTTTGAAAAAGGTAACTGAATTAAAACAATAGAATATAAGGTGGCATTGAAGAATGATAGATTGAAGAAACATAATGAAAAATGGAAAGCATTTCTGGAGGAATAAAATGTTCATTTTGAGTAATTTCAATAATAGCTGTATCATTATTTACGTTTGTTGTATAAACATGCATGTCCCATTAGGTGGGGGAGCTAGCTAGAGTGCTCAACGTTTCGGAGCCCTCGGGCTGGCTCAGCCCACCAGGGGTCACCATAAGTAGCATACTAGTTGGTGAAATTTCAGATTTTTGCACTATGATAATTTAATGGCAACTGCCATGCTTTGTTTTTTCCATATTGCGTACGTTTTATTTTCTTGATTTAATTCATTTGTTCAATCATGAGGATTGAATATATTATTATTATTATTATTATCATCATTATTAATACTATTATTAAATTCTATGCAAATTACTAATTCCTTTCAAACAAGTCTACATATTAAACAAGGTAAATGCGTTTAACAACTCTGTAATATTCTACACATAAATACTATATCAATCGAAATTAATTTGCATGTACAATTAATATGGTTAAGTAGCATGTCAACCTTTTAGCATTCATTACAAGTGTGTATAATCTTGTTTCATTCTAGCTTTACCTGGTTATGTAAATTTGTAGGCATTATCTTGTTCTCTATTTATAATCCACGTACATTGGCTATATGGCTTGAATAAAGAGTATGTCTAAAGATAAACAAAATTGACAAATAAAGAAAGTAATTCTCTCTCAAACAACTAACAGCTTCCAAAACCTCCCAATCCTCATATCTGCGACATGGACACTTTTGCAATCATGCTGTATGCTCAAAACAACACCAAAAGATAACAAACATTTTAACCCTTAAAGTGCTGATTTAAAATTGAGTCAACAGCTTTCCTGGGGGCACTTTGCGCGCATTGCGCGCAAAGTGCCCCCAGGAAAGCTGTTGACTAAGACTACTTTTTGCTTTAGACTAGGCTTGCTGGTATTTGAATAAAAGTTCCCTTCGTGAGGAATTTGAATATCCTAACCATTCTATGTTTAACAGTAATGAGAAAACGGCTATAGCAGTGATTAGCACTTTAAGGGTTAAATACATTTCTGCCCAATATATTTTGACTTCCCAAAATTCATTTGTACAGCATAATGGGTCAATCCTCTACACGCACATGCCCCTCTTTAGTAATGAGTCGTAAGCGTGTGGGCGACTGACTAAATGAAATTAACAATTGCTATTTATGTGATACATCCACATATCCTGGTTAGTCTAGGAACGTGGGCAAATATTTGCATGTCTTTCATCACTTCGCAGATATATTGTAATAACCTCATTTTTTTTTCCAGAGACACCATATTAACTTATCACATTTCACTGAAGAGGTTATTAACCTAAAGCGGACATACTTATGCCGGCTCTAGGATTTTAAACTTAGATGTCAGTGACCCGTAGTGGAAGAACAATCAAGAAGATTTAAGTTGTATACAAAATAAAATTTATTACTGGAGACCTATAAGTTTAACACTAAAACAATTAAATTTCCAATTACAATGTTGTCTTGAAGGTGACAATGACGAATGAGCATTGCCCTCACAATGAAGAATGTTAAAGAGTGAAGCCATTACAGAGTACCAAGGTCCAACGACGATCCAATCCTAATTTACTAAAAAATTTATCGGCCAAATTATTTTAATAGATTAAAACCAAAATTTAATTATTTAATTTGGAATAAAATTAGTTCTAACCTATTTATTATTCACTAAAGCTTCCCAGTTCTGAAGTGATATGTTGAATTCTGTATGAAAATCTGAATCCAAAGTATTGAGTATAATTTCCAATCTCGCCGATCCAAAAATGTTCAAATGTAAAATTTCTTTTGTAAATGAGCCTGAGTTACTTAAATGTCAAAAGGGGAAGAAACAAAAAAAAATCTATAAGTGTCAACCTCCATTAAATTCCAAAGATAAGAATGTTCATACTGATGTGTAAAGTTGGCACAACCTGGATCTGTTCAAGTTCTCACCACCGCATGTAAACATTCAATTTTCAGGAAAGGTCGGCCACTCAGGAAAGGTGAAGTATCAGCCTTGACTTTCCGACTTAACCCCCGTGGCTCAAGTATTTGCACTGCAACTCGACAAAAACCAGAGTCAGAGACTTTCCCTATTATAATAAAAAAAAAATATTTATTTCTTGTATAATAATTTAATAAATAATTTCTCTAAGTGTATTCCAAGTCGGAATAAATCAAAAATAAATGCTGATCTAATTTCATAGATCAATTGTCAAAGAATAATTTATCTTGAAAGGGTTAGGTAAACTTTAAGAGGAAAACCCACAAGGGTTAACAAATTTGGAATAAAATTGGCCATATTTAAAGAAAAATACCTCTTAAAGTACCCTAAGCCTTAACAAGATGGCCCCAGTTTATAATATTTATGAGTTCATCAAAATAATTTTAATAACAATATATATAATTTCCGTCTAAGATTTGATAGTTCTTCACTCAGACTTCTTATAATCTTTCAAACATAAATTTCATTGTTTCTATCCATGTATAAATAGACAATTCATTCATTTGTCATTTCATAAATATTCAATATTATTATAATTAGATACTCCGTAAAGTAACTGGATAATTTATGCAGCAGTGAAAGCTATACCATATTGGCCTTGTCAAATATTACAGGATTGCAAAATGTTTTATTTTGCAAGATACTACATACTATGTGATACGAAAACTTCAACTGGTGAGTTAACTATTAAGTATTTAACTTAAATCACAATTTAATTTCTTGAGTCCAACCCACTTAATAAATCTTCCCAAATTTAGAAAAACCCTAAACTTATCCCAAAGATAAGCCTGGAGAAAGTTTGATATGAATATACTGAGTAAAAGTTGCCTGAACATTTTCATACTATAATCATTGTGGAAGTGTGTTCCTTTAAGAAAACTTCAATCAGAACTCCAATGTAAAAGAAGAAAAAAATGTTTCAACATTATCAATTCATGAAGACCAATGTAACACAAAATCAACTCATGAAGACCAATGCTTCAACCTTATCAATTCATGAAGACCAATGTTTCAACATCATCAATTCATGAAGACCAATGTTACAACATTTAACCACATAGTAAAAGAATGAGAGTTGACCTTTAATTCTGATGTCACTTCCCATGACCCTTGACCTTGAAGGTCAACTTCCGGTAAATTATAATAATTTATGTATACCATTTCGTGAAAAATCAACTATCAGAAATTCAGTCTCCTGTCTTCCTAATAGGACCATTCATGGTATAAAAATGGAAAATCTACTATCAGAAATCCAGCTATCTGTTTTTCCAATAGGACCATCCATATTAAATATATTCTGGAAGTGAAAAGAGTCAACATTCAAAACAACTCAAAAAAAATGAACTTCAATATTGTGATATTTAAGGTCAACATAAAATAAAAGTACATAATCTCTATGGAATGCTTTTGAAATATCATAACTTATTATGATTCCCATGACACAAGTATACTTTGTAAAATAATTCTATAAAATTAATGAAACTTCAACTGAAGTCTTTTCAGGCAAATTTTTACCTCATTAACATAATTTATGTGTTCAGTTTTCCCTGCCTAGTTCTTACTATAGTGAAAATAGGAATGGGGTTAAATCTTCAGGTAGAGCATAAAGAATTTGCATGTATAATGAACAGGAAAACCTGTTCTACCAGGTTTAACCCTTGATCTATAGTTTCAAATTTCTCTATTTAACCCTTAGACTTCTATTACCAGTATGACTATAACTCCACATCAAAAATGGAAGAAACCTATTGGTTTCACTACTTTTAATGTCTTTCTCGATTTTAACCAATGCATTTTAACCTTTCAATCATAAACATATACATATTCAGAATAACCTGTATTTCTTGGTTTTGCCACTAGAGGGCACAACACACAAACATTTCTCCAAGATTAGTATTGTAATTTTTTCAACCATGACTACAGAATGGAAATTTGGAATATATTCCCGATTTGCTCACCAGTATTTAGTTTACTCTCCTATAAATATATATATTTCAGTTCCATGACCAGAAACTCGTTCTTACAACACCATTTTTAAGACTTAACGAGATCAAATTACAGAACTGCTTACAGTGTTCCCGAGCAGAAAAAATAGAATTTTCTTTCATGGAAAATGGTTCTGATATCCATTTTAATCAGCATATACCGATTTCAAGAAATATCTTCTCCCAATTATTTTCTCTCGTCTTTGTTTTAAAATGTGAATTCATGTTAAATCAATGTTTTGCGCTAATCAATTACGTTTCAAATCCCTAGTCTACAAGACTCCAACAAGAACCTCCAGAACAAGACAAGTTTACCCTCGTGGTTCACACCTCTTTATTCTGGCCGTTAACACTTTCGAAACGTCTGAAAAGACTCACTAACCAGCGCAAAACTTGACCATAATCCTAGCTAGCTAAAGACAATCTCCGTTTCAGTCTTCATAACAGACATTGTTATATTTATTTCGACTGTCACGAAAATTACTTATCCTTGCTCCATAATAGGACGTCCATATGCCCTTAATAATTATTCATCTTTGACGACCCATTATTACAGAAAAAATGACCAAACCACGTGTACTACGGAAGCCAACTTACCGGCCCGCCACGAGGTATTTATAACATGAAATTTGTAACCGCTGCTAAATTACACCTAGAAACCACGGACGTATTTTAGTTCTGTTTATTTTTACTTGAACTCTTCCCTACATATTTAATCAAATTGGCCTTTGGCTCGGGACCATGACCAGGATCACCCAATATTTATTAACGCCTAGCTAAACATGCTACGTGAACACGTACAGTGAAAATTTGGATTTTCCAGATCTCCAACCATGGTTGAATCAGGTAAGTATATCCTAACTCATTTCAACATGAGTAACTTTTCCATAGAAAGTCAGAAGATACACTTACCCTTTTCAACACGCTGGCTAAAAGATCCGAAGCCCGCTGTGACCGCTAGACCATACTCCAAAGTTCCACTGTTCTGTTCCACCGCCCAACAAGGAGAGTGCCACTTGTCAATCCGGTCGCACCTTCATTGAGCCGCACGCCTTTGTGATTCCAAATTAGGGGACGTCACAGTGTTATCCACCCTGTCTCAATCCCTTCATGTATGGCCACTAGAGGCCGCTGCAATAAAAATCACTCGGCAGCATCTCTTTCAATACACAGCAAATCAATATTTGCTGCAGAATCCTGCTTTATCTACTTTATCCCAAATGAGTAGTCACAAGCAAACCATGGGTTATATAAACTGACCTACGAACCATTACAGTATTTAAATATATGAAAGTGAAAAGCCTAAATATAAGTATTATGAGCATGTACAAGTATATTTTAACATAATCTCCAACTGATTCTTTTAATCATGTCATACAGATATCGTTGTTCTTTTTCACAGTTGCTTGAACATTACAAGTATTATCTACTTTATCCCTTATGAGTAGTCACAAACAAATCATGGGTTATATAAACTGTCCTACTAACCATTACAGTATTTAAATATATGAAAGTGGAAAGCCCAAATATAAGTATTATGAGCATGTAAAAGTATATTTTAACATAAGCTCCAACTCATTCTTTTAATCGTGTCATATAGATATCATTGTTCTTTTTCACAGTTGCTTGAACATTCAACTATTTTTTATATCATGACCACCATCAATATCATCATCATCATCATCATCATCATCATCATCATCATCATCATCATTAATGTTTTTGACATCATCATTGGCTTTACCATAACTTAGCATCATCATGGTAAAGAAAAGGTTCATCTTAAGGTCAGGTGTAACTGAAGATGAAGGTTTATTAATCATGTTTCATACAATAGGTGTTAAGAATAAGAAAGGGTTAAGTAAATATCACATTATTTCCTAATATGAAACGTTATGGCTTGGCGAATTAATACAACTAATGAACACTAATGGTGTTGTGTTCACAGAATCATTAGAAGTTTTGTCAATGTCCGTTCCCACTCTTTATCTGAGTACACAAAACATAGTCATCATATGTTAAATACACATAACATATATATAAATCAAATAAATACAGAAGAAGAAATAATTCATTTAGGAATTGTGCAAAATTGAAGTAACAAGTTTTAACACAAGAACTACCAAATCCACTCGTCACAATATTCTTTCATGTTATTCCAGTACACTTTACATTTTTAATGGCAGGAAGTATATGTACAACTTCTGTATAAAGAAAAATCAGAATTAGAATCAATTCCAGGTAGAATGTTTGCAACAATCTATATCACTAAACCATCCACACTGAGGTAAAAAGGGAATAAAGACAAATACACATCACTTTTATGCCATTGTGACCCATCCTAGTTTAACGTCTATTTAAGTAAGATCTCATGCAAATAATAAAATATAAACTGGTTTGTCAAGCAAGTGAATATGGGGCTAATTACCAGATAATTGTATTATGACATCTGTGTTCTTATGGAGACTGATGTGAATATGGGATCACTTACCAGCTATGCTGGCAGCTTTGTTCTTACAAAAGCTGACATATAACTGAACTGACGTCTCCATTTCTCAATATTTACAAAGCTCACAAAAGATGAGGGCTAATATTGGAATTATTAGTGTTTTACTACCACACAATTTAGAGGTACGAAAGTAACATTTTTGTTTTGTAAGTCTATATGTTTACCAATTAGGGAAGAATGCCAGACCCACACAAAGTTACCTTAAATTAGGCCACATTAAAAATATGACAATATGTCTAAATTTTTTTGACCGGCAATGATGTAAACATTTATTGGATCAGTCCCGTCTCTGTCTTTTCATCCCATGCCCTCAGTTAGCATACAATACCATGCCTGTACTAATGAGGAGTATACTTTGTAGCATTTACCCTTGGTGGCCTACATTTTTAACCAGGCATTAGCTTCAATCGTAAAATACATGCATATATATATAAATGTTCCCATTGGTAAATATTACCTAATCGCACAAAATTGTAATGAGCAAAAACAATTATTTCGCTTTTCATAGATGTGCAAACAGATGTTTCCCGATTTTGTTCACAAAAACTATGTATTACCATTATTCTGTCAATGAACAATACCTTGGTAGGCCAAAAGGGCATGTATTTTTGCCTTTCGATGGAATCGACATGGTTTTTGCAATATAAGATTTGGGTTTTGACTTGGTAATTTGTGTCATGTGGCATGAGGCATTTAGCTTTTCTTCCCTGTACATTTATTATACAAACCAAAGTAGATACATCACATGATGCTCTACGTAATGATCATAAATTGGAGACCAATATAGGTATCAAGAAAAAGACAGAGCTACGAATGCTTGAAAATGATAGTTCTGCATTTTTAATTGATACAACTATGCAGTGTAAAACAAGTGCACCGTAAAGTGCATCATAGTTACCAAAATATACCAGCGCCCATTATACATCACGGTATTGACAAGTAATGGTCTCATACTACTATTACTCAGACAGTTGTCGAGTTCGATCTTTTGATGCCTGGCGGTTGACATTCATATGACACATGTACACATCTTTAAAAATCACAAGTATTGATTTCAAAGTCATTATTGTGTTGTGCTTTGCTGATCCCATCCAAGGGCACAACAACGTTATTGTTTTTAAATTCACATAAACACAGGTGTAAAAACAATTAATGGTTAGCACAGCCAAATGCACATCTTCGGTAAAGCAAACATATTTATATCGATCCAACACACAATCACATGCAATTTTTACAAACTTGTCATGTTAACTTTTGATTATGTGCTAACAACAAAAGACTTTTGAAGGGACGATACTTTGAATGAGATATAAGAAAAATCCTGAGGAAAGCTATCTTCATCGACATGAAATAACATTTGTTTTTGTTGATATGACATACCAGTCATCTTCATAGATATAATGTAAAACTGATCTCAGTGACATGACATAATTTCCTTTTTTTACTAATGTGACATATGGCTAGCCTCATAGCAAGAACCAAACAAAGGAAACAGTTTGTGTTTCCTACAATTAGTTGACCTGTTTCCAGTTTAGGTGCTAAACACTGGAGAGATATCAAGGATTAGGCTTCAGCATGTCTTCCCATGCCAGAAAGAATGCCACAGTTTTTACGACTGTCTGCCCATTTAGTCAAAGCAGTATGAGTATTGTCAAAAAGTTGCATTAGGGCAAGAAATTGGGTAATATTACTTTGCAGTTCAACAGACATCAGGTAATCAATTTGGATCCAACTCATAATAGCAAAGACGGATATAAACCCTTGAGTTTTATGCATAAATATTGCAGTCAATGGATGTTTTAGCCTCTCAGTGTAAATATTAAATAGATCTTTACAAAACTAAGGATACTGTACCTGTTTACAAAATCAAGAGAAAAGGACAGGAATACGGATAAGCTTTCATTGAGGAATCCTACATGCTTGTTTCTGACGTTTCAAGAAACAATTTTGCATTCACATTTGTTCAAGTAGAGAACAGATTATTAAAATCATGATGTGAAATGTTGCATAATTTTGTTTACAATATGTGGTACGTTTATATACAGTCAAGTATTTTCTTCTTCGAAAACCAAGTTCTAATCGTTTTTTTGTTTTCAATATTATGGATGGTTGGAGTCTGCAAGAACAGCTTTTCAACATTACATTCTCACAAACGCATGGCATGAGGGCAAGAAATCGGCTAATATTACCCTGTAGTTCAACAAATAACAGTTAATCAAATTGGATCCCTCTCGCAATAGCAGAGAGTTTGAACAACCTAGCAGTATTTTGCATGAATATTGCAGTGATTGGATGTTTTATCCTCTTACTCTAAATATTGAATAGATCTGTACTGAAATACGGTTAATGTACCTGTTTACAAAATCAAGAGTGAGGGATAAGAATATGGATAAGCCTTCACAAATGAACTGTACACACTTATTTCTGACATTTCAAGAGACAATTTTGCATTAAAATTTGTCCATATCTGCTACCACAGGCACATATAATCACTGAGCATAAAACTAACTCCTGAATACCTTATCAACAAAAAACCCCGGCAAGAGGCTAACTTGGTCCATTACAACTTTCTTCAAGAAAAGAAAAGTACATCATATTCTCAAATTAATTCCTTTTGAATTAAAAAAAAGTATTTTTCAATACTATAGACGGTTAGGGGCTGCAAGAGCAGATTTTAAACAGAATTAAAACATAAAATAGGCAAATTGCAAACAACTCAAAATAGCAAAGACTGAGATAAACCTTGCAGTTTAGCCACTGGATGGCTTAGCATGTCAGTGTAAATATTGAACAAGCCTTATTGAAATTCAGATATTGTACCTGTTTTCAAAGTCACAAGTGAAGAACAAGAATATGGAAGAGTCTTCACCAATGGATCTTAAAAGGTTCTTTCAGCCGTTTCAAGAGACAATTTTTATTCACATCTGTTTATATATCAAAGCACACATACATATAATGAATCAGCGGAAAACTATCTCCTGAGCAGTTTATCAGGTACAAAAAAACAGGCAAAAAGCAAACTTGGTCCAGTTCATTTTTCTTCAAGGAAACAAAGGTAGACCATTTTGTCACACAAAATATTTCTATTTCATAATCTGCTAAAGACCGTTTGAATATTATATTATTATATTGTACTTGAAAGAATATTATGTGTTAAACTCTGAGCAAAAGTTTATATGCTCCATGATATTTTCAGAAAGGATATTATCTCTAAAATTGAGCGCAAAGTTTGTAATGTTCTAAATTGATGTGAGGTATAGCTATAGCTCCCAAGAGCAAGCAATGCAGAATCCTTGCATATTTATGCAAAAATATTGCAGTCACTGGATGTTTCAGCCTGTGGGTGTAAATTTTGAATAGATCTCTATAGAAGTACGAATAAGGTACATGTTTACAAAATCAACAGTGAAGGACAAGAATCCAGATAAGACGGCATTAATGAATCCTCCATCCATGTTTGTTCCGTTTCAAGACACAATTTTGGATTCACATTTATTCATATCTGCTGTCACAGACTTATGTAATCACTGAATAGAAAACGATCCCCTGAATACTTTACCAGCAAAAAAAACTTAAGCAAGAGGCAATCTTTATGTAGTTCACTTCTCTTAAACAAAAAAATGTACATCATATTCTCAGAGAAAATATTCCCTTTTAATGGAAAAAAAAGTATTGTGAATCTTCCAATATCATTTATTTGATATCCTGCATCAAATGTAAATCACAATAAGTGGGCCTAACTACCCAATCAGTTAAAAGGAGATTTAGTGGTCATAAAACTACAATTGTGTAACCATTTCAATTCTGCGGAACATTCACATTTGGATTGCTGGTTGCAAATTGTTGATTACATAGAGCCAAATTTGTCAGACCCAGACAGTTATGTTAACACGAGGAAATTATTACAAATGGATGATTTTTGGATCAAAACACTAAATTCAGCTTTTCCTTATGGACTCAATGACAGAATTGTAGGCTTCGGTGATGTTAGGAATTTGGAATTTGCAACTCTTGACAGCAGTCACACACCTTTTCATAATAATAAGGCTTTTATTCAAAGAAGAAGAAGAAGTAATTAACAAAGAAAATCACAGAAAAACAGGAAATTTAGGATACATAAGACCTTGTCCAAAATTTACTACAGCCTTTCTCCAATGGCATTGATCAATTACATACAGCTCTTAAAGCTCTATCCTTTCAAGACATAACAGGAATCAATGAATATTTGGGTCTTACTGAATCAGAACACATATTTCCGCAAATTCTTTGTGAAATTGTGTGTATGCTTACACAACAAAATTTTCCGAAACCAGATTCTAATAAGAAAAAATTAGATCAAATGGTTTGCAGCATTCCTTTCAAACACAAAATCATTGACTCAGTAAACATTCAGTCCCTTTTTCCAAATTGAAGTTTGTTCGTAACATGATTCCCAAGGAGTGCAAAATAAAAGATCCCCCCATCATTTCCTATAAATATGGCAACAATATTGGACAGTGTATCATGAATCACAAAACATTTCTGGCTTCAATTACTCTTGAGGATATCGTAGCAAATGAAGATTGTGACTGTATGTCTAATAATAAATATTCTAATTTTGTTGATGCATACCACAAACATGTATTTACAAGTAATTTCGATATAATGCAAAATTCAGGTTTAAAAGAAATGATGAAAAGGGGTACAAAATTTCGGATATGTCCCAAGTTGAATATTGACAGTTTTTTTTCAGGATACATGTGATGCATTTGATTCCTACTGTATGAAATGGACAGGGAAAGAGAAAATGGAATTTCAGAAATTTGAAGGATGGTTATCAAACTTGAAAAGAGTCTTTAGAAATAGAATTTCTCGTTACAAATCCCACATTAAGAGTTTCAATACGGTTAATCTAAAACAGCCTAAATTTCTAAGGCAGTCAAAGAACTACAAGAAAGCTTTGTAGTCACTAACATAGACAAGGCAGGTAACAATTTTGGGATCATCTGCAAAAGACATTATCTGGATGTTTTGAAAAAGGAACTTGGTATAAACAATATTTCAGACATAAGAGGAAATGACGTATATAATTTACACAAACAATTCATTGATAATTTGATAGAAACACATAAAGATGAAATGAAAAGGAATTTTGATATCAAAATTTCTGAAGAGGACACCACTATTCCACTTTTGTTCTGGATACCCAAATTACATAAAAACCCTTTTAAATCTAGATTCATAGCCGGTACTTCAAAATGTACTACAAAACAATTATCAAAAGATGTAACATCGTGTTTGGCAGGAATCATTTTCGTAAATACTGTAATGCAATTTCCAGAAACTGTAAAATAAATTTTTTTTGTAGTATTAGCAATTCTTCCGAGTTTGTATCTAAAATCAAAGATGTAAAAGCAAAGAATACCAAATGTTTTTATTTTTCTACACTGTACACAAATCTACCCATAGATGAAGTCAAAAGTTCACTTTCAGAATTAATTAGCAAAATGTTTAAACATGATGGTAAACCATACATAAATATTAATTCATATACAAAGAAAGCATATTGGTCACACAATAAATATTCAAAAAGTAACGTTAAATCTTACACTGTTGAAACTGTGATAGATGCTATAATATTTCTTTTGGATAATACTTTTGTCAATGCGGACCATTGGTTTTTCAACAAATAAAAGGCATTCCAATGGGTAGCAACTGCTCCCCTTTACTGACAGATTTATATTTAACCTGGCTTGAATTTAAGTATATTGATAAATTGATGAAAACGGACTTTGAAATGGCTTCAAAATTATCAAACAATGCAAGATATATTGATGACATTGCTTGCGTAAATGTACAAACTTTCCGTGAAATTCCTTAATAAACTTACCCAAAAGATATCCCTTTGGAGGGTAGCAATTCAGATGGTTTCAGAGATGTGTTTTTGGACTTGGATATTCAGGTCAGTAATGACAGGTTTGGTATCAAAGTCTATCACAGAATAGATGAGTTTAACTTTGAGGTAGGTAATTATCCTTTCCCGGACAGTAATATTTCGGAACCTATTGGATATAATACTTTTTTGTCACAGATTTTGATCGTATTTGTACTAAATTTCAGGACTTTGCATCTAGAACCAAATTTATTTACAATAAACTTTAGTCAAGAGGATTCAAAGATATACTTTTGATCAAATATTTCTACAAATTTTGCTGTAAATATCCCGAGATGATTAGAAAGTTTGGCCTCAATAATTTTAGAGACTTTAAACTTGCCTGTTTTGCTACTTAGCTTTATCTTCTGGCATCATTCTATTTTAATGTTCACCTTTCAGACATTTCACGCTGGCTTGTTTTCTGTTAGGTCAACCCCCCAGGGGCTATAGGTAGCAAGTAGCTACTGACGACAGTTACAAGCTTTTCTAATTGTACTTGATATCTGGTTGAGAAATGTTATATTTTTATTGCATTCTCTTGACATTATTACAAATGAGTTTCATTCTTTTCTGACTTGCCCTATAATTTTGCTGTTAATCCAATGATTATTAGAAATTGTGGCTACAATAATTTACAATTTTTAGACTTGTCTGTTTTGCTAATTAACTTCATCTTTTGGCATCATCCTGTTTTAATGTTTCATGTTCACCTTTCAGACATTTTAAGCTAGCTTGTTTTCTGTTAGGTCAATCCCCCAGGGGCTTTAGGTAGCAAGCAGCTACTGACAACAGTTACAAGCTTGCCTAATTGTACTTAAAATCCTGTTTAGAAAAATTGTTTTGATAACATGTTTTTGGCATAAATGCTAATGACTTTCATTCTTTTCTGACATGCTTAAATGCACATTTGCTTAATTTTTAAGAAATACTCAAAATTGACAGTATTTTCTCAAATGTCACAAACCTGACACATTACGTTGATACATTGACACAGGGTTGGCAGTTAAATAAAGCTTAATTGTTTGAGGGGTAGGTGTCATCATAGAGTTGGTTTTACATTTCTGGTGCAGGATGTCCATTCTTAGGATTTTCCTTGGTTTGTACAGGTGGTCTAGCTGCAACTGTTTATTTTACTATCACTGGGACTGATTATAATGCCCCAGCTTGTTCCCACTACAGTCATTCACTGGCGGGTGGTTTTGCTATAATAAGCTGTCCAGCTAGAAAGGGTACATATTGGTTCAGGTGTAAGTCAAATTGTTCTTATCTGAAACTGTACTATACAAATTTAGTAATTATGGTTTATACGGCAGGTATTCCTTCTTTCATAATGAAGCTATGCATTTAAAAGCAAAACTTCATGTATTTTGCTAA
Source organism: Hermodice carunculata (assembly GCA_964020975.1). Lineage (NCBI taxonomy): Eukaryota > Metazoa > Annelida > Polychaeta > Eunicida > Amphinomidae > Hermodice > Hermodice carunculata. Next base: position 64,179,262 of record OZ026618.1, on the reverse strand, counting down.
ATCATCATTTGCCACGTTAATATTTAATCTTTATTATGTGGGTTGTCTTTGTTGAATATTTAGCTTAGACAAGGAGCCGCTACTCAGAGAGAAATGTACGGGTAAAAGGCTCCGAAACATGTTGAGTAGTTACCAGCTGAAGACCCTTTAATTTATTTGGGCTGATACAGCCTATGTCAAAATTTTACAAGAGGAACGTGTGCAATATGGACAATCATAATTCCATATGTATATAGGTTAGACAGGGACTGGAGAGTAAACAGTTTGGACTGCGGAATAGGGTAATGACTACTAGGAAGTGGTTCTTGGCAAAAAGACACGAATACAATTTTTTACAATACTGCGGATAGTTGGGGACTGCCTGAACAGATTTGAAAATTGCATTCCCAAAGACGTAATGCATTACATTCCCACAAACGCAACACATAAGGGCAGGAAATTGGCTAATATTATTGTTATGAAAATGTGTATGGCTGTTTGTTTTCATTTGGACAGGTCACTGTATTCATTCAGTGTGTGCCAGGTCATTGAGTTCAATGATTACTTTGCAGGGTCACTGCAGAGCCACTGAATTGGCCTGTTTTGTGGCTGACTAACATGTAATTCGTAAACATGTGGAATCAGCTAGAATGGTGACGTATATTTATGTGAGGTGATCCAGACTGATCTCAAATTGCATTGGGATGTGTGACTAATTGGAAAACTCTGGAACAAAGTAGAGATTTCTCTGTGTTTATATAAAGCAGATATTTTTCTGACAGAAGAGAGGAGAAGACAGAATTCTGAAGGTTCTGACAGAAGCTGTGTCTTGTCGTCTAGCCATTGGGACTGTCAGCCATTGTTTACATTGTACCTGTGGAGTGTGGACAGAGTCTTCAGTGGACTGGTATATTTGGTGCTACCCATTTATACTTCATGCCTGTGGAGTGTGGACATTGACTTTGAGTTGACTGGTATATTGTGCCACATTGGTACCAAACCGTACCTCTGTGTGATTGGATCAGCACCACACCTTTCAATACCACAGTGGACCGTGGGATTTGAACCAGATCATTTGGCACCTGTCATAGGACTTGGTGTGTGTTTCTGGCTGATGAGGATATAACAGTCAAAGATTTTGATAAATTGTCAAAGGACAATCTGGGAATTGTGGCCATATACTTAAAGTTAGAAGTACCATCAGATAACAGGAAAACACCTTTGATAATTTCACGTTTGGTTAAAGCGGATTTCCGTGAGGATGAGGGATCAGAGAATGAAAGTTTGGCAATTCAGCTGGAATTAGCTGAATTTAAACTTGAGAGTGAAAGAGAAGCAAGAGGGCATGAGTTAAAATTAGCAGAGATGGCACAGAAAGCTGATGAAAGAAAAGCAAAGGAAGCAAAACGGGCAAGAGAACACGAGTTAAAGCTTAGAGAGCTTGAACTTAGGCATTCTAAATCAGAGAATTCAGCACCATTAGTATCTTTTGATATAGCTAAGAATGCACGTTTAGTGCCAAATTTGAAGAAAAAGGAGTGTCAAAATTCTTTCTGTCTTTCGAGAAAACAGCTGACTCTTTACAGTGGCCTAGAAGGATGTGGCCTCTTCTCTTGCAAAGTGTCTTTTTTGGAAAAGCACAAGAAGTTTATTCATCCCTCTCCATAGAACAGATTTCTGTGTATGATGTGTTAAAAGATGCTGTTCTGACAGCATCTGAGTTAGTACCTGAGGCTTACAGACAACAATTCAGGGACAGTCAGAAGGAACCAGATGAAACTTATGTAGAATTTGCCAGAAAGAAGAGAATCTGTTTGACAGATGGTGGGCCTCGAGGAAAATAGAAGATTATTTTGACAAATTATGGGAACTTATTTTGGTAGAAGACTTTAAAGGTTGCATTGCCAAAGAAATAAAGCCCTACCTCGATGAGCGTAAGGCATATAACTTACATGAAGCTGCAGTTTTTGCTGATGACTATGAGTTGACACATAAAAGCTTCTTTGGGAAACCCAATCAGGGTCAGTTCAGATCTAAATTTGGAAAGGAACCAGAGGTAACGGGGAACCTCCCCCCCCCCCGTGAAAAATCAGCAGAACGAAAAAGCCAAATAATTCTCCTCAGTCTGATAAACCTGCAAATCAGAAAACAGGGCAGAAATTCTTTAGTGGACCCACATGCAGTTAATGCCATGAAAGGGGTCATGTCAAATCTGAGTGATTTTTACTCCAGAGGAGGACAAATAATACTGGGAAACCAGTTGGTTTAGCCAGCATAAAGGGGCGCCCACCTCTGAATATGTCTGATGGACATTCTGATAATATCCATGCTAAATTTGAAAACCCACCTGTTGGGGTAGCTGAGTCCATATTGGATAGCTATGAAAGTTTCAAATTGGAAGGGCTGGTGTCACAAAAAGAAATGCTGTTGACCAGAAGGCAGTTATGATCCTAAAGGACACTGCCCTGTCTGACTGTTGGAAAATTTACTTCCTTTGTTGGATGAAACTTATCAAAAAGCCAGTGTATTACTTCATGGTGTTGAGGGAAATTACATAACAGTCCCGCTTCACAAAGTTTACCTGAAGTCTGATTTCAAAATTGGACCAATGATTGTAGGTATTGTACCTACTCTCCTGATAGGTGTGACCTTCCTTCTAGGGAATGATATAGCAGGGCATAATGTAAAAGGTAAAGCGGCACCATATTTGACGGATGAGCCAGTCAGGAAAGAAGACACAGAGCATCTTGAGCAGGAATTTCCAGGCATTTTTCCCAACTGTGTTGTGACAAGGTCAATGGCTCTTGAAGCTTCTAAACAAGAAGCCAGTGACAATGTGCCAGCTAAGATAATTGGCAAGTACAGCCTTAACTGAAGAAGAGGCACAAAAAGACCCGGTCTGATATAATATTAAATCAGGAGTGTTGATAAGGAAATGGAGAACTCCAGATGCTTCCACTGATGAAGAATGGAGCGTCATTCATCAAATAATGGTTCCTCCATCCAATAGGGCAGAAGTTTTGAAGACAGCTCATGATGTGCCTATGGCGAGCCACTTGGGTATTAGGAAGACTCAAGATAGAATATTACAACACTTCTTTTGGCCCAAATTATATTGGGATATGACAGGATTTTGTAAGACATGTCACACATGTCAAGTGGTCGGAAAACTCAAACAGAAATAAAACCTGCTCCTTTGATTATTATCCCAGTTCCTGAAAAAAACATTTAGCAGGGTTATTATAGATTGTGTGGGACCACTTCCAAAAACAAGAACAGAAAATGGGTTTCTTCTCACTATCATGGATTCATCCACCAGGTATACTGAGGCCATCCCATTAAAAACATTAAAGCTCCTACAATCATTGATACTTTAATGATATTTTTCACCAGAGTAGGACTGACGATACAGATACAAAGTGACTTAGGTTCAAATTTCGTGTCTGGAGTGTGTCAGGAGGTTGCGCACCAGTTAGGCATTCAACAGATTAAATATTCAGCCTACCACCCAGAAACACAAAGGGCTCTAGAAAGGTATCATCAAACACTGAAGAATATGATGAAGACATATTGTTTTGAAAATGAAAAGGAATGGTATACAGGTATACATATGTTATTACTTGCCACCAGAGAGATTCCAAATGAGTCACTGGGGTCAATCCATTTGAACTGATATATAGACATACTGTGATAGGTCCACTAAAGTTTAAGAAAGAAAACTTGATGGTGGAGACACAAGATGAACCTATGTTGGAGTGTGTGTCCAAACTCAAAGAAAAGTTGGAAAAAGGTTGTGAGGTGGCACAATAAAAAATTTGATGAATGCACTGGGTAAGATGAAAACATAGTATGATAAGAAAGCAAGGGTAACAAGTATTAAACCAGGAGACAAGGTGTTGGTCCTTTTGCCTATGCAAGGGCATTCAATGCAGAAAAAATTCAGTGGTCCTTATCTGGTTGAAAGAAAGTTGAATGATGTGGACTATATAACATGTACACCAGATAGGAGGAAAGCCAAATGGCTTTGTCACATCAATATGTTAAAAGAATATCATGAAAGAGGAACACCAGTAGGAATGTTCAGTGCCACTACTTTGTAGAATGATGGAAATGATAATGGGGATGATAAGAATGATCCATTCTCAAATGAAGACTTGAATTCTTTTCCAGTGTAAAAGGCAAAACTCTGACATATTACTAAATCTTGACAGCAAGATCAGTCATTTGGAGCCTGCACAGTGAGCTGATTGAGAAAAACTTATTGATGATTTTGAACATTTATTCTCAGACCAGCCCGGTCACACCTCAATGTTATGTCATGATGTAGATGTACGTGATGCTGGTCCAATAAAGCAACAACCTTATCAGATGAATCCTCTGAGATTGGCTGCAGGTCAAGAAGAAATAAATCACATGCTGGAAAAGGATATTATAGAACCAAGCCCAAGTAGCTGGAGTAGTCCTATTGTATTGGTTCCAAAAGCTGATGCTTCAATGCGATTTTGCTTTGATTATACAAAAATTAATTATGTGACTAAATCAGACTCCTATCCAATCCCTAGAGGGAATGATTGTATTGATAAGATAGGAAATGCGTGTTTTTTCAGCAAATACGACTTGATTAAAGGCTATTGACAGTTGCCACTCAGAGAGAAAAAACTAAAGAACTATGTAAAGTGATGCTATTTGGAATGAAAAACGTGGCTGTGACCTTTACAGGGTTAATGAGCACAGTGACAGCTGGTTTGGAAGGATGTGTCACCTACATTGATGATACCTGTATTTTCTCTCAAACACAGGCTGAACATCTCGAAAGAACTAGAGCATTCTTTGAAAGATTGACTTCCTCTGGTCTGATAGTGAACTACGGTAAAAGTGAACTTGGTCAACCTGAAGTGACATACCTGGGCTCTAAAGTGGGTAATGGAAAAGTATTGCCAAAAACAGCAAAAATTTTAAGCGGTTTTGCATATTCCTCAGCCAACAACAAAAAAGGAACTGTTATGGTTTTTAGGCATGGCTAGATACTACAGGAGATTCTGTCAGATTTTTTTCAGAAATCACTGAACCATTTACAAAATTGTTAAAAAAGAAAGAAAAGTTCATGTGGAATTATCAGTGCCAGTGTGCATTCCAAGAGCTGAAAGCTAAACTCACCAATGCACCAGTTCTTTCAGCTCCAGATTTTGAAAAGCCAATTGAAGATTACAGTAGATACAAGTGATGTGCCAGTAGGTGGTCTGTCAATACAGGATGGTATCGATGGTTTGAAACACCCTGTGAGTTATTTTTCCAAGAAATTTAACATCCATCAAAGGAAATCTTCCACCATCAAGAAAGAAGCACTTGCTTTATTGTAAGCACTTCAACATTTTGAAGTATATGTTATCTCAGATCTGTATCCAGTACTGGTCTACTCTGATCACAATCCCTTAAGTTTTGGATAAGTCCAAAGACAAAAGTGAGAGATTGTTGAGATGGAGTTTGTATCTAGGATATAATCTGAAAATTGAGCATGTCCATGACAGGACAATATGTTTGCCGATGCACTATGTAGGAAGAAAATTGTATAAACATAACTCACATGAATGTGTTCAGATTGTAAGACTATTGTAATAAATATTGTTTATAAAAGTATGCCAGATTGAAAAATGTACAGAATTAACGTTTAAGTGATTGAACAGGAGATTACTCCTATTGTGATGCAAACGAATTTGTATTGTTGACGGTAAAACTGTCCTTCATTTAGATGAGATTTGTATCAGCTTTGCAACTGTGTCAATTAGAACCATATGTGTGTTTATTACAGTGAAACAGTTGAAGATATGACATAATTAATCTATCTGAAAGGTAATGCTACTTTGTAAAAAGAGAAGATATTTCTTGTTGGAAATCACTGTGTATTATAGGTCAAAGTACTTTAAAAGTAGCATTGACAACAGGGAAGAAACATTTTCCTTGTGTGCCCATTTTTTTTTTCTCGAAGGAGGGGGATGCATTATGAAAATGTGTTTGGCTGTTTGTTTTCATTTGGACAGGTCACTGTATTCATTCAGTGTGTGCCAGGTCATTGAGTTCGATGAATACTGTGCAGGGTAACTGCAGAGCCACTGAATTGGCCTGTTTTGTGGCTGACTAACATGTAATTGGTAAACATGTGGAATCAGCTAAAATGGTGACCTTCATTCATGTGAGGTGATCCAGACTGATCTCAAATTGCATTGGGATGTTTGACTAATTGTAAAACGCTAGAACAAAATAGAGATTTCTCTGTGTTTGTATAAAGCAGATATTTTTCTGACAGAAGAGAGAAGACAGAATTCTGAAGGATCTGACAGACGCTGTGTGTCGTCATCAAGCCGTTGGGACGGCGAGTCATTGTTAACATTGTACCTGTGGAATGTGGACAGAGTCTTGAGTGGACTGGTATATTTGGTGCCACCCATTTATACTTTGTGCCTGTGGAGTGTGGACATTGAATTTGAGTGGACCGGTATATTGTACCACATTGGAACTAAAACGTTCCTCTGTGTGATTGGATCAGCACCACACCTTTCAGTACCACACTAGACCCAAACCTTCCCCCTGTGGGATTTGAACCAGATCATTTGGCACCTGTCATAGGACCAGTAATTCTGATGCAGTACCTTTTGGATAAGTAGGGATTAGGATTTACATAAGACTGCTTGACTGTTGCAAAACCAGTAGATATATGTTTACCTATATTGTACTGATTTTGATTGATAATATAGTGTTATTGTTCAAGTAATATCATTGTTGTCTTTCTTTGTTGAATTCTGATAAAATCAAAAGTAGGAATTGTGATTATTACCATGCAAGTGAAAAAAAAAGAAGCTAATCAAATTCATTCCTGCTCCGAATAGATAAGACTGAGATACTATGGATAGTATTTTTCAAATAGTATGGATAGCGAGGGGCCTCAAGAGCAGATTTCAACATTACATTCCAACAAAAGTAACACATAAAAGCAGGAAATTGGCCGATTTTACCATGTAGGTTAAAATAAAGAAAATAATTAAACTGAGTCCTACTCAGAATAGATAAGACTGAGATGAACATTCTAGTTTAGTCACTGGATAGTTTAGCAGGTCCGTGTTAACAATGACCAAGCTTGATTCAAATGCAGATAATATACCTGTCTCCAAAATCACTAGTGAATAACAATGGCTGAGCCTTCTTTAATAAACCTGAAAACTTATTTCTACTGTTTCGAGAGACAATTATTATTCGCATCTTTTTATATATCAAAGCACACATTATGTAATGAATGAACAAGAAACTACCTCCTGATCACTTTATCAAATGCAAAATATTGCAAAAAGCAAACATGGTCTGCTTAAATTTTCTTCATGAAAACAAAAGTTGACCATTTTCTCAAAGAAAATATTTCATTTTCATGAGCTACTGAATACCGTTTAAATGAAGAATAATATGTTTTAAACTCTGAGCAAAAGTTGATGTGCTCTATGATATTTTCAGAAAGGATATTAAATAAATATTATCTCCTAAATTCAGTGCAACATTTGTAATGTTCTAAAATTGTGTGAAGTACAGCTATGAAGCTATAATAAGAGAAGAGTGATACATTGTCTTTAAAAGGGAGCAAAGATAAACATAAAAATATAATCTGAAATAATGTATCATTTGGTTTTTATTATGCTGTACCTTAATATAAAAACTACTAGAGTCATGTATTTTTCTTTGAATACTACATTCTAATGGTATTTTCCTTTTCAATATTACAGATGATTAGAGTCTGCCAGAGCAGATTTCAACATTACATTCTCACAAACGTATAACATTAGGGGGAGAAATTGGCGAATATTACTCTGCACTTCAACAAACAGCAGGAAATCAAATTGGATCCTATGCACAAGAACAAGGAATGCCAACAATCTAGCAGTTTTATGCATAATTCTTGCCATGTCTGGATATTTTTTAGCCTGTCAGTGGAAATATTGAATAGATCAATACTGCAACATTTGTAATGTTCTAAAATTAGGTGAGGTACAGCTATGAAGGTATAATAAGTGAAGAGTGATACATCATCTTTGAAAGGGAGGAAACATGAATATCAATATATAATGAGAAATATTGTATCATATAGGTTTCATTATGCTGTACATTAATAAAAAACTACTAGAGTCATGTATTTTTCTTTGAATACTGCATTCTAATGGTATTTTCCTTTTCAATATTATGGATGATAAGAATTGGCCAGAGCAGATTTCAACATTACATTCTCACAAACGTATAACATTAGGGGGGGAAATTGGCAAATATTACTCTGCACTTCAACAAACAGCAGGAAATCAAATTGGATCCTACTCACAAGAACAAGGAATGCCAACAAGCTAGCAGTTTTATGCATAGTTATTGCCGTATATGGATATTTTTTAGCCTGTCAATGGAAATATTGAATAGATCAATACTGAAATATGGATAAAGTACCTGTTTACACAATCAAGTAATGCAGCACAAGAATGTGGATAAGATGTCCTCAAGGAATCCTACATATTTGTTTGTGCCCTTTCAAGAGACAATTTTACATTTACATTTGTTCATATCTGCTTACACAGACACATGTAATCAATTAGCAGAAAACTACTTCCTGAATACTTTATAAACAAAAAACTCATGCAAGGAGGTTATCTTTGTGCAGTTCAATTCTCTTTAAAAAAAAAAAGGAACCTGCATCATATTCTCAGAGAAAATTTTCCCATTTCTTGGGGAAAAAGTATTTTTCAAATAGTATGGATAGTGAGGGGCCTCAAGAGAAGATTTCAACATTACATCCTAACAAAAGTACCACATAAAGGCAGGAAATTGGCTAATATTACCATGCAGGTAAAAAAAAAGAGAAAATATTTAAATTGAGACCTACTCAGAATAGAGAAGACTGATATAAACCTTCTAGTTTAGTCACTGGATGGTTGACCAGGTCTGTGTTAATAGTGACCATGCTTTATTAAATTGCAGATAATGTACCTGTCTCCAAAATCACTAGTAAAAACAATAATATGGCTGAGCTTTTGTTGACACCTGAAAACTTATTTCTACTGTCTCGAGAGACAATTATTATTCGCATCCTTTTAAATATAAAATCACACATATATATATATAATGAATGAAAACAATACCTTCTCATCAGTTTATCAAGTGCAAAATAATGCAAAAAGCAAACATGGTCTGCTTTTATTTTCTTCAAGAAGACAAAAGTACACCATTTTCTCTGAGCAAATATCTTATTTTTATGAGCTACTAAATACCGTTTAAATGAAGAATAATATGTTTTAAACTCTGAGCAAAAGTTGATGTGCTCTACGATATTTTAAGAAAGGATTTTATATCTTAAATTTAGTGCAACCTTTATAATGTTCGAAAATAATGCAAGATACAGAGATATGAATGTGGATAAAATGTCCTCAAGGAATCCTACATTCTTGTTTGTGCCCTTTCAAGAGACAATTTTACATTTACATTTGTTCATATCTGCTAACACAGACACATGTAATTAATTAGCAGAAAACTACTTCCTGAATACTTTATAAAAAAAACTCATGCAAAGAGGCTATCTTTGTGCAGTTCAATTCCCTTTAAGAAAAGCCAAGTACATCATATTCTCAGAGAACATTTTCCCATTTCTTGGGGAAAAAAGTATTTTTATGCAGTTCAAGTCTCTTTAAGAAAAGGAAGCTACATCATATTCTCATAGAAAATATTCCCATTTCTTGGGGAAAAGGTATTTTTCAAATAGTATGGATAGTGAGGGGCCCTCAAGACAAGATTACAACATAACATTCCAACAAAAGTAACAGATAAAGCCAGGAAATTGCCTAATATTACCATGTAGGTAAAAAAGAAGATAATTCAATTCAGTCCTACTCAGAATAGATAAGACTGAGATAAACCTTCTAGTTTAGTCACTGGATGGTCTAACAAGTCCGTGTTAATTATGACAAAGCTTTATTCAAATTTAGATAATGTACCTCTCCCCAAATTACTAGTGCAGAACAAGAACATGCCTGAGCCTTCTTTAATAAACCTGAAATCTTATTTCTGCTGTTTCGAAGGACAATTATTACTCATATATTTTTATACATCAAAGCACACTTATATGTAATGAATGAACAAGAAACTACCTCCTGATCAGTTTATCAAGTAGAAAATAATGCAAAAAGCAAACATGGTCTGCTTAAATTTTCTTCAAGAAAACAAAAGTAGACCATTTTCTCAGAGAAAATACTCTTTTTTATGAGCTACTAAATACCGTTCAAATGAAGAATAATATGTTTTAAACCCTGAGCAAAAGTTAATGTGCTCTATGATATTTTAAGATAGGATATTATCTCCTAAATTCAGTGCAACATTTGAAATGTTCTAAAATTAGGTGAGGTACAGCTATGAAGCTATAATAAGAGAAGAGTGATACATTGTCTATAAAAGGGAGCAAAGATGAATATAAAAATATAAACTGAAATACTGTAACATATGGTTTATATCATGCTGTACCTTAATATAAAAACTACTAGAATCATGTATTTTTCTTTGAATACTACATTGTAATGGTATTTTCCTTTTCAATATTATGGATGATTAGAGTCTGCAAGAGCAGATTTCAACATTACATTCTCACAAACGTATGACATTAGGGCAAGAAGTTGGCGAATATTACTCTCCAGTTCAACAAACAGCAGGAAATCAAATTGGACCCTACTCACAAGAACAAGGAATGCCAACAACCTAGCAGTTTTATGCATAATAATTGCCTTGTCTGGATATTTTTTAGCCTGTCAATGGAAATGTTGAATAGATCAATATTGAGATGTGGATGAACTACCTGTTAACAAAATGAAGGAATTAAGGACATGAATGTGGATAAGATGTCCGCAAGGAATCCTAGAAACTTGTTTGTGCCCTTTCAAGAGACAATTTTACATTTACATTTGCTCATATCTGCTAACATCGACATATGTAATCAATAAGCAGAAAACAACTTCCCGAATACTTTATAAACAAAAAACTCATACAAAGATGCTATCTTTGTGCAGTTCAATTCCCTTTAAGAAAAGCCAAGTACATCATATTATCAGATAAAATTTTCCCATTTCTTTGGGAAAAAAGCATTTTTATGCAGTTCAATTCTCTTTGAGAACAGGAAGCTACATCATATTCTCATAGAAAATATTCCCATTTCTTGCAGAAAAAGTATTTTTCATATAGTATGGATAACGAGGGGCCTCAAGAGCAGATTTCAACATTACATCCCAACAAAAGTAACAGATAAAGCCAGAAAATTGGCTAATATTACCATGTAGGTAAAAAAAAAGAGAAAATATTTAAATTGAGTTCTCCTCAGAATAGATAAGACTGAGATAAACCTTCTAGTTTAGTCACTGGATGGTCTAACAAGTCCGTGTTAATTATGACAAAGTTTTATTCAAATTTAGATAATGTACCTCTCTCCAAAATCACTAATACAGAAAAAGAACATGCCTGAGCCTTCTTTGATAAACCTGAAATCCTATTTCTGCTATTTCGAAGGACAATTATTACTCACATATTTTTATACATCAAAGCACACATATATGAAAGGAATGAACAAGAAACTACCTCCTGATCAGTTTATCAAGTTGAAAATAATGCAAAAAAAAACATGGTCTGCTTCAATTTTCTTCAAGAAAACAAAAGTAGACCATTTTCTCAGAGAAAATACTCTTTTTTTTATGAGCTACTAAATACCGTTTATATGAAGAATAATATGTTTTAAACTCTGAGCAAAAGTTAATGTGCTCTATGATATTTTAAGATAGGATATTATCTCCTAAATTCAGTGCAACATTTGAAATGTTCTAAAATTAGGTGAGGTACAGCTATGAAGCTATAATAAGAGAAGAGTGATACATTGTCTACAAAAGGGAGCATAGATGAATATAAAAATATAATCCGAAATACTGTAACATATGGTTTATATCATGCTGTACCTTAATATAAAAACTAATAGAGTCATGTATTTTTCTTTGAATACTACATTGTAATGGTATTTTCCTTTTCAATATTACGGATGATTAGAGTCTGCAAGAGCAGATTTCAACATTACATTCTCACAAACGTATGACATTAGGGCAAGAAGTTGGCGAATATTACTCTCCAGTTCAACAAACAGTAAGAAATCAAATTGGATCCCACTCACAAGTACAAGGAATGCCAACAACCTAGCAGTTTTATGCATAATAATTGCCGTGTCTGGATATTTTTCAGCCTGTCAGTGGAAATGTTGAATAGATCAATATTGAAATATGGATGAAGTACCTGTTAACAAAATGAAGGAATTAAGGACATGAATGTGGATAAGATGTCCTCAAGGAATCCTAGAAACTTGTTTGCACCTTTTTAAGAGACAATTTTACATTAACATTTGTTTATATCTGCTAACACAGACACATGTAATCAATTGGAAGAAAACTACTTCCTGAATACTTTATAGACAAAAAACTTAGGCAAGAGGCTATCTTTATGCAGTTCAATTCTCTTTGAGAAAAGGAAGCTACATCATATTTTCATAGAAAATATGCCCATTTCTTGCAGAAAAAGTATTTTTCAAATAGTATGGATAGTGAGGGGCCTCAAGAAGAGAAGATTTCAACATTACATTCCAACAAACGTAACACATTAGGCCAGGAAATTGGCCAATATTTCCATGAAGGTAGAAAAAAGGAAGATAATTAAATTGAGTCCTACTCAAAATAGAGAAGACTGAGATAAACCTTCTAGTTTAGTCACTGGATGGTTTAGCAGGTCTGTGTAAATACTGACCACGCTTTATTCACATGCAGATAATGTACCTGTCTCCAAAATCACTACTAAAGAACAAGAACATGCCCGAGCCGTCTTTGATAAACCGGAAAACTTATTTCAGCTGTTTCGAGAGATAATTATTATTCGCATCTTTCTATATATCAAAACACACATATATGTAAGGAATTAACAAGAAACTACCTCCTGATCATTTTATCAAGTGCAAAATAATGCAAAAAGCAAACATGGTCTGCTTTAATTTTCTTCAAGAAAACAAAAGTAGACCATTTTCTCGAAGAGAATATTTTATTTTTATAAGCTACTAAATACCGTTTAAATGAAGAATAATATGTTTTAAACTCTGAGCAAAAGTTAATGTGCTCTTAATATTTTAAGATAGGATATTATCATTTAAATTAAGTGCAACGTTTGTAGTGTTCTAAACTTATGTGAGGTACAGCTATGAAGGTATAATAACTGAAGAGTGATACATCATCTTTAAAAGGGAGGAAACATGAATATCAATATATAATGAGAAATATTAGATCATTTGGTTTTTATTATGCTGTACATTAATATAAAAACTAAGAATGTCATTTATTTTTCTTCGAATACTACATTCTAAGGGTATTTTCGTTTTCAATATTCTGGATGGTCATAGTCTGCAAGAGCAGATTTCAACATTACATTCTCACAAACGTATGACATTAGGGCAAGAAGTTGGCGAATATTACTCTGCAGTTTAACAAACAGCAGGCAATCAAATTGGATCTTACTCACAAGAACAAGGAATGCCAACAAGCTAGCAGTTTTATGCATAGTTATTGCCGTGTCTGGATATTTTTTAGCCTGTCAGTGGAAATATTGAATAGATCAATACTGAAATATGGCTAAAGTACCTTTTTACAAAATCAAGGAATCAAGGACAAGAATGTGGATAAGATGTCCTGCATACTTGTTTGTGCCCTTTCAAGAGACAATTTTACATTTACATTTGTTCATCTCTGCTAACACAGACACATGTAATCAATTAGCAGAAAATACTTCCTGAATACTTTGTAAACAAAAAACTCAGGCAAGAGGCTATCTTTCTGTAGTTCAATTCTCTTGAAGACAAGACAAGTACATTATATTCTCAGAGAAAATATTCCCATTTCTTTCGGGGAAAAGAGTATTTTTTTTAAATACTATGGATAGCGAGGGGCCGCAAGACAAGATTTCAACATTACACTCCCACAAAAATAACAGATCAAGGCAGGAAAGTGGCACATAGTACCATCCAGGTTAAAAAAAAAAAAGATAATTAAATTGAGTCCTACTCAGGATACATAAGACTGAGACAAACCTTCTAGTTTAGTCACTGGATGCCTTAGCAGGTCCTTCTTTATGGTGACAAAGCTTTATTCAAATGCAAATAATGTACCTCTCTCCAAAATCACTAGTAAAGAACAAGAACATGCCTGAGCCTTTTTAAATAAATCTGAAAACTTATTTCAGCTGTCTCGAGACACAATAATTATTCGCATCTTTTTATATATTAAAGCACACATATATGTAATGAATGACCAAGAAACTACCTCCTCATAAGTGTATCCAGTGCAAAATAAAACAAAAAACAAACATGGTCTGCTTCAATTTTTTTTAAGAAAACAAAAGTAGACCATTTTCTCAAAGCAAATATTTTATTTTTATTAGCTACTAAATACCATTTAATAAAGCATAATATGTTTTAAAATCTGAGCAAACCTTGATATTTTAAGATAGGATGCTATCTCCTCAATTCAGTGCACAGCTTGTAATGTTCTAGACTGATATGAGGTTCAGCTATGAAGCTATAATAAGAGAAGAGTGATACATTGGCTTTCAAAGGGAGGATAGATGAATATAAAAATATAATCTGAAATACTGTAACATATGGTCTTTATTATGCTGTACCTTAATATAAAAACTAATAGAGTCATGTATTTTTCTTTGAATACTACATTATAATGGTATTTTCCTTTTCAAAATTATGGATGATTAGAGTCTGCAAGAGCACATTTCAACATTACATTCTCACAAACGTATAACATTAGGGGGAGAAATTGGCGAATATTATTCTGCACTTCAACAAACAGCAGGAAATTAAATTGGATCCAACTCACAAGAACAAGGAATGCCAACAATCTAGCAGTTTTATGCATAATTATTGCCGTATATGGATTTTTTTAGCCTGTCAGTGGAAATATTGAATAAATCAATATTGAAATATGGTGAAGTACCTGTTTACACAATCAAGGAATCAGGGACAAGAATGTGGATAAGATGTCCTCAAGGAATCCTACATATTTGTTGGTGCCCTTTCATCAGACAAGTTTCCATTTACATTTGCAAATATCTGCTAACACAGACACATGTAATCAATTAGCAGAAAACTACTTCCTGATTACTTTATAAGCAAAAAATTCATGCAAAGAGGCTATCTTTGTGCAGTTCAATTCCCTTTAAGAAAAGCCAAGTACATCATATTCTTAGAGAAAATATGCCCATTTCTTGGGGAAAAAGTATTTTTATGCAGTTCAATTCTCTTTAAGAAAAGGAAGCTACATCATATTCTCATAGAAAATATTCCCATTTCTTGGGGAAAAAGTATTTTTCAAATAGTATGGATAGTGAGGGGCCTCAAGACAAGATTTCAACATAACATTCCAACAAAAGTAACAGATAAAGCCAGGAAATTGCCTAATATTACCATGTAGGTAAAGAAGAAGATAATTCAATTGAGTCCTACTCAGAATAGATAAGACTGAGATAAACCTTCTAGTTTAGTCACTGGATGGTCTAGCAAGTCCGTGTTAATTATGACAAAGCTTTATTCAAATTTAGATAATGTACCTCTCTCCAAAATCACTAGTACAGAAGAAGAACATGCCTGAGCCTTCTTTAATAAGCCTGAAATCTTATTTCTGCTGTTTCGAAGGACAATTATTACTCACATATTTTTATACATCAAAGCACACATATATGAAAGGAATGAACAAGAAACTACCTCCTGATCAGTTTATCAAGTTGAAAATAATGCAAAAAGCAAACATGGTGTGCTTCAATTTTCTTCAAGAAAACAAAAGTAGACCATTTTCTCAGAGAAAATACTCTTTTTTATGAGCTACTAAATACTGTTTATATGAAGAATAATATGTTTTAAACTCTGAGCAAAAGTTAATGTGCTCTATGATATTTTAAGATAGGATATTATCTCCTAAATTCAGTGCAACATTTGAAATGTTCTAAAATTAGGTGAGGTACAGCTATGAAGCTATAATAAGAGAAGAGTGATACATTGTCTATAAAAGGGAGCATAGATGAATATAAAAATATAATCCGAAATACTGTAACATATGGTTTATATTATGCTGTACCGTAATATAAAAACTAATAGAGTCATGTATTTTTCTTTGAATACTACATTGTAATGGTATTTTCCTTTTCAATATTACGGATGATTAGAGTCTGCAAGAGCAGATTTCAACATTACATTCTCACAAACGTATGACATTAGGGCAAGAAGTTGGCGAATATTACTCTCCAGTTCAACAAACAGCAGAAAATCAAATTGGATCCCACTCACAAGTACAAGGAATGCCAACAACCTAGCAGTTTTATGCATAATAATTGCCGTGTCTGGATATTTTTCAGCCTGTCAGTGGAAATGTTGAATAGATCAATATTGAAATATGGATGAAGAACCTGTTAACAAAATGAAGGAATTAAGGACATGAATGTGGATACGATGTCCTCAAGGAATCCTAGAAACTTGTTTGCACCTTTTTAAGAGACAATTCTACATTAACATTTGTTTATATCTGCTAACACAGACACATGTAATCAATTGGAAGAAAACTACTTCCTGAATACTTTATAGACAAAAAACTTAGGCAAGAGGCTATCTTTATGCAGTTCAATTCTCTTGAAGAAAAGGAAGCTACATCAAATTTTAATAGAAAATATGCCCATTTCTTGCAGAAAAAGTATTTTTCAAATAGTATGGATAGTGAGGGGCCTCAAGAAGAGAAGATTTCAACATTACATTCCAACAAACGTAACACATTAGGCCAGGAAATTGGCCAATATTTCCATGAAGGTAAAAAAAAAGAAGATAATTAAATTGAGTCCTACTCAAAATAGAGAAGACTGAGATAAACCTTCTAGTTTAGTCACTGGATGGTTTAGCAGGTCTGTGTAAATACTGACCACGCTTTATTCACATGCAGATAATGTACCTGTCTCCAAAATCACTACTAAAGAACAAAAACATGCCTGAGCCGTCTTTGATAAACCGGAAAACTTATTTCAGCTGTTTCGAGAGATAATTATTATTCGCATCTTTCTATATATCAAAGCACACATATATGTAATGAATGAACAAGAAACTACCTCCTGATCATTTTATCAAGTGCAAAATAATGCAAAAAGCAAACATGGTCTGCTTTAATTTTCTTCAAGAAAACAAAAGTAGACCATTTTCTCGAAGAGAATATTTTATTTTTATAAGCTACTAAATACCGTTTAAATGAAGAATAATATGTTTTAAACTCTGAGCAAAAGTTGATGTGCTCTTAATATTTTAAGATAGGATATTATCATTTAAATTAAGTGCAACGTTTGTAGTGTTCTAAACTTATGTGAGGTACAGCTATGAAGGTATAATAAGTGAAGAGTGATACATCATCTTTAAAAGGGAGGAAACATGAATATCAATATATAATGAGAAATATTAGATCATTTGGTTTTTATTATGCTGTACATTAATATAAAAACTAAGAATGTCATTTATTTTTCTTCGAATACTACATTCTAATGGTATTTTCGTTTTCAATATTGTGGATGGTCATAGTCTGCAAGAGCAGATTTCAACATTACATTCTCACAAACGTATGACATTAGGGCAAGAAGTTGGCGAATATTACTCTGCAGTTTAACAAACAGCAGGCAATCAAATTGGATCCTACTCACAAGAACAAGGAATGCCAACAAGCTAGCAGTTTGATGCATAGTTATTGCCGTGTCTGGATATGTTTTAGCCTGTCAGTGGAAATATTGAATAGATCAATACTGAAATATGGCTAAAGTACCTTTTTACAAAATCAAGGAATCAAGGACAAGAATGTGGATAAGATGTCCTGCATACTTGTTTGTGCCCTTTCAAGAGACAATTTTACATTTACATTTGTTCATCTCTGCTAACACAGACACATGTAATCAATTAGCAGAACACTACTTCCTGAATACTTTATAAACAAAAAACTCAGGCAAGAGGCTATCTTTCTGTAGTTCAATTCTCTTGAAGACAAGACAAGTACATTATATTCTCAGAGAAAATATTCCCATTTCTTTCGGGGAAAAGAGTATTTTTTTAAATACTATGGATAGCGAGGGGCCTCAAGACAAGATTTCAACATTACACTCCCACAAAAATAACAGATCAAGGCAGGAAAGTGGCACATAGTACCATCCAGGTTAAAAAAAAAAGATAATTAAATTGAGTCCTACTCAGGATACATAAGACTGAGACAAACCTTCTAGTTTAGTCACTGGATGCCTTAGCAGATCCTTCTTTATAGTGACAAAGCTTTATTCAAATGCAAATAATGTACCTTTCTCCAAAATCACTAGTAAAGAACAAGAACATGCCTGAGCCTTTTTAAATAAATCTGAAAACTTATTTCAGCTGTCTCGAGACACAATAATTATTCGCATCTTTTTATATATTAAAGCACACATATATGTAATGAATGACCAAGAAACTGCCTCCTCATAAGTGTATCCAGTGCAAAATAATACAAAAAACAAACATGGTCTGCTTCAATTTTTTTTAAGAAAACAAAAGTAGACCATTTTCTCAAAGCAAATATTTTATTTTTATTAGCTACTAAATACCATTTAATGAAGCATAATATGTTTTAAAATCTGGGCAAACCTTGATATTTTAAGATAGGATGCTATCTCCTCAATTCAGTGCACAGTTTGTAATGTTCTAGACTGATATAGGGTTCAGCTATGAAGCTATAATAAGAGAAGAGTGATACATGGGCTTTCAAAGGGAGGATAGATGAATATAAAAACATAATCTGAAATACTGTAACATATGGTCTTTATTATGCTGTACCTTAATATAAAAACTAATAGAGTCATGTATTTTTCTTTGAATACTACATCCTAATGGTATTTTCCTTTTCAAAATTATGGATGATTAGAGTCTGCAAGAGCACATTTCAACATTACATTCTCACAAACGTATAACATTAGGGGGATAAATTGGCGAATATTATTCTGCACTTCAACAAACAGCAGGAAATTAAATTGGATCCCACTCACAAGAACAAGGAATGCCAACAATCTAGCAGGTTTATGCATAATTATTGCCGTATATGGATATTTTTTAGCCTGTCAGTGGAAATATTGAATAAATCAATATTGAAATATGGTGAAGTACCTGTTTACACAATCAAGGAATCAGGGACAAGAATATGGATAAGATGTCCTCAAGGAATCCTACATATTTGTTGGTGCCCTTTCAACAGACAAGTTTGCATTTACATTCGCTTATATCTGCTAACACAGACACATGTAATCAATTAGCAGAAAACTACTTCCTGATTACTTTATAAGCAAAAAACTCATTCAAAGAGGCTATCTTTGTGCAGTTCAATTCCCTTTAAGAAAAGCCAAGTACATCATATTCTCATAGAAAATATGCCCATTTCTTGGGGAAAAAAGTATTTTTATGCAGTTCAATTCTCTTTAAGAAAAGGAAGCTACATCATATTCTCATAGAAAATATTCCCATTTCTTGGGGAAAAAGTATTTTTCAAATAGTATGGATAGTGAGGGGCCTCAAGAAAAGATTGCAACATAACATTCCAACAAAAGTAACAGATAAAGCCAGGAAATTGCCTAATATTACCATGTAGGTAAAGAAGAAGATAATTCAATTGAGTCCTACTCAGAATAGATAAGACTGAGATAAACCTTCTAGTTTAGTCACTGGATGGTCTAGCAAGTCCGTGTTAATTATGACAAAGCTTTATTCAAATTTAGATAATGTACCTCTCTCCAAAATCACTAGTACAGAAGAAGAACATGCCTGAGCCTTCTTTAATAAACCTGAAATCTTATTTCTGCTGTTTCGAAGGACAATTATTACTCACATATTTTTATACATCAAAGCACACATATATGAAAGGAATGAACAAGAAACTACCTCCTGATCAGTTTATCAAGTTGAAAATAATGCAAAAAGCAAACATGGTCTGCTTCAATTTTCTTCAAGAAAACAAAAGTAGACCATTTTCTCAGAGAAAATACTCTTTTTTATGAGCTACTAAATACCGTTCAAATGAAGAATAATATGTTTTAAACTCTGAGCAAAAGTTAATGTGCTCTATGATATTTTAAGATAGGATATTATCTCCTAAATTCAGTGCAACATTTGAAATGTTCTAAAATTAGGTGAGGTACAGCTATGAAGCTATAATAAGAGAAGAGTGATACATTGTCTATAAAAGGGAGCATAGATGAATATAAAAATATAATCCGAAATACTGTAACATATGGTTTATATTATGCTGTACCTTAATATAAAAACTAATAGAGTCATGTATTTTTCTTTGAATACTACATTGTAATGGTATTTTCCTTTTCAATATTACGGATGATTAGAGTCTGCAAGAGCAGATTACAACATTACATTCTCACAAACGTATGACATTAGGGCAAGAAGTTGGCGAATATTACTCTCCAGTTCAACAAACAGCAGAAAATCAAATTGGATCCCACTCACAAGTACAAGGAATGCCAACAACCTAGCAGTTTTATGCATAATAATTGCCGTGTCTGGATATTTTTCAGCCTGTCAGTGGAAATGTTGAATAGATCAATGCTGAAATATGGATGAAGAACCTAATAACAAAATGAAGGAATTAAGGACATGAATGTGGATAAGATGTCCTCAAGGAATCCTAGAAACTTGTTTGCACCTTTTTAAGAGACAATTCTACATTAACATTTGTTTATATCTGCTAACACAGACACATGTAATCAATTGGAAGAAAACTACTTCCTGAATACTTTATAGACAAAAAACTTAGGCAAGAGGCTATCTTTATGCAGTTCAATTCTCTTGAAGAAAAGGAAGCTACATCATATTTTCATAGAAAAATTGCCCATTTCTTGCAGAAAAAGTATTTTTCAAATAGTATGGATAGTGAGGGGCCTCAAGAAGAGAAGATTTCAACATTACATTCCAACAAACGTAACACATTAGGCCAGGAAATTGGCCAATATTTCCATGAAGGTAAAAAAAAAGAAGATAATTAAATTGAGTCCTACTCAAAATAGAGAAGACTGAGATAAACCTTCTAGTTTAGTCACTTGATGGTTTAGCAGGTCTGTGTAAATACTGACCACACTTTATTCACATGCAGATAATGTACCTGTCTCCAAAATCACTACTAAAGAACAAGAACATGCCTGAGCCGTCTTTGATAAACCGGAAAACTTATTTCAGCTGTTTCGAGAGATAATTATTATTCGCATCTTTCTATATATCAAAGCACACATATATGTAATGAATGAACAAGAAACTACCTCCTGATCATTTTATCAAGTGCAAAATAATGCAAAAAGCAAACATGGTCTGCTTTAATTTTCTTCAAGAAAACAAAAGTAGACCATTTTCTCGAAGAGAATATTTTATTTTTATAAGCTACTAAATACCGTTTAAATGAAGAATAATATGTTTTAAACTCTGAGCAAAAGTTGATGTGCTTTATGATATCTTAAGATAGGATATTATCTCCTATATTTAGTGCAACATTTGTAATGTTCTAAACTTATGTGAGGTACAGCTATGAAGGTATAATAAGTGAAGAGTGATACATCATCTTTAAAAGGGAGGAAACATGAATATCAATATATAATGAGAAATATTAGATCATTTGGTTTTTATTATGCTGTACATTAATATAAAAACTAAGAATGTCATTTATTTTTCTTCGAATACTACATTCTAATGGCATTTTCGTTTTCAATATTGTGGATGGTCATAGTCTGCAAGAGCAGATTTCAACATTACATTCTCACAAACGTATGACATTAGGGCAAGAAGTTGGCGAATATTACTCTACAGTTTAACAAACAGCAGGCAATCAAATTGGATCCTACTCACAAGAACAAGGAATGCCAACAAGCTAGCAGTTTTATGCATAGTTATTGCCGTGTCTGGATATTTTTTAGCCTGTCAGTGGAAATATTAAATAGATCAATGCTGAAATATGGATAAAGTACCTTTTTACAAAATGAAGGAATCAAGGACAAGAATGTGGATAAGATGCCCTACATACTTGTTTGTGCCCTTTCAAGAGACAATTTTACATTTACATTTGTTCATCTCTGCTAACACAGACACATGTAATCAATTAGCAGAACACTACTTCCTGAATACTTTATAAACAAAAAACTCAGGCAAGAGGCTATCTTTCTGTAGTTCAATTCTCTTGAAGACAAGACAAGTACATTATATTCTCAGAGAAAATATTCCCATTTCTTTCGGGGAAAAGAGTATTTTTTTAAATACTATGGATAGCGAGGGGCCTCAAGACAAGATTTCAACATTACACTCCCACAAAAATAACACATCAAGGCAGGAAAGTGGCACATAGTACCATCCAGGTTAAAAAAAAAAAAAGATAATTAAATTGAGTCCTACTCAGGATACATAAGACTGAGACAAACCTTCTAGTTTAGTCACTGGATGGCTTAGCAGATCCTTCTTTATAGTGACAAAGCTTTATTCAAATGCAAATAATGTACCTCTCTCCAAAATCACTAGTAAAGAAAAAAGAACATGCCTGAGCCTTTTTAAATAAATCTGAAAACTTATTTCAGCTGTCTCGAGACACAATAATTATTTGCATCTTTTTATATATTAAAGCACACATATATGTAATGAATGACCAAGAAACTACCTCCTCATAAGTGTATCCAGTGCAAAATAATACAAAAAACAAACATGGTCTGCTTCAATTTTTTTTAAGAAAACAAAAGTAGACCATTTTCTCAAAGCAAATATTTTATTTTTATTAGCTACTAAATACCATTTAATGAAGCATAATATGTTTTAAAATCTGGGCAAACCTTGATATTTTAAGATAGGATGCTATCTGCTCAATTCAGTGCACAGTTTGTAATGTTCTAGACTGATATGAGGTTCAGCTATGAAGCTATAATAAGAGAAGAGTGATACATGGGCTTTCAAAGGGAGGATAGATGAATATAAAAATATAATCTGAAATACTGTAACATATGGTCTTTATTATGCTGTACCTTAATATAAAAACTAATAGAGTCATGTATTTTTCTTTGAATACTACATACTAATGGTATTTTCCTTTTCAAAATTATGGATGATTAGAGTCTGCAAGAGCACATTTCAACATTACATTCTCACAAACGTATAACATTAGGGGGATAAATTGGCGAATATTATTCTGCACTTCAACAAACAGCAGGAAATCAAATTGGATCCAACTCACAAGAACAAGGAATGCCAACAATCTAGCAGTTTTATGCATAATTATTGCCGTATATGGATTTTTTTAGCCTGTCAGTGGAAATATTGAATAAATCAATATTGAAATATGGTGAAGTACCTGTTTACACAATCAAGGAATCAGGGACAAGAATATGGATAAGATGTCCTCAAGGAATCCTACATATTTGTTGGTGCCCTTTCAACAGACAAGTTTGCATTTACATTCGCTTATATCTGCTAACACAGACACATGTAATCAATTAGCAGAAAACTACTTCCTGATTGCTTTATAAGCAAAAAACTCATTCAAAGAGGCTATCTTTGTGCAGTTCAATTCCCTTTAAGAAAAGCCAAGTACATCATATTCTCATAGAAAATATGCCCATTTCTTGGGGAAAAAAGTATTTTTATGCAGTTCAATTCTCTTTAAGAAAAGGAAGCTACATCATATTCTCATAGAAAATATTCCCATTTCTTGGGGAAAAAGTATTTTTCAAATAGTATGGATAGTGAGGGGCCTCAAGAAAAGATTGCAACATAACATTCCAACAAAAGTAACAGATAAAGCCAGGAAATTGCCTAATATTACCATGTAGGTAAAGAAGAAGATAATTCAATTGAGTCCTACTCAGAATAGATAAGACTGAGATAAACCTTCTAGTTTAGTCACTGGATGGTCTAGCAAGTCCGTGTTAATTATGACAAAGCTTTATTCAAATTTAGATAATGTACCTCTCTCCAAAATCACTAGTACAGAACAAGAACATGCCTGAGCCTTCTTTAATAAACCTGAAATCTTATTTCTGCTGTTTCGAAGGACAATTATTACTCACATATTTTTATACATCAAAGCACACATATATGAAAGGAATGAACAAGAAACTACCTCCTGATCAGTTTATCAAGTTGAAAATAATGCAAAAAGCAAACATGGTCTGCTTCAATTTTCTTCAAGAAAACAAAAGTAGACCATTTTCTCAGAGAAAATACTCTTTTTTATGAGCTACTAAATACCGTTCAAATGAAGAATAATATGTTTTAAACTCTGAGCAAAAGTTAATGTGCTCTATGATATTTTAAGATAGGATATTATCTCCTAAATTCAGTGCAACATTTGAAATGTTCTAAAATTAGGTGAGGTACAGCTATGAAGCTATAATAAGAGAAGAGTGATACATTGTCTATAAAAGGGAGCATAGATGAATATAAAAATATAATCCGAAATACTGTAACATATGGTTTATATTATGCTGTACCGTAATATAAAAACTAATAGAGTCATGTATTTTTCTTTGAATACTACATTGTAATGGTATTTTCCTTTTCAATATTACGGATGATTAGAGTCTGCAAGAGCAGATTTCAACATTACATTCTCACAAACGTATGACATTAGGGCAAGAAGTTGGCGAATATTACTCTCCAGTTCAACAAACAGCAGAAAATCAAATTGGATCCCACTCACAAGTACAAGGAATGCCAACAACCTAGCAGTTTTATGCATAATAATTGCCGTGTCTGGATATTTTTCAGCCTGTCAGTGGAAATGTTGAATAGATCAATGCTGAAATATGGATGAAGAACCTAATAACAAAATGAAGGAATTAAGGACATGAATGTGGATAAGATGTCCTCAAGGAATCCTAGAAACTTGTTTGCACCTTTTTAAGAGACAATTCTACATTAACATTTGTTTATATCTGCTAACACAGACACATGTAATCAATTGGAAGAAAACTACTTCCTGAATACTTTATAGACAAAAAACTTAGGCAAGAGGCTATCTTTATGCAGTTCAATTCTCTTGAAGAAAAGGAAGCTACATCATATTTTCATAGAAAAATTGCCCATTTCTTGCAGAAAAAGTATTTTTCAAATAGTATGGATAGTGAGGGGCCTCAAGAAGAGAAGATTTCAACATTACATTCCAACAAACGTAACACATTAGGCCAGGAAATTGGCCAATATTTCCATGAAGGTAGAAAAAAAGAAGATAATTAAATTGAGTCCTACTCAAAATAGAAAAGACTGAGATAAACCTTCTAGTTTAGTCACTGGATGGTTTAGCAGGTCTGTGTAAATACTGACCACACTTTATTCACATGCAGATAATGTACCTGTCTCCAAAATCACTACTAAAGAACAAGAACATGCCTGAGCCGTCTTTGATAAACCGGAAAACTTATTTCAGCTGTTTCGAGAGATAATTATTATTTGCATCTTTCTATATATCAAAGCACACATATATGTAATGAATGAACAAGAAACTACCTCCTGATCATTTTATCAAGTGCAAAATAATGCAAAAAGCAAACATGGTCTGCTTTAATTTTCTTCAAGAAAACAAAAGTAGACCATTTTCTCGAAGAGAATATTTTATTTTTATAAGCTACTAAATACCGTTTAAATGAAGAATAATATGTTTTAAACTCTGAGCAAAAGTTGATGTGCTTTATGATATCTTAAGATAGGATATTATCATTTAAATTCAGTGCAACGTTTGTAGTGTTCTAAACTTATGTGAGGTACAGCTATGAAGGTATAATAAGTGAAGAGTGATACATCATCTTTAAAAGGGAGGAAACATGAATATCAATATATAATGAGAAATATTAGATCATTTGGTTTTTATTATGCTGTACATTAATATAAAAACTAAGAATGTCATTTATTTTTCTTCGAATACTACATTCTAATGGTATTTTCGTTTTCAATATTGTGGATGGTCATAGTCTGCAAGAGCAGATTTCAACATTACATTCTCACAAACGTATGACATTAGGGCAAGAAGTTGGCGAATATTACTCTGCAGTTTAACAAACAGCAGGGAATCAAATTGGATCCTACTCACAAGAACAAGGAATGCCAACAAGCTAGCAGTTTGATGCATCATTATTGCCGTGTCTGGATATGTTTTAGCCTGTCAGTGGAAATATTGAATAGATCAATACTGAAATATGGCTAAAGTACCTTTTTACAAAATCAAGGAATCAAGGACAAGAATGTGGATAAGATGTCCTGCATACTTGTTTGTGCCCTTTCAAGAGACAATTTTACATTTACATTTGTTCATCTCTGCTAACACAGACACATGTAATCAATTAGCAGAAAACTACTTCCTGAATACTTTATAAACAAAAAACTCAGGCAAGAGGCTATCTTTCTGTAGTTCAATTCTCTTGAAGACAAGACAAGTACATTATATTCTCAGAGAAAATATTCCCATTTCTTTCGGGGAAAAGAGTATTTTTTTAAATACTATGGATAGCGAGGGGCCTCAAGACAAGATTTCAACATTACACTCCCACAAAAATAACACATCAAGGCAGGAAAGTGGCACATAGTACCATCCAGGTTAAAAAAAAAAAGATAATTAAATTGAGTCCTACTCAGGATACATAAGACTGAGACAAACCTTCTAGTTTAGTCACTGGATGCCTTAGCAGATCCTTCTTTATAGTGACAAAGCTTTATTCAAATGCAAATAATGTACCTCTCTCCAAAATCACTAGTAAAGAACAAGAACATGCCTGAGCCTTTTTAAATAAATCTGAAAACTTATTTCAGCTGTCTCGAGACACAATAATTATTTGCATCTTTTTATATATTAAAGCACACATATATGTAATGAATGACCAAGAAACTACCTCCTCATAAGTGTATCCAGTGCAAAATAATACAAAAAACAAACATGGTCTGCTTCAATTTTTTTTAAGAAAACAAAAGTAGACCATTTTCTCAAAGCAAATATTTTATTTTTATTAGCTACTAAATACCATTTAATGAAGCATAATATGTTTTAAAATCTGAGCAAACCTTGATATTTTAAGATAGGATGCTATCTCCTCAATTCAGTGCACAGTTTGTAATGTTCTAGACTGATATGGGGTTCAGCTATGAAGCTATAATAAGAGAAGAGTGATACATGGGCTTTCAAAGGGAGGATAGATGAATATAAAAATATAATCTGAAATACTGTAACATATGGTCTTTCTTATGCTGTACCTTAATATAAAAACTAATAGAGTCATGTATTTTTCTTTGAATACTACATCCTAATGGTATTTTCCTTTTCAAAATTATGGATGATTAGAGTCTGCAAGAGCACATTTCAACATTACATTCTCACAAACGTATAACATTAGGGGGATAAATTGGCGAATATTATTCTGCACTTCAACAAACAGCAGGAAATCAAATTGGATCCCACTCACAAGAACAAGGAATGCCAACAATCTAGCAGGTTTATGCATAATTATTGCCGTATATGGATATTTTTTAGCCTGTCAGTGGAAATATTGAATAAATCAATATTGAAATATGGTGAAGTACCTGTTTACACAATCAAGGAATCAGGGACAAGAATATGGATAAGATGTCCTCAAGGAATCCTACATATTTGTTGGTGCCCTTTCAACAGACAAGTTTGCATTTACATTCGCTTATATCTGCTAACACAGACACATGTAATCAATTAGCAGAAAACTACTTCCTGATTACTTTATAAGCAAAAAACTCATTCAAAGAGGCTATCTTTGTGCAGTTCAATTCCCTTTAAGAAAAGCCAAGTACATCATATTCTCATAGAAAATATGCCCATTTCTTGGGGAAAAAAGTATTTTTATGCAGTTCAATTCTCTTTAAGAAAAGGAAGCTACATCATATTCTCATAGAAAATATTCCCATTTCTTGGGGAAAAAGTATTTTTCAAATAGTATGGATAGTGAGGGGCCTCAAGAAAAGATTGCAACATAACATTCCAACAAAAGTAACAGATAAAGCCAGGAAATTGCCTAATATTACCATGTAGGTAAAGAAGAAGATAATTCAATTGAGTCCTACTCAGAATAGATAAGACTGAGATAAACCTTCTAGTTTAGTCACTGGATGGTCTAGCAAGTCCGTGTTAATTATGACAAAGCTTTATTCAAATTTAGATAATGTACCTCTCTCCAAAATCACTAGTACAGAACAAGAACATGCCTGAGCCTTCTTTAATAAACCTGAAATCTTATTTCTGCTGTTTCGAAGGACAATTATTACTCACATATTTTTATACATCAAAGCACACATATATGAAAGGAATGAACAAGAAACTACCTCCTGATCAGTTTATCAAGTAGAAAATAATGCAAAAAGCAAACATGGTCTGCTTCAATTTTCTTAAAGAAAACAAAAGTAGACCATTTTCTCAGAGAAAATACTCTTTTTTATGAGCTACTAAATACCGTTTATATGAAGAATAATATGTTTTAAACTCTGAGCAAAAGTTAATGTGCTCTATGATATTTTAAGATAGGATATTATCTCCTAAATTCAGTGCAACATTTGAAATGTTCTAAAATTAGGTGAGGTACAGCTATGAAGCTATAATAAGAGAAGAGTTATACATTGTCTATAAAAGGGAGCATAGATGAATATAAAAATATAATCTGAAATACTGTAACATATGGTTTATATTATGCTGTACCGTAATATAAAAACTAATAGAGTCATGTATTTTTCTTTGAATACTACATTGTAATGGTATTTTCCTTTTCAATATTACGGATGATTAGAGTCTGCAAGAGCAGATTACAACATTACATTCTCACAAACGTATGACATTAGGGCAAGAAGTTGGCGAATATTACTCTCCAGTTCAACAAACAGCAGAAAATCAAATTGGATCCCACTCACAAGTACAAGGAATGCCAACAACCTAGCAGTTTTATGCATAATAATTGCCGTGTCTGGATATTTTTCAGCCTGTCAGTGGAAATGTTGAATAGATCAATATTGAAATATGGATGAAGAACCTAATAACAAAATGAAGGAATTAAGGACATGAATGTGGATAAGATGTCCTCAAGGAATCCTAGAAACTTGTTTGCACCTTTTTAAGAGACAATTCTACATTAACATTTGTTTATATCTGCTAACACAGACACATGTAATCAATTGGAAGAAAACTACTTCCTGAATACTTTATAGACAAAAAACTTAGGCAAGAGGCTATCTTTATGCAGTTCAATTCTCTTGAAGAAAAGGAAGCTACATCATATTTTCATAGAAAATATGCCCATTTCTTGCAGAAAAAGTATTTTTCAAATAGTATGGATAGTGAGGGGCTTCAAGAAGAGAAGATTTCAACATTACATTCCAACAAACGTAACACATTAGGCCAGGAAATTGGCCAATATTTCCATGAAGGTAGAAAAAAAGAAGATAATTAAATTGAGTCCTACTCAAAATAGAGAAGACTGAGATAAACCTTCTAGTTTAGTCACTTGATGGTTTAGCAGGTCTGTGTAAATACTGACCACACTTTATTCACATGCAGATAATGTACCTGTCTCCAAAATCACTACTAAAGAACAAGAACATGCCTGAGCCGTCTTTGATAAACCGGAAAACTTATTTCAGCTGTTTCGAGAGATAATTATTATTCGCATCTTTCTATATTTCAAAGCACACATATATGTAATGAATGAACAAGAAACTACCTCCTGATCATTTTATCAAGTGCAAAATAATGCAAAAAGCAAACATGGTCTGCTTTAATTTTCTTCAAGAAAACAAAAGTAGACCATTTTCTCGAAGAGAATATTTTATTTTTATAAGCTACTAAATACCGTTTAAATGAAGAATAATATGTTTTAAACTCTGAGCAAAAGTTGATGTGCTCTATGATATCTTAAGATAGGATATTATCATTTAAATTCAGTGCAACGTTTGTAGTGTTCTAAACTTATGTGAGGTACAGCTATGAAGGTATAATAAGTGAAGAGTGATACATCATCTTTAAAAGGGAGGAAACATGAATATCAATATATAATGAGAAATATTAGATCATTTGGTTTTTATTATGCTGTACATTAATATAAAAACTAAGAATGTCATTTATTTTTCTTCGAATACTACATTCTAATGGTATTTTCGTTTTCAATATTGTGGGTGGTCATAGTCTGCAAGAGCAGATTTCAACATTACATTCTCACAAACGTATGACATTAGGGCAAGAAGTTGGCGAATATTATTCTGCAGTTTAACAAACAGCAGGCAATCAAATTGGATCCTACTCACAAGAACAAGGAATGCCAACAAGCTAGCAGTTTGATGCATCATTATTGCCGTGTCTGGATATGTTTTAGCCTGTCAGTGGAAATATTGAATAGATCAATACTGAAATATGGCTAAAGTACCTTTTTACAAAATCAAGGAATCAAGGACAAGAATGTGGATAAGATGTCCTGCATACTTGTTTGTGCCCTTTCAAGAGACAATTTTACATTTACATTTGTTCATCTCTGCTAACACAGACACATGTAATCAATTAGCAGAACACTACTTCCTGAATACTTTATAAACAAAAAACTCAGGCAAGAGGCTATCTTTCTGTAGTTCAATTCTCTTGAAGACAAGACAAGTACATTATATTCTCAGAGAAAATATTCCCATTTCTTTCGGGGAAAAGAGTATTTTTTTAAATACTATGGATAGCGAGGGGCCTCAAGACAAGATTTCAACATTACACTCCCACAAAAATAACACATCAAGGCAGGAAAGTGGCACATAGTACCATCCAGGTTAAAAAAAAAAAGATAATTAAATTGAGTCCTACTCAGGATACATAAGACTGAGACAAACCTTCTAGTTTAGTCACTGGATGCCTTAGCAGATCCTTCTTTATAGTGACAAAGCTTTATTCAAATGCAAATAATGTACCTCTCTCCAAAATCACTAGTAAAGAACAAGAACATGCCTGAGCCTTTTTAAATAAATCTGAAAACTTATTTCAGCTGTCTCGAGACACAATAATTATTCGCATCTTTTTATATATTAAAGCACACATATATGTAATGAATGACCAAGAAACTACCTCCTCATAAGTGTATCCAGTGCAAAATAATACAAAAAACAAACATGGTCTGCTTCAATTTTTTTTAAGAAAACAAAAGTAGACCATTTTCTCAAAGCAAATATTTTATTTTTATTAGCTACTAAATACCATTTAATGAAGCCTAATATGTTTTAAAATCTGAGCAAACCTTGATATTTTAAGATAGGATGCTATCTCCTCAATTCAGTGCACAGTTTGTAATGTTCTAGACTGATATGGGGTTCAGCTATGAAGCTATAATAAGAGAAGAGTGATACATGGGCTTTCAAAGGGAGGATAGATGAATATAAAAATATAATCTGAAATACTGTAACATATGGTCTTTATTATGCTGTACCTTAATATAAAAACTAATAGAGTCATGTATTTTTCTTTGAATACTACATCCTAATGGTATTTTCCTTTTCAAAATTATGGATGATTAGAGTCTGCAAGAGCACATTTCAACATTACATTCTCACAAACGTATAACATTAGGGGGATAAATTGGCGAATATTATTCTGCACTTCAACAAACAGCAGGAAATCAAATTGGATCCCACTCACAAGAACAAGGAATGCCAACAATCTAGCAGGTTTATGCATAATTATTGCCGTATATGGATATTTTTTAGCCTGTCAGTGGAAATATTGAATAAATCAATATTGAAATATGGTGAAGTACCTGTTTACACAATCAAGGAATCAGGGACAAGAATATGGATAAGATGTCCTCAAGGAATCCTACATATTTGTTGGTGCCCTTTCAACAGACAAGTTTGCATTTACATTCGCTTATATCTGCTAACACAGACACATGTAATCAATTAGCAGAAAACTACTTCCTGATTACTTTATAAGCAAAAAACTCATTCAAAGAGGCTATCTTTGTGCAGTTCAATTCCCTTTAAGAAAAGCCAAGTACATCATATTCTCATAGAAAATATGCCCATTTCTTGGGGAAAAAAGTATTTTTATGCAGTTCAATTCTCTTTAAGAAAAGGAAGCTACATCATATTCTCATAGAAAATATTCCCATTTCTTGGGGAAAAAGTATTTTTCAAATAGTATGGATAGTGAGGGGCCTCAAGAAAAGATTGCAACATAACATTCCAACAAAAGTAACAGATAAAGCCAGGAAATTGCCTAATATTACCATGTAGGTAAAGAAGAAGATAATTCAATTGAGTCCTACTCAGAATAGATAAGACTGAGATAAACCTTCTAGTTTAGTCACTGGATGGTCTAGCAAGTCCGTGTTAATTATGACAAAGCTTTATTCAAATTTAGATAATGTACCTCTCTCCAAAATCACTAGTACAGAACAAGAACATGCCTGAGCCTTCTTTAATAAACCTGAAATCTTATTTCTGCTGTTTCGAAGGACAATTATTACTCACATATTTTTATACATCAAAGCACACATATATGAAAGGAATGAACAAGAAACTACCTCCTGATCAGTTTATCAAGTAGAAAATAATGCAAAAAGCAAACATGGTCTGCTTCAATTTTCTTAAAGAAAACAAAAGTAGACCATTTTCTCAGAGAAAATACTCTTTTTTATGAGCTACTAAATACCGTTTATATGAAGAATAATATGTTTTAAACTCTGAGCAAAAGTTAATGTGCTCTATGATATTTTAAGATAGGATATTATCTCCTAAATTCAGTGCAACATTTGAAATGTTCTAAAATTAGGTGAGGTACAGCTATGAAGCTATAATAAGAGAAGAGTTATACATTGTCTATAAAAGGGAGCATAGATGAATATAAAAATATAATCCGAAATACTGTAACATATGGTTTATATTATGCTGTACCTTAATATAAAAACTAATAGAGTCATGTATTTTTCTTTGAATACTACATTGTAATGGTATTTTCCTTTTCAATATTACGGATGATTAGAGTCTGCAAGAGCAGATTACAACATTACATTCTCACAAACGTATGACATTAGGGCAAGAAGTTGGCGAATATTACTCTCCAGTTCAACAAACAGCAGAAAATCAAATTGGATCCCACTCACAAGTACAAGGAATGGCAACAACCTAGCAGTTTTATGCATAATAATTGCCGTGTCTGGATATTTTTCAGCCTGTCAGTGGAAATGTTGAATAGATCAATATTGAAATATGGATGAAGAACCTGTTAACAAAATGAAGGAATTAAGGACATGAATGTGGATACGATGTCCTCAAGGAATCCTAGAAACTTGTTTGCACCTTTTTAAGAGACAATTCTACATTAACATTTGTTTATATCTGCTAACACAGACACATGTAATCAATTGGAAGAAAACTACTTCCTGAATACTTTATAGACAAAAAACTAAGGCAAAAGGCTATCTTTATGCAGTTCAATTCTCTTGAAGAAAAGGAAGCTACATCATATTTTCATAGAAAAATTGCCCATTTCTTGCAGAAAAAGTATTTTTCAAATAGTATGGATAGTGAGGGCCCCAAGAAGAGAAGATTTCAACATTACATTCCAACAAACGTAACACATTAGGCCAGGAAATTGGCCAATATTTCCATGAAGGTAGAAAAAAAGAAGATAATTAAATTGAGTCCTACTCAAAATAGAAAAGACTGAGATAAACCTTCTAGTTTAGTCACTTGATGGTTTAGCAGGTCTGTGTAAATACTGACCACACTTTATTCACATGCAGATAATGTACCTGTCTCCAAAATCACTACTAAAGAACAAGAACATGCCTGAGCCGTCTTTGATAAACCGGAAAACTTATTTCAGCTGTTTCGAGAGATAATTATTATTCGCATCTTTCTATATTTCAAAGCACACATATATGTAATGAATGAACAAGAAACTACCTCCTGATCATTTTATCAAGTGCAAAATAATGCAAAAAGCAAACATGGTCTGCTTTAATTTTCTTCAAGAAAACAAAAGTAGACCATTTTCTCGAAGAGAATATTTTATTTTTATAAGCTACTAAATACCGTTTAAATGAAGAATAATATGTTTTAAACTCTGAGCAAAAGTTGATGTGCTCTATGATATTTTAAGATAGGATATTATCTCCTATATTTAGTGCAACATTTGTAATGTTCTAAACTTATGTGAGGTACAGCTATGA
The DNA here is from genome assembly GCA_964020975.1 of Hermodice carunculata. Classification (NCBI taxonomy): domain Eukaryota; kingdom Metazoa; phylum Annelida; class Polychaeta; order Eunicida; family Amphinomidae; genus Hermodice; species Hermodice carunculata. The sequence goes on along the minus strand of OZ026618.1, from coordinate 64,144,930 downwards.
AGGTATAATAACTGAAGAGTGATACATCATCTTTAAAAGGGAGGAAACATGAATATCAATATATAATGAGAAATATTGTATCATTTGCTTTTTATTATGGTGTACATTAATATAAAAACTAAGAATGTCATTTATTTTTCTTCGAATACTACATTCTAATGGCATTTTCGTTTTCAATATTGTGGATGGTCATAGTCTGCAAGAGCAGATTTCAACATTACATTCTCACAAACGTATGACATTAGGGCAAGAAGTTGGCGAATATTACTCTGCAGTTTAACAAACAGCAGGCAATCAAATTGGATCCTACTCACAAGAACAAGGAATGCCAACAAGCTAGCAGTTTTATGCATAGTTATTGCCGTGTCTGGATATTTTTTAGCCTGTCAGTGGAAATATTAAATAGATCAATGCTGAAATATGGATAAAGTACCTTTTTACAAAATGAAGGAATCAAGGACAAGAATGTGGATAAAATGCCCTACATACTTGTTTGTGCCATTTCAAGAGACAATTTTACATTTACATTTGTTCATCTCTGCTAACACAGACACATGTAATCAATTAGCAGAAAACTACTTCCTGAATACTTTATAAACAAAAAACTCAGGCAAGAGGCTATCTTTCTGTAGTTCAATTCTCTTGAAGACAAGACAAGTACATTATATTCTCAGAGAAAATATTCCCATTTCTTTCGGGGAAAAGAGTATTTTTTTAAATACTATGGATAGCGAGGGGCCTCAAGACAAGATTTCAACATTACATTCCCACAAAAGTAACACATAAAGGCAGGAAAGTGGCACAGAGCACCATCTGGGTTAAAAAAAAAAGAAGATAATTAAATTGAGTCCTACTCAGCATACATAAGACTGAGACAAACATTTTAGATTAGTCACTGGATGCCTTAACAGATCCGTCCTCATAGTTACAAAGCTTTATTAAAATGCAAATAATGTACCTCTCTCCAAAATCACTAGTAAAGAACAAGAACATGCCTGAGCCTTTTTAAATAAATCTGAAAACTTATTTCAGCTGTCTCGAGAGACAATAATTATTAGCATCTTTTTATATATTAAAGCACACATATATGTAATGAATGAACAAGAGACTACCTCCTCATAAGTGTATCCAGTGCAAAATAATACAAAAAACAAACATGGTCTGCTTCAATTTTCTTTAAGAAAACAAAAGTAGACCATTTTCTCAAAGCAAATATTTTATTTTTATTAGCTACTAAATACCATTTAATAAAGCATAATATGTTTTAAAATCTGAGCAAACCTTGATATTTTAAGATAGGATGCTATCTCCTCAATTCAGTGCACAGTTTGTAATGTTCTAAACTGATGTGAGGTTCAGCTATGAAGCTATAATAAGAGAAGAGTGATACATGGGCTTTCAAAGGGAGGATAGATGAATATAAAAATATAATCTGAAATACTGTAACATATGGTCTTTATTATGCTGTATCTTAATATAAAAACTAATAGAGTCATGTATTTTTCTTTGAATACTACATTCTAATGGTATTTTCCTTTTCAAAATTATGGATGATTAGAGTCTGCAAGAGCACATTTCAACATTACATTCTCACAAACGTATAACATTAGGGGGATAAATTGGCGAATATTATTCTGCACTTCAACAAACAGCAGGAAATCAAATTGGATCCCACTCACAAGAACAAGGAATGCCAACAATCTAGCAGTTTTATGCATAGTTATTGCCGTGTCTGGATGTTTTTTAGCCTGTCAGTGGAAATATTGAATAAATCAATACTGAAATATGGTGAAGTACCTGTTTACACAATCAAGGAATCAGAGACAAGAATGTGGATGAGATGTCCTCGAGAAATCCTACATATTTGTTTGTGACCTTTCAACAGACAAGTTTACATTTACATTTGTTCATATCTGCTTACACCGACACATGTAATCAATTAGCAGAAAGCTACTTCCTGAATACTTTATAAACAAAAAACTCATGCAAAGAGGTTATCTTTGTGCAATTCAATTCTCTTTAAGAAAAGGAAGCTACATCATATCCTCAGAGAAAATTTTCCCATTTCTTGGGGAAAAAAGTATTTTTCAAATAGTGTGGATAGTGAGGGGCCTCAAGAGCAGATTTCAACATTACATTCTAACAAAAGTAACACATAAATGCAGGAAATTGACCAATATTACCATGCAGGTAAAAAAAAAGAGAAAACATTTTAATTGAGTCCTACTAAGAATAGAGAAGACTGAGATAAACCTTCTAGTTTAGTCACTGGATGGTTTAGCAGGTCTGTGTTAATAGTAACCATGCTCTATTAAATTGCAGATAATGTACCTGTCTCCAAAATCACTAGTAAAGAACAAGAACGTGGCTGAGCCTTCGTTTACACCTGAAAACTTATTTCTACTGTCTCGAGAGACAATTATTATTCGCATTCTTTTACATATCAAATCACACATATATATAATGAATGAAAAAAAACCTCCTCTTCAGTTTATCAAGTGCAAAATAATGCAAAAAGCAAACATGGTCTGCTTCTACTTTCTTCAAGAAGACAAAAGTACACCATTTTCTCTGAGCAAACATCTTATTTTTATGAGCTACTAAATACCGTTTAAATGAAGAATAATATGTTTTAAACTCTGAGCAAAAGTTGGTGTTCTCTACGATATTTTAAGAAAGGATTTTATATCTTAAATTCAATGCAACCTTTATAACGTTCTAAAATAATACAAGATACAGAGATATGAATGTCAATAAGATGTCCTGAAGGAATCCTACATACTTGTTTGTGCCCTTTCAAGAGACAATTTTACATTTACATTTGCTCATATCTGCTAAAATCGACATATGTAATCAATTAGCAGAAAACAACTTCCTGAATACTTTATAAACAAAAAACTAATGCAAAGAGGCTATCTTAGTGCAGTTCAATTCTCTTTAAGCAAAGCCAAGTACATCATATTCTCAGAGAAAATATTCCCATTTCTTGGGGAAAAAGTATTTTTATGCAGTTCAATTCTCTTTAAGAAAAGGAAGCTACGTCATATTCTCATAGAAAATATTCCCATTTCTTGGGGGAAAAAGTATTTTTCAAATAGTATGGATAGTGCGGGGAGTCAAGACAAGATTTCAACATAACATTCCAACAAAAGTAGCACATAAAGGCAGGAAATTGGCCAATATTACCATGTTGGTAAAAATTAAAAAGGTAATTACATTGAGTCCTACACAGAATAGATAAGACTTAGATAACATTCTAGTTTAGTCACCGGATGGTTTAGCAGGTCCGTGTTAATAGTGAGCATGCTTAATTCAAATGCAGATAATGTACCTGTCTCCAAAATCACTACTAAAGAACAAGAACATGCCTGAGCCTTCTTTAATAAACCTGAAAAATTATTTCAGCTGTTTCGAGAGATAATTATTATTCGCATCTTTCTATATATCAAAGCACACATATATGTAAGGAATTAACAAGAAACTACCTCCTGATCATTTTATCAGGTGCAAAATAATGCAAAAAGCAAACATGGTCTGCTTTAATTTTGAGACAATGATTATTCACATCTTTTTATATATCAAAGCACACATATATGTAATTGAAATTAGGTGAGGTACAGCTATGAAGCTATAATAAGAGAAGAGAGATACATTCTCTATAAAAGGGAGCAAAGATGAATATAAAAATATAATCGGAAATACTGTAACATATGGTTTATATTATGCTGTACATTAATATAAAAACTAATACGGTCATGTATTTTTCTTTCAATACTACATTGTACTGGTATTTTCCTTTTCAATATTACGGATGATTAGAGTCTGCCAGAGCAGATTTCAACATTACATTCTCACAAACGTATGACATTAGGGCAAGAACTTGGCGAATATTACTCTGCACTTCAACAAACAGCAGGAAATCAAATTGGATCCCACTCACAAGAACAAGGAATGCCAACAACCTAGCAGTTTTATGCATAATAATTGCCGTGTCTAGATATGTGTTAGCCTGTCAGTGGAAATGTTGAATAGATCAATATCAAAATATGGATGAAGAACCTGTTAACAAAATGAAGGAATTAAGGACCAGAATGTGGATAAGATGTCCTCAAGGAATCCTAGAAACTTGTTTGCACCTTTTTAAGAGACAATTTTATATTAACATTTGTTTATATCTGCTAACACAGACACATGTAATCAATTAGCAGAAAACTACTTCCTGAATACTTTATAAACAAAAAACTAAGGCAAGAGGCTATCTTTATGCAGTTCAATTCTCTTTAAGAAAAGGAGGTTACATCATATTTTCATAGAAAATATGCCTATTTCTTGCAGAAAAAGTATTTTTCATATAGTATGGATAGTGAGGGGCCTCAAGAGAAGATTTAAACATTACATTCCAACAAACGTAACACATTAGGCCAGGAAATTGGCCAATATTACCATGAAGGTAGAAAAAAAAAGATAATTAAATTGAGTCCTACTCAAAATAGAGAAGACTGATATAAACCTTCTAGTTCAATCACTGGATGGTTTAGCAAGTCTGTGTAAATACTGACCACGCTGTATTCACAAGAAGATTATGTACCTGTCTCCAAGATCACTAGTAAAGAACAAGAACATGGCAGAGCCTTCTTTTATAAACCTGAAAACTTTTTTCAGCTGTTTCGAGAGATAATTATTATTCGCATCTTTCTATATATCAAAGCACACATATATGTAAGGAATTAACAAGAAACTACCTCCTGATTAGTTTATCAAGTGCAAAATAATGCAAAAAGCAAACATGGTCTGCTTTAATTTTTTTCAAGAAAACAAAAGTAGACCATTTTCTCGAAGAGAATATTTCATTTTTATTAGCTACTAAATACCGCTTTAATGACTAATAATATGTTTTAAACTCTGAGCAAAAGTTGATGTGCTCTATGATATTTTAAGATAGGATATTATCTCTTAAATTCAGTGCAACGTTTGTAATGTTCTAAAATTTGGTGAGGTACAGCTATGAAGGTATAATAAGTGAAGAGTGATACATCATCTTTAAAAAGGAGGAAACATGAATATCAATATATAATGAGAAATATTGTATAATTTGGTTTATATTATGCTGTACATTAATATAAAACCTAAGAATGTCATGTGTTTTTCTTCGAATACTACATTCTAATGGTATTTTCGTTTTCAATATTACGGATGATTAGAGTCTCCAAGAGCAGATTTCAACATTACATTCTTACAAACGTATGAGATTAGGGCAAGAAGTTGGCGAATATTACTCTGCACTTCAACAAACAGCAGGGAATCAAATTGGATCCCACTCACAAGAACCAGAAATGCCAACAATCTAGCAGTTTGATGCATCATTATTGCCGTGTCTGGATATTTTTTAGCCTGTCAGTGGAAATATTGAATAGATCAATACTGAAATATGGATAAAGTACCTTTTTACAAAATCAAGGAATCAAGGACAAGAATGTGGATAAGATGTCCTACATACTTGTTTGTGCCCTTTCTAGAGACAATTTTACATTTACATTTGTTCATCTCTGCTAACACAGACTCATGTAATCAATTAGCAGAACACTACTTCCTGAATACTTTATAAACAAAAAACTCAGGCAAGAGGCTATCTTTCTGTAGTTCAATTCTCTTGAAGACAAGACAAGTACATTATATTCTCAGAGAAAATATTCCCATTTCTTTCGGGGAAAAGAGTATTTTTTTAAATACTATGGATAGCGAGGGGCCTCAAGACAAGATTTCAACATTACATTCCAACAAAAGTAACACATCAAGGCAGGAAAGTGGCACAGAGCACCATCTGGGTTTAAAAAAAAAGAAGATAATTTAATTGAGTCCTACTCAGCATACATAAGACTGAGACAAACCTTCTAGTTTAGTCACTGGATGCCTTAGCAGATCTGTCTTCATAGTGACAAAGCTTTATTTAAATGCAAATAATGTACCTCTCTCCAAAATCACTAGTAAAGAACAAGAACTTGCCTGAGCCTTTTTAAATAAATCTGAAAACTAATTTCACCTGTTTCGAGAGACAATGATTATTCACATCTTTTTATATATCAAAGCACACATATATGTAATGAATGAACAAGAAACTACCTCCTGATCAGTGTTACTAGTGCAAAATAATACAAAAAGCAAACATGGTCTGCTTCAATTTTCTTTAAGAAAACAAAAGTAGACCATTTTCTCAAAGAAAACATTTTATTTTCATTAGCTATTAAATACTTTTTAATGAAGAATAATATGTTTTAAAAGCTGGACAAAGCTTGATGTGCTCTATGATATTTTAAGATAGGATACTATCTTCTAAATTCAGTGCAAAGTCTGTTGTGTTCTAAACTGATGTGAGGTTCAGCTATGAAGCTATAATAAGAGAAGTGTGTTACATTGGCTTTTAAAGGGAGAAAAGATGAGCATAAAAAAATAAGCTTAAATACTGTAACATATGGTTTTTATTATGCTGTACATTAATATAAAAGCTAATAGAGTCATGTATCTTTCTTTGAGTACCACATTCTAATGGTATTTTCCTTTTCAATATTATGGATGATTAGAGTATGCCAGAGCAGATTTCAACATTACATTCTCACAAACGTATAACAATAGGGGGAGAAATTGGCGAATATTACTCTGCAGGTCAACAAACAGCAGGAAATCAAATTGGATCCCACTTACAAGAAAAAAGAAATGCCAACAATCTAGCAGTTTTATGCATAATTATTGCCGTGTCTTGATGTTTTTTACCCTGTCAGTGGAAATATTGAATAGATCAATATTGAAATATGGTGAAGTACCTATTTACACAATCAAGGAATCAAGGACAAGAATGTGGAAAAGATGTCCTCAAGGAATCCTACATATTTGTTTGTGCCCTTTCAAGAGACAATTTTACATTTACATTTGCTCATATCTGCTTACACAGACACATGTGATCAATTATAAGAAAAATACTTCCTGAATACTTTATAAACAAAAAACTCATGCAAAGAGGTTATCTTTGTGCAGTTCAATTCCCTTTAAGAAAAGGAAGCTACATCATATTCTCAGAGAAAATATTCCCATTTCTTGGGGAAAAAAGTATTTTTCAAATAGTGTGGATAGTGAGGGGCCTCAAGAGCAGATTTCAACATTACATTCCAACAAAAGTAACACATAAATGTAGGAAATTGACCAATATTACCATGCAGGTAAAAAAAAGAGAAAATATTTAAATTGAGTCCTACTCAGAATAGAGAAGACTGAGATAAACCTTCTAGTTTAGTCACTGGATGGTTTAGCAGGTCTGTGTTAATAGTGACCATGCTTTATTCAAATGCAGATAATGTACCTGTCTCCAAAATCACTAATAAAGAACAATAACATGGCTGAGCCTTCGTTTACACCTGAAAACTTATTTCTACTGTCTCAGGAGACAATTATTATTCGCATCCTTTTACATATCAAATCACATATATATATAATGAATCAAAAAAATTCTTCCTCATCAGTTTATCAAGTGCAAAATAATGCAAAAAGCAAACATGGTCTGCTTCTATTTTCTTCAAGAAGACAAAAGTACACCATTTTCTCTGAGCAAATATCTTATTTTTATGAGCTACAAAAAAGCGTTTAAATGAAGAATAATATGTTTTAAACTCTGGGCAAAAGTTGATGTGCTGTAAAATATTTTAAGAAAGGATTTTATATCTTAAATTCAGTGCAACCTTTATAATGTTCTAAAACAATGCGAGATACAGAGGTATAAATGTGGATAAGATGTCATCAAAGAATCCTACATAATTGTTTGTGCCATTTCAAGATATATTTTACATTTACATTTTTTCGTATCTGCTAACACCGACACATGTAATCAATTAGCAGAAAACAACTTCCTGAATACTTTGTAAACAAAAACTCATGCAAAGAGGCTATCTTTGTGCAGTTCAATTCTCTTTCAGAAAAGCCAAGTACATCATATTCTCAGAGAAAATTTTCCCATTTCTTGGGGAAAAAAGTATTTTTATGCAGTTCAATTCTCTTAAAGAAAAGGAAACTACATCATATTCTCATAGAAAATATTCCCATTTCTTGGGGAAAAAATATTTTTCAAATAGTATGGATAGTGAGGGGCCTCAAGACAAGATTTCAACACAACATTCCAACAAAAGTATTGAATCAATATTGAAATATGGATGAAGTACCTGTTTACAAAAATAAAGGAATCAAGCACATGAATGTGGATAAGATGTCCTCAAGGAATCCTACAAACTTTTTTGTGCCCTTTCAAAGGCAATTTTACATTAACATTTGTTTATGTCTGCTAACACAGACACATGTAATCAATTAGCAGAAAACTACTTCCTGAATACTTTATAAACAAAAAACTCGGGCAAAGAGGTTATCTTTGTGCAGTTCAATTCTCTTTAAGAAAAGGAAGCTACATCATATTCTCAGAGAAAATATTCCCATTTCTTGGGGAAAAAAGTATTTTTCAAATAGTATGGATAGTGAGGGGCCTCAAGAGAAGATTTCAAAATTACATTCCAACAAAAGTAACACATTAAGCCAGGAAATTGGCTAATATTACCATGAAAGTAGAAAAAAGAAGATAATTAAATTGAGTCCTACTCAAAATAGAGGAGACTGAGATAAACCTTCTAGTTCAGTCACTGGATGGTTTAGCAGGTCCGTGTAAATGGTAACCACGCTTTATTCACATGCAGATAATGTACCTGTCTCCAAAATTACTAGTAAAGAACAAGAACATGGCTAAGCCTTCTTTGATAAACCTGAAAACTTATTTCTACTGTCTCGAGAGACAATTATTATTCGCATCTTTTTATTTATCAAATCGCACATATATGTAATGAATGAACAAGAAACTACGTCTTTATCAGTTTATCTAGTACAAAATAATGCAAAAAGCATACATGGTCTGCTTCAATTTTCTTCAAGAAACCAAAAGTAGACCATTTTCTCAGAGAAAATATTTCGTATTCATAAGCTCCTAAATACCGTTTAAATGAAGAATAATATGTTTTAAATTCTGGGCAAAAGTTGATGTGCTCTATGATATTTTAAGAAAGGATATTATCCCTTAAATTCAGTGCAACTTTTGTAATGTTCTAAAATGATGTGAGGTACAGCTATGAAGCTATAATAAGAGAAGAGTGATACATTATCTTTAAAAGGGAGGAAAGATGAATATAAAAATATAATGTGAAATATTGTATGATTTGGTTTTTATTATGTTGTCCATTAATATAAAAACTAATAGGGCCATGTATTTTTCTTCGAATACTACATTCTAATGGTATTTTCTTTTTCAATATTATGGATGATTAGAGTCTGCCAGAGCAGATTTCAACATTACATTCTCACAAACGTATGACATTAGGACAAGAAATTGGCGAATATTACTCTGCAGTTCAACAAACAACAGGTAATCAAACTGGATCCCACTCACAAGAACAAGGAATGCCAACAACCTGGCAGTTTTATGCATAAATATTGCCGTTGCTGGATATCTTTTAGCCTGTCAGTGGAAATATTGAATAGATCAATAATGAAATATGGATAAATTACCTGTTTACAAAATAACGACTGAAGGACAAGAATCCGGATAAGATGTCCTAAAGGTGGAGGCTGTGAAACTAGTGCACAGTGAGACTGGCAAATTTGGATCGCAATTACCCATTTAATTTTTTCACAAGTACGTTAAACATATATATTGCTGATTACTACATATCCATAGATTTGTATCCATAGATTTTATTTGCAGGATTGGATGTTTTTCAGATTTTATAGTATTCTTTCTGACTTGGTAGGATTATCACATTTTTCGCACAGAAGTCACAAATGTTTTTTTCCAGTTGAAATCAGAAGAAATTTAAAATATGTATCATTGTCCAGGATCGAATTCAATGGTTAGTCCTGAAATAGCATAAATGAAATGTTATAAAAATTTTAATTTACTGCTGACAGGTTGTTCATTTTCCTTCTAGAATTGCTCCAAAAGTCACGGAAGGGGTTGTTAGAAAAAAAATCCTGGGACCTGTTCCTGGATATGATATTTTTCTTTTAATGTCCGTTGATTTTAATGTGATAGGGCAATTTGTATGTTTGTGAGGCGAGATACAAATTGCAGAGGTTGAACAAAAAACAGTTCTGAGAAAATCGCATTGAAAGAAAAAGTTGCCAATTCTTACGCATTTATGGCTGTAATATGACACATACTCATTTCTTCTGTCCTGTGTTTTAATTATTGTGTGAAATAAAGTTGTACCTTTACCTCTGTGATGTTGTCATGAAACAAAAGTATATTTTGTGGCTTAAATCTCGACTTTTTAAACTTGGGAACACCGCACTTGGCTTGTTTGGGTGTGGGTTCACATGCGGCTTTCCATATTTGGGGACCAGTAAGTGGATTGTGCTAATTTGGTTTTTTCATCAATAGAGAATTTCAAAGTAATCAGAACAATGGTAGTGATTCGTCTGAAAAGGCCCATTCTTCTCTCCCTGGCTAATGGTTTCCTGTGAGCGACCCTTGTCAATAGCTCAATTGGTTTCCAGCGGTCATGGACTGATGACTGTGCAAACAATAACATTGTTCATCATCATGCCTATGCAAACAAAGCCATGTGTCCGGCACTGTTTACACTTTTCATTGTAAACAAAAGTTTTGAGATCAGTTATTACATATAAATTTTATGTTAGCGCATCTTAGTTTTTGCGAGCATGTAGTTTATGTATCAGACTATCCAAAAACATGAAAAAGTGATTTGAGGGAATCCAAAGGTGCGGCTTCAGACCTTTCACCTTAAGGAATCCTACATAGTTGTTCGTGCCGTTTCAAGAGACAATTTTACATGTACTTTTCTTCATATCTGCTAACAGACACATGTAATCAATGAGTAGAAAACTACTTCCTGAATACCTTATCAACACAAAACTCAGGCAAGAGGCTATCTTTATGTAGTTCAATTCCCTTTAAGAAAAGACAAGTACATCATAGTCTCAGAAAAAATATATTCCTTTTTAATGAAAAAAAAATCAAATACTATGGATAGTGAGGGGCCTCAAGACCACATTTCAACATTACATTCAACAAAAGTAACACATAAGGGCAGGAAATTGGCTAATATTACCATGTAGGTTAAAAAAAGGCCACTCAAATTGAATCCTACTCAGAATAGATAAGACTGAGATAAACCTTCCAGTTTAGTCACTGAATGGTTGAACAGGTCAGTGTTAATAGTGACCACACTTTATTCACATGCAGATAATGTACCTGTCTCCAAAATCACTATTGAAGCACAAGAACAAGGCTGAGCCTTCATTAATAAACATGAAAACTTATTTCAGCTGTTTCGAGAGACAATTGTTATTCATTTTTGTTTATATGTCAAAGCACAAATACATGTAATGAATGAACAGAAAACTACCTCCTGAGCAGTTGATCAAGTACAAAATAACGCAAAAAGCAATCATGGTCTGGTCCAATTTTTCACCAGAAAACAAAAGTAGACCATTTAAAATATTTCTTTTTTATGAGCTGCTAAATACCGTTTAAATAAAGAATATTATGTCTTAAACTCTGAGCAAAAGTTGATGTGCTCCATGATATTTTAATAAAGGATACTATCTCTTAAACTGAGCAAACCGTGTTATGTTCTAAAATGATATGAGGTACAGCTATAAAGCTATGATAAGAGGAGAGTGATACATTGTCTTTAAAAGGGAGGAAAGATGATTGAAAACATGATGTGAAATGTTGCATAATTTGGTTTTTATTATGTTGTACGTTTATAAAGACACTAACGGAGTCATGTTTTTTTCTTCAAATACTACGTTCAAATGGTGTTTTCTTTTTCAATATTATGGATGATTAGAGTCTGCAAGAGCACATTTCAACATGACGTTCTCACCAACGTATGACATTAGGGCACGAAATTGGTGAAAATATTTCTGCAGTTCAACAAGCAACAGGAATTCAAATTGGATCCCACTCACAAGAGCAAGGAATGCCAACAAACTAGCAGTTTTATGCAAAGGTGTTGCAGTCACTGCATGTTTGAGCCTCTCAGTGCAAAAATTTTGAATAGATCTTTACTTAAGTACGGATATAGTACCTGTTTACAAAATCAAGAGTGAAGGACAGGAATGCAGATAAGCCGTCATTAATGAATCCTACATACTTGTTTGTGTCGTTTCAAGACACAATTTTGCATTCACTTTTGCTTATATCTGCTACCACACACTCATGTAGTCTCTGAGCTGAAAAATATCCCCTCAATACTTTATTGACAAAAAAACTCAGGCAAGAGGAATCTTGATGTAGTTCGTTTCTCTTTGAAAAAGAAAATATTCCCTTTTAATAAACAAAAAATGATTTTTTCATTCCTATGGGCAGCTAGGGACTGCTTGAACAGATTTAAAATTACATTACCAAAAAAGTGATGCATAGGGGAAGCAAATTGGCTAATGTTGCCATAATTTAAAAAAAAAAGCAGCTTATCAAATTGCATTTAGCACAAAATGGCAGAGACTGAGATAAACCTTTCGGTTTAGTCACTGGATGGTTTAGCCTGTCAGTGTTAACATTGAACAAGCTTTATTGAAATGCCGATACTGTACCAGCTTGCAAACTCACAAGTGAAGAACAACAATGCAAATGAGCCTTTCTTAATGGAACTTTGAAGTTTGTTTCAGCCGTTTTAAGAGACAATTTTTATTCACATCAGTTTATGTATCACAGTATACATATATGTACTAAATGAGTGAAAAATTACCTTCTCAGTAGTTTATCAAGTACAAAATAAGGCAAAAACTAAACTTGGTCTAGTTCAATATTCTTCAAGAAAACAAAGGGAGACTATTTTATAACAGATAATATTTCCTATTCATGATCTGCTAAATGCCGTTTGAAGAAAGAATAGAATGTCTTAAACTTTGAGCAAACGTTGATATGCTCCATGTTATTTCGAGAAAACGTAATATCTCTTAAATTCAGTGCAAGTATAGTCATGTTTTAAAATGATGTGAGGTATAGCTATAAAGCTGTCATCATGATGTGGAAATGCACTGTGTAACTGCATTTATATTTCATTATACACTTATATAATCTCAGTATTTTTCCCAGTAGGAATGTGTTCTACTAATAATATATTTCGAATTATGGATGGTTGTTGTCTGCAAATGCAACTTTCAATGTTACATTCTCACAAACGTATGGCAGAAGAAGAAGAAATCTCGCACCATTACCCTGCAGCTTAACAAACAGAAGGTAATCAAATTGGATGCATTCAGAATAGCAAGGATTGAAATGAGCCCCCAAGCTTATGGATTAAGATTGCAGTAACTGGATGTGGTGGTCGATCAGTGCAAATATTGAAAATGACATGCACTGCTTTTGAAAAAATACCTGGTTCCAAAAAAAAAAAAAAAGCGAAAACTGTAAAACACAATATTACACATCAGGCTTTGTTGCTGAATGATGCAACATGCGTTTGGTGACTTCATAAAACAATTTCATATTCACATTTATATATACTTTAAATTCTCCAATTCAATCTGGGTTTGTATAAGAATACATTATTTTATATTGCAAATTGCCACCAGAGACATACCAAATGAGTCACTGGGGTTCAGTTCATTTGAACTGATTGATGGACATACTGTGAAAGGTTCACTATAGCTTATCAGAGAAAAGTGGTTGGTGGAAGCGCAAGATGAACCTATCTTGGAGTATTTGTCCAATTTCAAAGAAAAGTTAAAACGGGCTCGTGGGGTGGCACAATCAATTCTGATCAGTGCACTGGGTAAGATGAAAACATGGTTTGATGAGAAAGCAAATGGAAGAAGTTTTAAACCAAGAGACAAGGTATTGGTACTTTTGCCTATGCAAAGGCATTCAATATAAGCAAAATTAAGTGGTCCATACCTGGTTCAGAGAAATTTGAATAATATGGACTACATAATCTCTACACAAGATAGGAGGAAAGCCAAATGGCTTTGTGATATCAACATGTTAAAAGAATACCATGAAAAAGCAACACCAGTAGGAATTGTCAATACAACTATTTCAAAGAATGATGAAAATGATGAAAATGATAAACGGGAGGATGAAAATGATCCATTCTCAAATAAAAACTTGGTAAACTATGACATATTACAAAATCTGGATAGCAAGATCAGTCATTTGGAGCTGGGATAGCAAGTTGACTTGGCAAAACTTATTCATGAGTTTGAACATTTATTTTCAGACCACCCTAATCTCATCTCAATTTTATGTCATGATGTACATGTAGGTGGTGCAGGTCCAGTACAGCAGCAATTTTATCAGATAAATCCTCTGAGATTGGCTGCAGTTTGAAAAGAAATTAATCACATGCTAGAAAATCATATCATAAAACCAAGCCAGAGTAGCTGGAGTAGTCCTATAGTATTGGTTCCAAAATCTGATGGTTCAATGAGATTTTATGTTGCTTGTAGAAAGGAGAATTCTGTGACTAAATCAGACTCTTAGCCATCCCTAGAATTACATTTTTCGCTGATACAAACCTCACGTCTTGATTCTCCAAATCAGAACAAACAACCTGTGTTGCTCCTGAGCATCCGACGTGTGTGCGGATGTCATGGAGCTTGTTGAAACCCTGCTGGAGTTCTCCTACCTGCAACAGGTAGTCTTCTTCAGGGTCTTTCCCAGAAAAAAGCCCAGATACGTCTCGCCAGAAAGATATGAGCGTCACAGAGGCAAACTCAACTCCTTCCTCATCAGTCACTGATCAAAATCCGATCTTCAGCAAATGGTTTTCAACTGGGACCACCGACACTTAGAGGGGAGTCCCCTCAAAATATTCCACAAGGATGGCATCCATCTCAGTCGGAAGATCGGCATTCCAAAGCACTGGAGGGTAGTCAGAGGGACAATTCTATGCGCAATCCGTTCCATAGAATGTAAAAGTGTGAGGTTGCTTTTCCACATCTTGTCAGATTTCCAGAATTTGTAATGTCTACTGATTCACTTCTGGATTATGAATTTGATAATATCTGGGCAAGATGGCCGCTGGTGTATATCTGGTTCCGCGTGTGGCAAACAACATAACATATGCAAGAAATTGCAATGACGCCATATGGATTGTGTGCATGTGACCATGTAATTTGATTGATTGGGCCTTCGACTCTGTTCAGACAGGAACAAATGCAGCTATGTTCACACTTTAATGTATCTGGAGTTGTGGGTTTGTTCCTCTCTGTTGTCCATAGGTTGGTGACGTCCCTTTATAGGGGGCAGGCTGAGCAAGTTGTAGAGCAGTCTTGACGGAAACGCCACAGTTTTTTACTACTTATAACCTATATTACCAGTGATTAAAAAAATTTTGGTACTCTCCTGCCTTGGTGTGGGTTATGGACCTTTTGGTTTCTTAAAATTTGTTTCCACCTAGGCTTGTGCAGTTTTGCCTGTCACTCACCTGGGATTATTAAGTCCTGTATCACTCATAATATGTCCAGCCGTTCAGAGTTCCCCATGCCCACCCTAGCTGTCATTTGCTGCCTAACGGTATGTGCGACATGATCATTATTGCTGATGTTTGCCGACACTTTTCGACTTGTCAAGCTCACAGTTTAAAATGTTGTGATTAGGATTTACAGCAGTTACCCAGTTTGTGCTCATAAAATACACGTCGTCTAGTCTAGTCTATGGTGAGCATCTGTCATGAATGGATCTGTACACGGTACTTTGCAAAATTGACAAGGTGTCTTCAGTAAACAGACATATTTTGAATCTGTTGCATCCATAAATAGGGAACAACAGATCTCTTGCAGTGATAACACAGTCGACTTTAGAGTCTATTTGGGGCAGCCAGCTTGTAAAAATTCTGTCATATGTATATACTTGTGTTGGCCTATGTTTCCAAAGTGCTTAAACATTTCGAGGCAGTCAAATTCTGCCAAGTGCTTCAATGTCGCTATTCAGCAATAAAAAACTGTCTTCATCAATTTTAAGGCTGTGCCAAACTCTTTGTCGGTGACACTTCTCTCTTTCTTACTATTGGAGATCTAGCCCATGGAGCAGCTATCATCAATAGTGATCTACCTTCTTTGGATGAATGGTCTAAAGAATGGCTTGTGTCCTTCAACGCCCTGAAAACTGCTTCCATGCTTATTTCTTTCAAGAGAATCACTCCTGATCATCCACTTCTTATTTTCCAAGTTCACCAGCTCAAGAATGTACTGGTATATAAACGCGTGGGGTTCACTCTAAAATCTGATTTAAAATGCAATTCACATATTAAAGAAGTCGTGACCAACGCCTCTAAACAGTTCAATGTAGTTAAAACCTTGATGTATCATCTTGATCGGGAAACACTTAAAGTGATTTATATGTCATTCATCAGACCAATCATGGAATACGGTAATGTGGTCTGGGATGGTTGTGCACAAACCGATCAAAAACCGTTAGAAGATATACAATTGTCTGCGGCCCGTATTGTAACGAGAGCTATGAAAACTAAGCCTGGCGCAGAGTTGTACAAAGAGACTGGACGCGAGACTTTGGCGGATCGAAGAGAGAGGTCCAAGCGTATTATGATGTATAAGATAGTCCATAAATTAACCACCAGTTACCTATTTACTGCTCTTCCCAACTCTCCAACTCCGGAGGGCAACACTCGCCTTACCAGGGCAAGTTCTAGTTCAAGCTCACGTTCTGACTTACTTTCTTTTAATTCCAGAACTGCATTTTTACAGAAATCTTTTTTCCCTTTTGCGATACCTCTATGGAACTTACTTCCATTAGAAACTCGAAATTTCCCAACACTCTCCCAGTTTAAAAGCAAAAACTTCTATTCCCAGGTCAACTTCCCGTCAAATATCCTGAGCTTTTAAATGTGGGTAAGAGAAATCTATTAATTCTACACTCCTGTTTGAGTATGGGCCGCAACCAAATAAACGAACATCTCTTTAAAATAGATATGAAGGAGTTCCCTGCTCGCTCATGCGGAGCAGCTTCTGAAAGTATATGGCATTATTTTCTTACTTGTCCTCGTTATGTTATTGCTGGAGATATCCTCCATACAACTATACGTTCTTTAGGACCATTCAGCATTAAAACAATCTAGTTTGGCAGTGACCAAGGCAACCTTGAAGACAACATCACGATTTTTATAGCAGTGCAAGAATTTATAGAAAAGAGTAAACGTTTCCAAAGCGAAACAATAACTTAGCTTCTATGGGATAATTTTGTCATTAATACATTTGATTGTGATGGTAACTTATGCACCCCTCTATTTGTGCTTGTCCTAGTGGTGTCTATCGTTTTCATATATAGGCTATCCTTTGTTATGTCGCTCACCGAGCTCTTTCTTCTCTTGACTCCCTCAGCGGTTGTGCATTGAAACTACATTGTAATGTTTTTTTTCTGTGTTTGTCACCCCTCTTTCGAATATCTTGACTACCTGGCTGGTTAAGGACATTGGTCTATAATTAGAACATGTCTGTCTTGAACCTTTTTTATGAACTGGAGTAACATTTACATCGTGCCATGCCAGTGGAACATTTGAATTAAGACAGTTTCTCAGTACATGAACATTTATCTCATCAGGCCCACTTGCCTTGTTAGGCTTTAGTTTACATAGTTTGTTTCTCACAATATCCAGCGTGACATTAAAATCTAGCAAAATATTAGGTTCACTTTCTTTCTCTGGTAATGATATAGTTATTTCTGGCTCATAAGTCAAAACTGAAGTGAAGAAGGAATTTAACAACTCAGCTTTTTTACTATCAGCGGTTACTCTTTTGCCTCTATCTTGTAACATATCAATTGTTGATTTAGATCTTGAGAAGTGTCGGGTATAGTTCCAAAATAATTTGGGATTTTTACCTATTTGATGTACTAACATATCCTCATAGTGACACTTTCCATCAAGGATAGTTTGTTTTTTTTTTCCAATGATTCTACTTCTTGCTTGTAAATCATACTATCTGCATGCAAACCTTGAGACTTGATGAATTGTTTTCTTTTCCTACTTCTTGCCTGTGCAACAAACCTTTACCTAGTCCATGGTGAACTATGCCTCAGACCAGGTTTTATGCTCTTGCTAGGTATGTATTTATCTGCCAGATCTCGGTAAGTCTTGCAAAGGGATTTCCAGTTTGACTCAATATTTCTGTGGGAGAGCAAATGTTCCCAGTTAAATTGAGCAGCTCCTGAATTAGGTCAGAATAGTTTCCCTTAGAATACAAGTAGATCTTTCTTGATTTATAGTTAACTCTAGGAACTAGACAGTTTTTGTAGAGCCAAACAACATTGTGGTCACTCCTGGAGAATCCTTCACCAACTAAGCAATCTAAAACAGAACTCTTATCTCAACAAAGGTGAGGTCAAGAATGTTGCTGCAACGAGTTGTCACAGTTACGACTTGTGTAAGTAAATTGTTATTTATGGTGTCTAAAAAGACTTTCTAGAATAGAGCTCTCTAGAATAGGACACATTTGTCCAGTTGATATTTCTAAAATTGGAATCACCCAGTAGAAACAATTTCCTGTGCCAATAGTATCAGTTGAGTCGAAAATCTTGTACAGCATGAACTCCTCGTCAACCTCTGGGTGGTAACATCCACCAACGAGCCACCTTACTCTAGGGTGACCCACAAAATCTCAGCTTCTATGTCTTCCTTTATGTACTAAGTTAGGTGAAGGGAGTCTTTGACCATGATTAGCACCTCACCTTACACTCGTGCAGAGTGGTTTGTGAGACACATTTCTCCTCCATTTACCAGATAGATCACAGATACCATGAACTTCAACACCAAGTTTTACAATTATAACGTGATTTTCTATATCACAGATCTAATTAGATGGATCAACGGATCTATAGAAATATCCTTTAAACCCAAATCGGGTTTGGCCGCCCTGACTAGTTGCGAAGGGGCAGCATTGTTAGGTCTACTATTAGCTTCATCAGCTTTACAGTTTGACTCCACTCCTCTTAACCTATCCACTGAATGAGCAGACAATGGCTTAGCTCCACTGTAGTTAACCATGTCTTGACCATCAGCACGTTCCTGAGCTCCACTGCTGTTAACTATATCATGACTGTGCACCCTCTTCTGTACCCCACTACTGTCAACTAAGCCATGACCATTATCACATTTTGTATGCTTGGGATATGTGTTATCAATGAGATTTCTACACTCCCGTTGACGTTTTTTCTTCAAGATTTTCTTTCTTTATCTCGGTGGCAAAATGAAACTCTCTAGCAGAGCTCTATCAATATTTGTACAGTCAGTGTCTTTCTCACTATTAATACTTGTGTCTTGCAAGTCCACCATCTCAGCCTTGCTATCATCCACAAAGATGTCCACCTTAGCATGGCTCGATGATGCTTGGGGTCTAAGATCTAACTGGGTGGAGAGTTCCGATTTCAGGTACATCACTTCTGATTTAAGATGCTCCACTTCACCCTCAAGATTCCAGACTTTACTTTCCAGTTGATCTAATTCCTTAACTTTGGTCTGCAATTCAAGCACAGTGGACAGGAGTTTAGCCATATTACAAATGTCATTGTCTTTGTTCAAAAGTTTTGCAGGATTCTCATTCTCTGTACAAAAGATCTTGTCAAGTTCTTTCAGAGGATTCCCGTGTACCAAACTAAAACCGAGATGGCAGATATTGGGCAACACAGTGTCTTTGACTTGGCATTGAACCGACCCTTTATCCTTATAATGGTCAAAACTCTGGCTTACCTTGTTACACAAAGCCTTATGCAGAGTTTCTAACACATTCATATCCCGAGGTTCAAGCACATTTTGAATGTCCTGTGCATTATATTCAAAAATGTCTGGTAACTTGTCCAAAGTCCTAGTCTTACCAGTGGTCCATGACTGGTTTATCTACCAGTGGTCCATAACTGATTTCTCAAAGGCCATGGTATGTGTTTACCTGTCTATGGGAAATGCATATAAAAGACCCCTTGTTGTTTATCGAGAAGAGAAGCTGCATTAGCAGCGGCAGCAGGTTTCTGTCTGTAGAGAGGACCACACTGGAAATAAGTCAAATCGACTTTTGTGGGTTATCCCTGCACCCTAGGTGCTAAATGACATACACAAAAAGACAGGGCACACATTGTCCTTGTCGAGACGTCTAATTGCATCAAGGACGTTTGTCTCCTTGGCCTTGCTTGGGTCTGTTTTTATGTCCCTAGTCTTGCCGGCCCTATTGCACTGGCACAAAAAGGCTGAAAAATGTTGTTATGTAATCCACTGGACGCAATCAAGGCACAACAGGAGACTCAATCAAAAGAAAAGAAGAAAAAAGTGAATCCAACAGAAGTGCCACATATTTAGCAGAGGCGGACTCACAGAATGTCACAGCGAGGGCACTAAGCCGATATAAAAGACCTGGTGAAGTAAGTAAGTAGCAAAAATGTCCAAGACCTTGTAAAAAAGATGATTATATTGGAGCCCAATGTGCAGAGGTCTTGTCTGTAAAGTGCCACCTGGTGTCCACCAATAGATTCTTGTAATGTACAATTCACCTGGGTGCTTTTATATGCCAGTCCCATAAACATATGGGGTTTCAGGACTGGGAGTTGGGGGAGGGACGGGACAAACTGGGGACTGATTGATCCTTCTCCTTAAACTAACCCAAACTGGCCAGGGGCCAAATGTCTCCTTTGATATTTTTGGCTGTGTGAGGAGCACCTGACAGGCTGCCCACTATATCAAGATCCAATGGTACTTTTTGTGGTTTTTAGTAGCTTTCTCTTTCGCTAAATGCTTTTCATGGCCATTCTTACCTTAAAGCCTCTAGACGCTTGTAATTTACAATTCACCTGAGTGCTTCCCAATAATGTAGGACCATTCACCATATGCATTTTCCCAATGGATCAGCATGCCATAATTCGCCCAATCGATGTAGTCATATTTAAAAATAAATCTTCAAAAGTCTTATTTAAACTGAAATATTGCATTTTGGTAATGGTAACATTGACTTGCCCATGAACCTTTTTGACTCTGTTAATCTTGCTCTTCGCCTAATGTAGTAGTGAAATGTGAGCTCCCATACATCATCAGAGGACTGAAGAGCATTACTATTATGAAAAAATGTGAAGACATTCCAGTGGAATATGTTCATACCAAACACTGTAGATTTATTATAGGTGTTCATCGCAAATCTTCTACAGCCGCCGTCAAAGGTGAATTAGGCTCTTATCCAAATGTACTTTATGGAATGTGTCAAAGTGCCAAATACTGGGCAAAATTAACTCCACCCTTAGAAAAAATTACAGATTCATGCAAAATAATAATTCATGTTGGTTAAATTATCTAAAAACAATGAATACAAATTTCGATAAGCTTGATTTTGTGGGGTGAGGGTGGGGGGTAGTCTATCTAGTAGCAACAATGAAAACCACACAGCACTACTTCAGAGATTACAGGACACGTATGAGAAGAATTGGGTACGATACATACAAAGTGAAGATAGGGATTCCAACAAGCTAAGAACCTATCGTAAATTCAACGTAAATTTTGTAAGGGAGGAATAATCAAAACTCAACATGCCTGTACAAAAGAGGAAAAACTTTACCGAACTCGATCCGCATCGGTTGACATGACACAAGAGTAGAGTCAGGGCGTTACAATCGCACCCCTTTAGAAAACTGGATTTGTTGTCATTGTCTCCTCACAAAACGAGGATGAACTGCATTATATGTTAAAGTGTACAAGATATAACGATCCTCAAAACACTTTAATACATGATTTACAAAAATATAACTTCACAAATTTCACTACAGATGAACAATTCAAATTTCTAATGACAGGTTCAAACGGGGACCATTTTGTGTCGAAACATGTTATAAAATTCATCAATGCAAGCTTTACCATTCGCAAACAAGTAAACCAGAAGTTATGATTGTTAACATTGTTGAGTGTCCAGTTTGTACTGTACAGATACTACCTCATGTTTGAATGTATTTGTTTTGTATGTAAATGTAGATGTAGGCTTGGACCTGTGTATAGATACTTCTTTGGTTTTTTTCTTCAGACGTAGTGGCCACTGTCTAGAATTTCGTGCATTATCTGTACCATATTATGGAACTTTGGTTTATGTGCGGTAAAAATATATTTCGATTGAATTATATTAACTGCAGACCTGTTTTGGTCCTCTCACTTGATAGTCAACAGAACTATGCCTCCGCCATGATGAGGGCACTTGTACCAGTTATGATACCTAACCATCCAGAAATAACACTTATTCTGCCAGACAAATAAAATTTTCTGAACCTGTTTTCCATCTTGAATGTTTTAAAACTTAGTGAATCATTTTTCTTAAGCATTTTGTTTTCTCATAGAAACTCATTTGGTCCCGCTTAATGTATGAATCTACCCCATCATTCCTGTCAAGTTCCTTGCCACGGCCTCGGTGGCAGCACTGGATCCTCGTTAATATGAATACCCCCTATTACATATTGCACACGCAGAGAAAGGCTACCATATGGCAACAGGAATGATATTGGTATCCAGCAGAATTACCTTGTACGTGTACCTCAGTCTTCAGCCTCAATTACTTAAAGCAAGAGCTCATAGTTTCATGCTAGATCTTTTCGAAATAAGGCAGACATGATACTAGATATTGTTCTTGAAACTGACTTTGATATTCTTGTTATCACTGAAACCTGGTTAGGAGAGGGTGAACAGGACCTTGCCACAAAAGAGGGGTATAAGTGGGTCCCTGGTACGTTGGTACAAATAATTATTTTGTCCTAGTACAAGGCCTGGAAAATAAGAAAAATAATGGTTGGTACGAAGTACGGAAATTAAAAGGGATTCCAGCACGTAAATATACCAAGTAAGTATGACCAGTACGCAAGTACGAAGACCCCTTAACCCCCCCCCCCTTCACCAAAGCAGATTTTACATTTCACAACACCCCATGTATCAATCGATAAGGAGGAGGTACAGCCATTATGGGCAAAATTATCCAGCTTCAAATTTAAGGTGCACTCCGTCGAGTCATGCAATTCTTTTGAATATAAACATTGTATTTGTGTCTTTTTGTCCAAAACCACTTCCTAGTAGTCATTACCCTATTCCGCAGTCCGAACTCTTTATTCTCCATAAGCTAACCTGTCCCTTTAACTTTCCATGAGCTCGAAGTTTCAAGGGAAAGAATCATGGCTGTTGCCATTAGTGACGATCATGGTAAACTAGTTCAAATTTTAGTCAATGTTTACATGCCTTATTATAGTTCTAATAGTCATAGTCAAACAGACAAGTACCTGGACATTATTGACTCTTTGCAGGCATTTCTTGATAACCATGCCTTGTTGTGCCCCATCAAATGTTTTGGCGACTTTAATACCAAGCTACCTATTTCAGATATACTTTCTACATCATGGTATAAGCACAATGGTTTTAATTCGCACAGCAGTATTTTATATGATTTTCTTTTAGCCAATGACTTGATTGTCGCAGACTTCATGTTTTCCCAGTCGCTCAACTACACTTACTTTTCACTTGCCAACCATACTTTTACTTGGATTGACCATGTCTTTGTTCCGAGATATGATACCTGCTCGATCCTATCATGTAATATATTGGACGTAGAGGCTGGTCATATCAGTGATCACCTGCCTATTATGACAACGTTTACTGTAAAATCAATAGTAAACCTGAAGAAAATAAAGTTTCTAGGGATAACATGCACTCTACCTTACCTTTATACTGGGGCAATCAGACCCGTATTAACAAGTGTAATGCTATATTGACAAGCAAATTATCTTATATAGCCCCTTTGAATATTGACAGTGAAACGTATACGAGTGAAGAGGACATCAAATATAAGATCAATCTCTATTTATCACAGATTAATGATGCCATGCATGACGCTGCTAGAGAGTCGGGCTGTTCACCGAGGAAAACATTTAAACCCAAAAAATATTGGTACCCAGAGCTCAGTAACACGAGTTAAAAGAAAAAATTATGGTGGGATATATGGACTCAAAGTGGTCTCCCTGGAACCGGTATCGTTTCGAATGATACAAGTGCACAAAAAAGGTATTTAGAAGGTTAAGTAGACAGTGTATGCGTGACGAGATTAATATTCAGTATAATAAATTAAACAACCTTTTTCATGAGAATAAAATTGGCTGCTTCTGGAAAGGTGTTAGACGGTTAAAGCATAAAAGAGTTAATTCATCACTTTGTGCACAAGATGTAGCCAATTATTATTCATCTGTCATGGATGATAGACATGATGAGTTTACTGCAGACCATAAGCGCATCTCTGACTCAGTGAAGCATAAATACCGGGAAATGACGCAACATTGCGGTGACAGGGAGTCCTGTAACATAAATCCTGACATGGTTTCTGATTTTATAGCCGGCTTAAGACCAACTCATCTCCTGGGTGTGACGGTATTACCGCCGAGCACCTTATATATGGGAAATCACAGTTGCTATTGGATTGTCTTTCTGATCTGTACTCTGCCATTTTTACCTTTAGTATTGTACCCGAGGTTTTCTTGACTGGCATCATCGTTCCTATCCTGAAGAAAAGTACCCTTAAGGTGGAAGCTGTGAAGCTAGTGCGCAGTGAGACTGGCAACTTTGCATCGCAATTGCCCATTTAATTTTTTCACAAGTACATTAAACCTATATATTTTCTGATTACTGCATATCCATAGATTTATATCCATAGAGTTTTTTTGCCGGATTGGAATTTTTTGAGATTTTATAGCATTATTTCTGACATGGTAGGATTTTCACCTTTATCGTGCAGAAGTCACACAAAATTGTTTTTTTCCAGTTGAAATCAGAAGAAATTTAAAATATATAACCATGTCTAGGATCGAATTCAATGGTAAGTCCTGAAATAGCAGAAATAAAAAGTTATAAAATTTTTAATTTAGTTCTGACAAGTTGTTCATTTTCCTTCCATAAATTGCTCGAAAAGTCACAGAAGGGGTTGTCAGAAAAAAAAATCCTGGGAACCGTTCCTTGATATGATATTTTTCTTTTAAGGTCCGTTGATTTTAATGTGACAGGGCAATTTGTATGTTTGTGAGGCGAGACACAAATTGCAGAGGTTGAGCAAAAAACAATTCCGAGAAAATCGCATTGAAAGAAAAAGTTGCCAATTCTTACGCATTTATGGCTGTAATATGACACATGCTCATTTCTTCTGTCCTGTGTTTTAATCATTGTGTGAAATAAACTTGTAGCTTTACCTCTGTGATGTTGTCATTAAACAAAAGTATATTTTGTGGCTTAAATCTTAACTTTTTTAACTTGGGAACACCACACTTGGCTTGTTTGGGTGTGGGTTCACATGTGGCTTTCCATATTTGGGGACCAGTAAGTGGATTGTGCTAATTTGTTTTCACATCAATAGAGAATTTCAAAGTAATCAGAACAATGGTAGTGATTAGTCTGAACTGGCCCATTCTTAGCTCCACAGCTAATGGTTTCCTGTGAGTGACCCTTGTCAATAGCTCAATTGGTTTCTAGCGGTCATGGACTAATGACTGTGCCAACAATGACATGGTTCATTACCATGCCCATGCAAGCAAAGCCATGTGTCCGTCACTGTTTACACTTTTCATTGTAAACAAAAGTTTAGAGATCAATCATCTCATATAAATTTTATGTTCACACATCTGAGTTTTTGGGAGCATGTAGTTTAAGTATCAGACTATCCAAAAATATGAAAAAGTGATTAGAGGTTATCTAAAGGTACGGCTTCAGACCTTCCACCTTAACCCTAACGCTGTTGAACACTATATACCTATTATGCTGAGCTCTGTTCACGCTAAACTAGTTGAATGATTTATGATCCCTGAGGACAATATCAGTGATGTACAACTTGGTTTCCGTAAAGGGCGAAGCGCTTCCTTCGGTTGTGCATTCCTTCATGACGTTATTTCTTACTACAACAATAGGCATTCCCCGGTATATCTATGTGCGTTAGATGCCCAGAAATGTTTTGATAGTATATGGCATGACCGGCTCTTGTGTAAACTTATTAATGTTCTCCCAAAATGCCATTGGCTGCTATTACATAAATGGTATTCTAATTCCCATGCCTTTGTTAGATGGAACGGTGATGCCAGTCGTTCTTTTCCTGTTAAAAGAGGTGGCAGACAGGGTAGTGTTTTGTCCCCTTACCTCTTTAATATATTTATCGATGACATGTTACAAGATATCAGCTCGCAATCCAACGGTTTACGTATAGGTGATTATTCTTATAGCGTTTTAGATTACGCTGACGATGTTACTTTATTCAGCAGTACTCTGTCCGGTCTGCAGAACTCTATTGATATTTTTACCCAGTATTCAAAGTTCTGGAGGTTTAAGTTTAACCCTCATAAATCTAAATTCGTCACTATGGGTCCAAAATTTTATCGTGATCCTCCGTGTATATACTTGGATGATGAGTCTATGTCCATGAGCGACGATATTAATATTTTAGGCGTATATTTTAACAGTAAAAATACATGTAATGATCATATTGAACACCGTATTCAACAGTGTAGACTTAACTATTACAGTCTCTGTAACACTGGTCTCTCGTATCCGGGTCTAGACTCCAAAGTCAAAACTCATATTTGGAAAAGTGTATGCACACCAATTCTTACTTATGGACTTGAAACTTTATCAATGTCCAACAGTTCACTGTCTAAATTAGAGTCCACTCAGGGTACTCTTGTGAAGCGATATGTCGGAATTGGTAAACGGTCTCATAATACCTCTCCATTAAAATCCCTTGATATTCCCTGTGTCTCGGACCAGATTGCTGTCAAAACTTTATCCTTACTCAATCGGTGTTTTAAAACCCAGTCTCCCTTAACAACACTATACTCCCATTTACTTGCAGAATATATTGTTCTTGGCAAGAGAAATAAAGACTCCATTGTTGATCGAGTCTTAAAACTTGGCTACTCCCCTGTTAATGTTGCTTTTTCCGATTTCCGCTTCCGAGTCCCTCATTATGTGCCCGGTGACGGCACTGTGGACTCACTCAGATATCTTGTGCACCATGAGAATTTTATAAAGCCATGGGCTGAAGAACATGTTTTGGCTGTTCTACTGACCAGATGTTTCTAAACATTTGGCCAGTGGAGCAGCTCAAGATAATTCATTAATTGTCACTGTTCACTTCACATGTAATTCTGACCATAAGTAGTATATCTGAGAATTATGTAAAGTCATGGACTGGAAAACATGCAATGTTTACATTTATGTCAGTACTCTTTTCATGATATAGTGTGTTACTGACCATAAGGCGTACTGCATTCTGTTCTCAGGCGGTTTATATATATATATAGGGGGTTTTTTTTGTTTTTTGTTTTTTTTGATGTACCTTACTTTTATTTCCCGGAACATGGACTGAATAATATAAAATAATATCAATATCATGACTAGGTGCTCCTGGGGTCGCGGGGGGGGGGGGGCAGCGGTAGCGGACGAACCTCTGTGCGGACCCACATGACATAACTGATTCATTTTTGTTTTATTTGCATACTTTCGATGTTTTACCGAGTGTTATTGTGTCATTTTATTTGTATGTACTATGGTAATGTCCCCCCATGCAGTGGCATGGCTTTAGCTATGTTGGTTTTGTACCCTTTGACTGTTTTGTATCTCTCATTTTACATACTTCAGTAGTTATTTTACTTTCTGCATGGTGTATTTTATCTGTCTTTATCATTTCGATGTAGTCATTTGAATGTACTTTTAATTTCTTCGTTCGCGGAGGTTCAATAAAATAAATAATAATAATAACAATAATAATAATAATAATAGTGATAATAATAATAATGATGATGATGATGATGATGATGATGATGATGATGATGATGATGATGATGATAATAATAATAATAATAATAATAATAATAATAATAATAATAATAATAATAATAATAGAAGTACTATTGTCCATATTGCACACGTTCCTCTGTGAAATTTTGACATAGGCTGTATTAGCCCAAATAAATTAAAGGGTCTTCAGCGGGTAACTACTTCACATGTTTCGGAGCCTTTTACCCGTACATGTTCTCTGAGTAGCGGCTCCTTGTCTAAGCTAAATATTCAGCAAAGACAACCCACATAATAAAGAATAAATATGAACGTGGCAATTGATGAATTAGCTAAATACGTGAAGTTTTGCTTATGAATGCAGAGCTTCATATGAAAGAAGAATACCTGTCAAACAAACCATAATTACCAAATTTGCATAGTACAGGTTCAGATAAGAACAATTTGACTTACCCTGAACCAATATGTACCCTTTCTAGCTGGACAGCTTATCCTAGTTAAACCATCCGCCAATGTTTAACTGAAGTGGAAACAAGGTGGGGCATTATATTCAATCCCAGTGATTGTAAAATAAACAGTTGCAGCTAGACCACCTGTATAAACCAAGGGAAATCCTTACAAGGACTGCAACAATGTACATCCTGCACCAGAGATGTAAAACAAACTCTATGATGACACTTACTCCTCAAACAATAAAGCTCTTTTTCTGTAATGATCACATTAAAATCATCCATTGTCCTTATGATATTGTCTACTGTCCACTATCATCGTATGTTCCAAGTTTCTTACAGGAATTTTATGTATACATTGAGAAAATAGCAGTGTCTGCAGGACAGTCACTAAAGTTACTTTTGAAGAGCGACTTCAATTTCCTAGTAGAATACTAGAAAACAAAATTGACTCTTCCACTCGCAAACTCTTATCACTAATCTAGTCTGTGTCGTTGGTTCAGCGCGCAAGCATGCCAACTCACCGTGAAAGCCACACATTATTGTTAACAGAACGGATGTACTTTACATCTGCGACCTCTATGTAGATTATAATCTCGTTACCCGGTACTGACCATTCACCTGTGTCACTCACATTACCCCGGAACCAAACTGGTTAAGAAAAAAATTACATATCGGGAGTGCAGATCGATCCATATAAATGTTTTCAGACAAAAGATCAAGTCTTCAGCATTATACACTGACCCAGCTCCCATTGTCTCTGCGCTGGATGATCAATACAATACCACGATGACTGGACAGGTTGGCAAGCATGCTTCAAAATTATCCAGGACCTTCACAATTAAACCAAATGCACCATGGTGTAAAGATCGCATCAACGATGCACATGGGAAAGGAGAAAAGCAGAAAGAACATGGAGAGCTGCACCTACATGCGATCATTCTGAAGCATTCAACAAAGAACATCACAACCACGAAGTATATAGACTGATCACATCAACTGAACAGCAGTATTATAACACAAGATACTGGAAATCAGCAACATAAACTTTTCAAAGTTGTCAATTCCTTTCCCCAGTGAAAGAGTGAATCTCCCATGCCTTCCCACATAAATACGGCTGAGCTTGCGCACAGCTTTTCTCAGTTTTTTCTTGTTTTTTTTTTCAGGATAAGATAGCTGAAATACAACCTAGTTTGTGTTTTCTGCAGGACAGGCTACCCAGCGTGGCCGAAGCGAGGGCAACGTGCGAATTACATTTATGAGAATTTTCTTCAGTCACCTTGACTGAAAAACATTATGGCATCTTCTCCAACCAAATCATGCTCTCTGGAACCTCTTCCTACCTGGCTTCTTAAGAAAAATGTCTTGATGAGCTGCTTCCTCTCATTTTGCACATAATTACGCTTTCACTAAGTAAGGGACGTGCCCCACAATGGCCAAAATTCGGTGTCATAATCCCCTTGTTGAAAAAAAAATGCAAAAAGTATCGATGCTTCTTGCTTGCCGTACATATCGAAGGCATGTGAAAAGGTAGTTGCTGCATGTCTTTTAGGGTCATACGGTTAAAAACAATATGCAGGAACAATA
Source organism: Hermodice carunculata (assembly GCA_964020975.1). Classification (NCBI taxonomy): domain Eukaryota; kingdom Metazoa; phylum Annelida; class Polychaeta; order Eunicida; family Amphinomidae; genus Hermodice; species Hermodice carunculata. Next base: position 64,115,067 of record OZ026618.1, on the reverse strand, counting down.
CCAGTCTACCTACAAACAACAGCTCCGCAGCACCGGAACGGCGCTTGTTGAAGTATAAAAATGAAATCCCCATGGCCCTTGATGAAAGACAATGTGTGCGTCTTGTTCTACTGGATTTATCTGCAGCATTTAACACTGTGGACTGTGGTATATTACTGAACAGGCTCGAGGAACGAATCAGGGTGACTGGAGTTGCCCTGGCGTGGCTCAAGTCATACATATCACACTGCAATCAGTCTGTAGTAGTAGCAGGGAGTGAATCATCAAATACCCCTCCATTATCATGTGGTGTACCTCGAGGCTCTGAGTTGGGGTCTGTTTTATTCACCATATACACCTCGCCACTTGGTGTTACCGGGAGACGATCGACATGGTTTGAATACCCATCTCTATGCAGATGACACTCAGACTTATCTGTCTTTCAGTCCTTCTGAAACATGTTGAGTTGAAGAGACAATTCATCTCATGGAGGCATGCATCTCAGATTTTCGTGTGTGGATGGCCAGGTACTTTTTGAAGTTAAATTTTCATATTCGTGATTCTTAAAAGTATAAATCATACCAGATCCATAGTCATATTGTTTTCCATTAAGCAAAATATGTGTCAATTTTATATCCGAAATACCCCCAAGTTCTAAGTGTTCGAAAGTCATCGTCCCTACCATTAACAAATCAATTTTTGAACAGTGTTTTGCCTATCAAGAAGCTATAATTTGGAACCAAATTCCCAATTCACTACGCTCGGCTGAAGACCAGTATTCATTCAAACTGCTGTACAAAATTTGTTCCACGATTCTTTTAAGTCTACAACATAACAGGTCCATGGCCATATTCTTCCACAGTATGAGCTGTGTATGTGTCAACCTTACCTTGTCTTGTGCATGTCCATGCTGTTAACAATCCACCCCTCGACTATCCATGTCACTGTATGCTTCAGATACAGGGCGTGTATTTTATGTGTGAGTTACTGGGCCATATCGAAAAAAAAAAAAAACTTGGCTGAATGGGCTTTCCATTATAACGATATTCAATAAATAATGATGACAAACAAGAAGATCTGTTGCTAGGCTCTAAGCTTGTTTCAGTTTGACCGTTTCCATCAAAAACAGTATTAATATTGTATTGCAATTGATCGTGAAGAGCTCAAGTATAAATGCAAGACCAACTAGAAAGGAAGATTTGCTTTCAAGCAAATATGTCTGTGTGCCTTCCAAAGTTGTAAATATGAAATGGTACAACTTTTGTGCTTTGGTACTTAACATTCCATTAAGCTTACGGCTGGATGAAAATTTCCCCAAGTCCAAATGACCTTGACCTTTGACCTTTAACCTTTACAGGTTACAGGTAAATTGCAAAAATGTACATTGTTACAATACCCACAATTTAAGTCCAACATCATTAGAATTGGATGGAAATTGGCCAAGTTATGGCTGAGTGAAACTTTCAAAGGTTCAGATGACATTGACCTTTGATCTTTAGGGGTCACATGTAATTTCCAAAATGTGCAGTGTTGCAATAGCTACAATTTGAGTGCAACATGATCAAAATTGGATACAAATTGACCAAGTTATGGCTAGAAGAATGCCACCATGGAAATTGGCCTTTGACCTTGAAATGACCTTTGACCTTGAGATGACCTCCACCTGAAGTGAAGCTTTACCTTTAAAATGATATCTAAAATTGGCCTTTGACCTTGACATGACCTTGACATTTGAGATGACCTTTGGCTTGCTATGATCGAACTCCTATACACTCGGAACTATATCTACTATAGTATATAAGATATTGAAGATCTAAAGCTTTAACTAGCCCTCATTTACATAATTTTGAAAAGTATGACCTCTCATTATAAAAAATCAAGACTTAAAAAATGTGCAGTGTTACAATAGCTACAATGTGAGCCCAATATGATCAAACTTGGATAAAAATTGACCAAGTTATGGCTAGAAGAATGCCACCATCGAAAGTGACCTTTGACCTTGAAATGACCTCCACCTAAAGTGGTCCTTGACCTTGAAACGACTGTTTAGCTTTATGATGACATTTTGAGCTAAAACTGACCTTTGACCTTGACATGACCTTGACATTTGAGATGACCTTTGCCTTAATATGAACAAACTCCAATACACTCGGAACTACATCTACTATAGTACATAAGATATTAAAGATTCAAAACTTTAATTAGCCCTCATTTGCATAATTTTGAAAAGCATGACATCTCATTATAAAAAGACATGACTTCATCTGTAGAAGTATAATTGTGCCAAGTTTGTAGTTTCTACATGTAATAATTTTCAAATGAAATGTCGGACAAATTTGCCGAGAAAGAAAGAAAGAAAGAAAGAATTCCTAGAAAAACAGTATGTCTGTGTTGGCACTCAGACATAAAAAGAAGTTGCAGACATGTCAAAACATGACAATTCGCTTCATTGACGAGCTTGGTCCCAGACCACACCTGAGGAAGTTAGCTAAAGGTAGTATATCGAGTGAAACAGCTAAAGTTGTCACAGTTTTATATAAAATGATCAACAGTACGCAATTGTCCTGAATATAGGAATCATAATATGGTACGGACTAGCGACACTCAACGGTATGCTCCTCGTTTTAGTGTCCGGTCCCTGGAGGTCCCAAGAATGGGGGTCGTGGTTCCTGGATTTTCTCTTACGGGCATTAAACTTTGAAACGACCTACCCCAAGATATCAAGGAATCGGCAAGTCAAACCTAAACTTTTACTGGCTATGCTAAATGAAGAATTTCAGTATTAATAATTACCTGTGATGTTTCTGCAACTCTTCCGCCGTGTCTCCCCTGCCTTGGGACTGCCTGGGACCGCAATGGAAATTAGTCTTATGGAATTTCTTGCGTTTTAATCCCAGGTTGTCAAGGTTTCAATGTTATTATTGCTTGTGTCATAATCCCGTTTTTGTTACCTTCTTTCCTTCCTTTTCAAGCTGGCCCTCTCAGACTGTCCAGCATGCTTGTCTGGCGAAATTTTCGATAATGCGACTATATGCCTTTTAATATTTTATCGCAATGTTTGTGATGCTATTTCATTGTATTTGTTAGTTTATACATGTATATATTGATTACCTGATACAAAAGGGATATTCGATTCAGCTGAAACTGGTTTCGGTTTTGCAGAACCAGTTTCTACAGTTTCCCCTCAGTATACGAATGGGAAATTTCGTTGAAGGTTTGCCTGAAACCTATCTAGAAACTGGTCATTTGGTTGACATCCAAAAGGTTTCATAATGGAATCACAGCTTTATGAAACTGATCATTCGTTTGGGCTGAAAGCAAAACTGGTTTCTTTCAATTTCTTGAAACCAATGAATGGTTTCCCCCAAACTGAAACTGGTTTTATGAAACTGTGTGTAACAAATGAATAGTTTTCCTACATAGAAAACCTGTTTCGTTAAACTAGGCGATTTGAATGAATGGTTATTCAAAAATCCTATACTAGTGAAAGTATAACAATTTTGAAAAATACAACTGCCCACACATCTTTACATGTGTTTAGCTCACTGTCAAGCCTTGTGCACGTTCCAGCCATGGTAACAAATATAGTAGCAGACGTGCTGTTCATCAGCGAAATGCGTGATGATACTCTTGACGTACGGTGCAAAAAAAGTTTAGAAGATAAATACCCATATGATGGACATTGTGATGCTTGGTACAGTTACCATCCCTGGGGGTATTATTTTACCTAGAGCATGGAAGCCACGAGTCCATGGATTTGTACAGGACATAGTTCCTTGCTTTAACGTTAAAGACTTTAGGGGAACACTTATAGACCAAGGAACTTGCTGGATTAATAACTTTTGAAGAAGACGGGCATAGTGGCGTAAAACCAAGCATCGATATCTATAAGCAGGCATTGGTGTTTTTCTATTACATAGGAAACACGCATAGCTTTCTACAAGTAGCGGATTTATTTGGAGTTGCAGAGTCATCAACACATAAATGTATTCACAACATTGTTGACTGCTTCTTCAATAATGTTTGAAACAGGTTTAATTATTCGCTGGCCAATGGGTACAGATGTTACAAATGTACTCGGGTGCATTTTTGCGCCAAAAGCACACCAATGAAAGCTGTTGACTCAGTCTAAAACTTGGCACTGAAAGAGTTAAGCCTAATTGCATGTTAATCTATGCCTAATGAAGGATTTACAGTATAACATTAATCACTGTGGTATTGGTTAATTTCGACTGTTTACTTAGGAACCTAAACAGACCATTTATTTCTGGATCAAACCAAGTGATGAATGTATTAATGAAATTGATTTGGTAAGTAACCTAAATTGTTGCTTACTTAATTAACCAATTTGTTAATCAATGAAATTATAATTTAATAAATTAATCAAATGGCTCATTCTGTACAGATTATATAAGCAGTTGATTAAAGTACATTGTGTATTGAATTAAGTAATAATCAAATGAATTAATTACTTAGTTCATTTTTATTGGGTAACCAAATGCTGCATAAAGATAAAAACCTTTCATTTTTATTTGCAGTTATGAAAAATTGCACAATATGCTGTGAGGTAAGCAGTGTTCCATAGGGTAAAGCACACTCTATGAGCTCCAGTCTCAGGCTGAGCACTACACCCTGCTTCCGCAATTTTTGGTTTCTCTTTGTTTTGGCACAATCAAATGGGCAGTTACATGAAATTGGTTTCAGTTTTATCAGCGAAACCATCTCACAGGCAGGTTTTGCAGTTTCGCGAAACTAGTTTCGGTTCTCTAGCAAACGAATGTATGTTTTTACTAAACTTGTTTCGGTTCCACAATAGTTTCGCTGAATCGAATACGGCCTAAAGCAACTCAAAACAGCACACTATAAGGGCCAATCAAATATAGGAATACGTATCATGTGACCCCACTTTATAGTGAAGGCGTTCTGCAAAATCCGAGACACGCTTTTTAATTTCCCGCCACAAAGCACGGGGGTCAGGCCTGTAAATCAAACAGGGATATGACTGTGGGCTCGGTATCCCTTTTTTTTCCACAAAATTAGTGTCTTAGGGAAATTTAAGTGCAGAAACACGGAGGTCATATTGATTTTGTGCTCCTTAATTGATTACAAGAATAAGTTACCATCTCCTTGTACTAAGTATTCTATATTTCCAAAATATTAGTAATATCCCGCTTCCCCGCACAAGCAGCGGCCCGTATGGTTACAAAGACAACCGGGTGTGCAGGTGTGGCGAAAAATTAATATGCACGCCTCGTATTGCATCGATTTTGTGTGCGTAATAGTCAAGCTGTGGAACGTAACAATTTATGTTTCAGTAACCATCATGGCTAAATAAGCTTAACGTTGTTACCAATTTCGTAAAATTGGAGTTTTAAAAGTTAACCTTGGCTGGGGCAGACCTAGATGTGCTGTTATCGGTTCGGTTTGTTCTTTGCTGTTTGTGAGCGTATGACAGCCAACATAACATCTTCCAAAATTGCTGGCGGAGGAAGGCCAAGTTTAAGGAATGGATATTGGCAGGCTGCGCAGTCCTTTCATCTCACAAAACCTTTTTCATACACGAATAAGAGCCGGGCTGGGGGGGGGGGAGGGTTACTCCCATTAGTGTCAATACTGGGTATGTGCCGCTCTGAAGGCCCCTCTTTTCAGCGAAATTACCCTGACAAAGATCCAGTATTTTGAACAAAATTCCCTAAAACGGGACAATTTCTGTTATGGCCCAAAATTCGGGAAAATTTCTTTGACTAAGGTCAAAATTTTCTCCCTGGAGCACTTTTCCTTGCTGTTTGTGAGCGTATGACAGCCAACATAACATCTTCCAAAATTGCTGGCGGAGGAAGGCCAAGTTTAAGGAATGGATATTGGCAGGCTGCGCAGTCCTTTCATCCCACAAAACCTTTTTCATACACGAATAAGAGCCGGGCTGGGGGGGGGGGGAGGGTTACTCCCATTAGTGTCAATACTGGGTATGTGCCGCTCTGAAGGCCCCACTTTTCAGCGAAATTACCCTGACAAAGGTCCAGTATTTTGAACAAAATTCCCTAAAACGGGACAACTTTTCTCTGTTATGGCCCAAAATTCGGGAAAATTTCTTTGACTAAGGTCAAAATTTTCTCCCTGGAGCACTTTTGTTGCCAATTTGGGACCATATTTTCTACTGTTTCAGTTAAAAAAAAAAATCCCCAACAAAGGTACGATTTTTTGGAAAAAGTGCCCTAACAAAGGGTGGGTTTTTGAAAGGTTGAGCCGCACACCCCCACCAGATATTTGGGGAAGTACCCCCCCCCCCCCCGATAAGAGCACACCTGAGCTTGACAAAGAGTGCATACTGAAGGGAACATGGTTTTGTGTGCTGACAACTCTTCGGCCTTCAATAAAGAGGGTGTACCGTGTGTTGCAGATCATGGCCCTGGCAACTTAGGCTTGGTATCTGTAGCAGTACCAAGTCTCCTAATTTGACAGATCTCCCATTTTTCTTGCGACACAAATCACCCATAAAGTTTCTATCTCCTGCTTTTTTGCCCATCTTCTCCATTATAAAAAATAAATAGGCCTCCCGCTTTCTACATTTGCCTCTTGGGCTCCCATTTTTCAAACGGAATAACTTGGCAATGCTGTATGTGGCCCCTTACAAGTGGAACCACCTGATGGATAAAAAAAAATCCAGCCTCGCTGATTGGCTACTGGTTGTCCACTGGAAGTGACGTCACATGTAGATTACATCAACATTAAGTTGTGGTCCCAGGTAGTGTCTCTCCCCACTCCTGGGCTAAGAAGGTTGTGCGAGAAAACAAGGTATAGACCCAAACTCGTACCTGTCAACATCATCTGAAACCTATCCGGGCACGTTTTATGTTTAAGAATTGAGAAGTGAATGGGTTCTCATGGTGTAGATTACCATCAACTAGCAAAATTTCTAGTGAAAAGTCCAGAAACTAAGTGCACACAGTGGGAGACTCTTGCAGGTATAAAAATTGCACCCATGGTCCTGTTAATGACTATATAGTACCAGGTGTCAAGCTCAGCCATGCTCTTCTATGATGGTCAAAAAAAAAAAAGAAAAGAAAAGAAACAACAAAAACAGTTGTATAAATTTCCAAGTGTTGTATTCAGCATCTAATGATACTTTATAAGCATTTATTACGGGGAACTAGATTTCTTCGTCACAAATTCACAGGTATTCAAGACTCTGCAGGTCATTCATGCAAGTGCAGTGCCTATACTGTGGCAGTAAAACACAAACCCTGATCTTGCCACTGGGCTATGATCAAAGGAATGCCACTGACAGGCACTCCATTTATATATAAGGGGTGTATACCGCACCTACAGTAACAATAAAATATAAAACCTGATTGTAGAATGGGAGAATGGCTCAAAGAACACCACTTGGCACCAACATAATTGTAACATGACCCCTGTGTCAACATAAGTGACAGAACACAAGTAAAAGATGAATACGGACTTTGCCAAAGGATCAATGAGGATGGAATGCCATTTACTGATTGGTGTCCATACAAAAATGCACACTTGCCTGAATATATACCATTGGAGTCACCTCACATTTACAAACATACATTTATCTACAATAACTCATACCTCCCCTTATCAGCTTCTTTGTGCAAAATACAAAACAATGTGTCCTTTCTGGCAAAATATTCCTTGCAGTTTTAAACCTTCCATCCCTTTCATAACAAAATGTTCCCATGCTAAATATGACTGCGTTCCACAGCAAGGCTGGATAGCCATAATTTGTACACATGAGTGAAACACCTGTGGATGTAATGCAGATTAGCAGAGTAGTAGGTATTTAACAGTGGCCGACCACCCTCAGGTTACAATCCAAATTCACCAATATAGTGCTGTAAACTATATCTGCATATATATATATATATATATATATATATATATATATATATATATATATATATATATATATATATATATACATATACATATATACATATATATATATATACATATACATATACATATACATATATATGCAACTCTAGTGACTTGTGGTCATTTGAGGCACTTTGTATGCATTTAAGATATAAGATTTATATAGCAATTGCAAACAAGACCCCAGAAATGCCCTGTTTAAATATATCGTCTTGCATTTACATTTTCATGATGCATTTTATAAGAATTGTGGCAAACTTGAACATATACTGCAAACTAAAAATCAGCATCAAGTTTCTCTCTCTCTTTCTCTCTTTAGATTAAGTCAAAGGTATTCAAATGTGAAACAGTGACATTTCAAAGTAGGGCAAAACTTTGTTCACTTTATGTTGCACTTTGTAAGGAATTTCCAAGTTTCACTGAAAGTCACCACAAACCTGCTATACAATCCCTCATTCTTATCATATTGAAGACACCTTCCGATCTTCCCAAACTACTCTCATCTTGTTTGTCAAATACACAGCACAATCCATCACAAAATAACATTGCATATACCAGCAATTTAGGTGTCATGGGGGCCCTTCTATATACACCCTCTGAATGGTAGGGATGTTTTTACTTTTACATGTACAAATATTCACAGTTTGTACATTTTAGGCATTAAACTGAAACATTAAGTCACCATTTCGGACATACTTGATAAGCTACACTAACGTGCATGGTTTAAAATACTTGTTTAGTTTTCTGGAATGAGCCAAAATTAACCTACATTAGAAACAAGTCAATTGAAAGTGCTCGGGAATAAATTCATATGTGTGTTCAAATGCAAAAAAATAAAAACCTCACAAAACAATTTCCTCATAACTGTGATGTCTCCACATGTGGCTACTAAATTTGTCCGCTAAATTACTTTCAAATCAGGAAAAGTAACAGACTGGCAATGTCACTCATTGGTGTAAATGTGTTACATAGCATTTACAATTTCTCTGATCTGAAAAAAAAATTCAAGCATCCCTCAAATTAGAAATAATGAATGATCCAAGCAGAACATGGGTCATGTCTCCCCCCAACCCACCCACCTAATGTTGGGGTTATGTTCCCCAATTCTCTTTCGGATTGATACAATACACAAGCTACTATCCCATAATACTTAGGCTTTTCAAATATTTGTTCTAACTTGCACAATTTTATGTCCCAATGCACTTGGACTCCATTGTATATATCTGTTAGGCCAGAAGGTCCCATCCTGCTCTATAAATATGTTACTATACACTTTGGCAAGTTATGGACCAAAATTGCTTTATATGACTGCACTGTCATTTATCTCTCATGCCCAGATTTATTCATACATAACTGTTCACATGACACTTCGCCACATAATAACTGTAATACTCTTATCTTGTATGCTTCAGAGCACATGTACTTCATTCTGAAAATGTGACCTTAGGGTCAAAGGAATTACAGATGAAGTACACCAATGCTCTTCACAGAATGAAAAATGTTGCTGTCCAATAAACAGAGCTCTATCATATGTCAGCATTGTAACAAAGTCTCTGATTGGTTCCTCCTGTGATAAAGAGGAGCACCAAAGGTACTGCAACACCGAGTACACAGCGAAATCTTAATTCCATAAATGTCAGCATAGCTACCAGCATAAACATAGGCACACACTGCCTTGTACATGTTATAGCTTTCCAACTATATAATTTCCCAGCGGTGCACATGAACATGTACATAAAGAAACCAGAAACCTTCTTCAGCATTTCTATGATCAGGTACATAATGATCATACAATGTCCTGTGCTTACACATACAAATCATACACCGGCAACTTGAATTGGCAGAGACCCCTCTGCCACAAAATACGATACACGGTAGTGAAGCAATTGATGTTTTAAAAACAGCACACTGCTTTAATTTTAAGTACATTCTGTGAGATTCTCTAGCCATATAATTGTGGATTTAAAATTTGATAATGTTTCTCTAAATTTCAGTTTATTCTGGTTTACAATTTTATTTTGGTGTGTATTCAGACAACATGACTAGGACTTTCAAACAAAAAATGTCAAAGTACCTAGTTTTGCAAGAGTAGCATCTTTTGCTGTGTTTAGCACAGGGATCTAAATGTACATACAGGCACTTCCTTGTTGAAAGGTATGGACCAAGAAGCACCACAGCTGATAATATAGATGTCACATATTGGTAATTGGTTACTTCTCTTACAAACATATCCAAAATGTAAATAAGCATATGCCAACAAAATGTTATCTGAGCCTACAATGAAAATACCAAGTCACAGCTGTGTCATTTTTGACCTCAGAGGAAAATTTCACAAATTGTGCTTTTCTTTGCAAGGATTTCTCAAAACTAGAAAAAATGCACAGAGGAGTCACCTGTATATTGACCTTTGCAAAACAAAAGAATTCCACTTCAAACTCAGGAGTGTTGTCTGCTCAGTAAACTTAAGCATCTCACCGAGATTATCCATAACAGCTAAAATCCCAACATACAAGTGTATCATGCATGTGGAGATGTCGATGCGAATCAAACACAGTGGGGCCAAATGGCCAAAAGTGGGACCGCCAGGCCCCTTGAAAATCTCCTGGAGATAGATTTTTGGCCAGATGAAAACTGTTATGTGGGTACAATAGGCGCTGGTTAAAATCTGACCTTCATTTGACCTTGAAATGACCCTGAAGTATAAAACGTATCTATAATCTTATATCTAGCCAAATTGACTCCCATATGTGCACAGCTACTATCAAGATGATGACAATAATTGATAAAATCAAAATCTCAGAATATTTCTTAAAAAAAAAAAATTCAGCTCTATGACTTAAATTTAAGCAATTTTCACAAATTCTACCAAAATGATGTCATTTTCCAAAATATCATTATAAGTTTCCAAAAAGATGATCAGAGATGCACACCTAGGGATGCAGCTTAAAAAATACATGATTCCGAAAAAAAAGTTTACCAGAAATAAAATTTCCATGAATTAGGCCTCTTAAAAAACAGAGCCTCGACTTAGATTTTCTAAATCCAAGATGGCCACCTACTTGGCTGAACCTGAAATGGGCATAACTTTCCTTAAATTTGAGATATCATGGTGATCTTTTTTTTTACATGTATTTACTCTTTGAGTCCGAGCTACTAGTTGTACTCTTATTATTCTTCATGGTATTGCCTGGCAGTAATATTGGAATTAATATAACAGCGTATGCCTTGTACTTTTTTTCTCATTTTAGGTCCAAATTCGAATATAGTCAACAAAAAATCTCTGACAACTTGACTCTGTTTTACTTTTTATTTTGACCAACATAGCTGTCACAAAGGTGAAAAATAGATCAAAAGGAGCTTTTCTTACCAACCCTTTGTCACTCAAGGTCATATGAAGGTCACCTGATAAGCAATAAATATGTGTAATTTTCATGTGCCCCAACATATCGTAATTATGCAAAGTATCATTGAACGAAACTATGTGGAACCAGTTGACCATGCACTACATCCCACTTTTGGCCATCTGGCCCCAGTGTGAAATTTTACATTGTTATCAGTTTGTCTAATAAACTTATTCTCCATTATGATAGCCAGGGCTTTGGTCAGTGCAGTATCATACCACATCTTTCTAAAATGCTTTTTGCATTGCCTGGCAAGTCATGTCACAGCTGTCTGTGTAATAGCTGCATCATGACTTGCCAGACAAAGCAAAAACCAGTGACTTTAACCCTTTCAGTGCCAACTGTGGCTGAAGTTGAACTCCTTAAAATGAACTGCTCTTAATTATAATAAGGGTGCTACATTCATGATCTTGTAAAAAGATTTTCATTCAAACACCAGCATGCCTGCAGTTACAGAGAATGTAACAGTCCTAGTCAACAGTTTTCTTGGCATGCTTTTGGGCACAATGCACCCAAAGCACGCCGAGGAAACTGTTGACTCAGTCAAAAATGTGGCACTGAAAGAGTTTAAACGCAGCCTGTTGTACTGAAACAAATCCCTCTCTATTTTAAAGATGCAATTCACATATTAAATAAATTCCACTGGATACAGTAGTCCCTCTTTTGAGAAGGCAAGTGGTCTCTCAAAACAGGGACTCCTGTATATAAATATTCTGCTACTAGTATAACAGGTGCTTGAATGGCTGAGCGGCAACACACTTGCCTTTCACCTGTGCATGTTGGGTTCAATTCTCTGCCCATGGAGCATGTGGAAAGACTTCCTACCACTCATATTGTGCACAGTACTTTACTCTAAGTCCTTTGGTTTTCCCCACCTTACAACAAGGCAGGAAGTTATGACATCTGGGCCATGGAGAGTGATTAATATAGGTTTGGCCAGCTTCACAATCCAGGTACGACATATGGGTCTATATTATACTAGACTACACTGGTAAACTATGAGGGGCACAAATGTTGTCTCCACTTGAAATATTAGTTGTGTGCATCAACTTTCCAAAAAAAGTAAAGTAAAAATAAAATAAAAATTAGAAAATAGAAGACTCCACTTTATGTTAAAACAGTGGCATTTATATGGTACATCTTGCTAAACTAAACCAAGACACAAGAAATATTGTAACAAACGAGCCAGTGGATCCCTGAATTGTCCTGCATGAGAATTGGCCTACAGTGCCACACCGAGACTTGTATCAAGACTTTCCAGTTTGGGACTAAAAGCAACATGCTATTTTAGCGTGGCTGTGGGAATCATGCAATATATGATTATTTCCCTCATAGCACAAGTCCTCCATCAGAGCTCCTTTAATTAGTAAACAGCATACAAATATGTAACTTTTTCTTCAGTGCCATGAAATTCTGTCACCAGCATGTAATGACTTTCACATAATTATGAAATTTATTTTCTTCTTTTTCGAGAATGAGTACTGCATGATTTTGTGAAACACTAGTTCTGTATGCATAACAAAATTCTAGTAGTCACAAACTGACAAATCTTGCCCTGCAGTTAGTATAAATGAGATCCATCTACACCAAATGACCAAACACAATCTGCTTGTACATGTGCACCCTCCACCAATCAAACTTCAGCTGTTTCACTGACCAATCAAAAACTTCATGTCAAAATTGTAGCCAATCATAAATAAGTTCTCATTCAAAAGAGCAAGCTGTAGATACCAAACAAGAAAAAAAAACCCAACTATAATCAGTCCATACAGTAGGGAAGGTACTTGCTTAGAGCTGGGATCAATATTTTCCCAAGTAACCTCATTTCTTAAATCACTCCATATATCACATATACCAGTACATAGGACATATAGCCTGCTACCTGGAGAATTTTATGAAAGGTGGAAACTCCAGAAATCAACATGTGACGTTGGTCACGTTCTATTTAACATTCTTCAATCATACTCTCCACTGTAAAACGAAGCAATTGCCAGGAGTATTCTACTTCTGCAAAAGACTGACTTTTTGTACTGAATACCTTGCCTTTCTTACCAGCCTATGACTACATCCCACTTCTTGATCAATTCTAATAAGACAAGAACATGAAACAAAGTACTGTCACAGCTTTCCAAGTTTCACTTACGACTAAAAACGAATGATGGTCTATTGTTACATAAAACATGTACGTGGCTGTGGCTACCTACTATTTAAGACTACTCCTTCTACAAGCCCAAAATGGTCTCAAATTACAAGTGGTCTTAAAATACAGGTCAACTCAAAAGAGAATCTATACAATGAAAAGTCCTGAATGAGTGCTCTTAAAAAGCTGCTTGGTTTCTCTTGAGAGTTGGTCTTTAGAGCATGCACATGTACTACTGTAACTGTCACTACAACTGCATTGACATTGAGCCCTAACATAGATCTGCCTGTTGCCATGACAACCACATTTTGAAGGTCCCAGAAATCAACAGTCAGGGGGCATGTCAATAGGATCAATGTTACCATGGTATTCAGAAATCCACGAAATAATAAAACTCATTTACTTCATTTTCAAACTACAAGTAAGGAAGGACATTCAAATTATATCGAGTTTTTCAAGTACATTACAAACCAAGTTAGAAAGGCTGGGCAGTTTTATAGTTTACAATTTTAGTATTTGCCATAAAAAGGGCAAATTTAGACATCAGTTGCACAGAAAGAGACCAAAATTGCACAACAATAAGATTCGTTTTTATTCCTTGAAGAAATAAATATGGTTGAGATGAAATGGATGCAGCTGTACCTGAGAAACTCACAAAGTTTTGTTTCCTATCTTCCTCTCTCTCTCTTTCTTTCCTTTTTTTTTTTTTGCCTGAGCACTTCTTGACCTGAATCACCCACACATACTGGATGGAGTGCCCTAGATCAGTCAGTATGAGATAGAAGACTGATCTCAGACATGTCATGATTTGCAGAATAAATGTACACATGAAAGTTCTGAAAAACACATGCACGAGGACCACCAGACCCAATGGATCATTGTTACATCTGAGGTCTCCTGGGCCATACAGGCTGCCTGCCCAGCCTTAAAGGTTAATGTGCAACATTCACCTTTGAAAACAATAGGCCACCCCAAATGAAATATAACTGCACACAGTAGAAGGTAATGATGGTAAACATAGTTATTATTGGCAACGCTAGATCACTTCAACTCGTTTCATACCATGCCCAGAATTGTTCGTGTGTTTGCTGGATTTAGGATGAAAATTGCATGTTCAGTTCAAGCTTTCATTGAAACCCCCAACAAAAGTCAGCAGTTTTTGCATTACCAGGAAATGCAAAAACCAATTGATGACAAAGACTTCTATCACTGCCGTACCGAAGAAAAAAAAGGGATCTGTACTGATATTACACAAACAGCCTCTGGTTCCTATGTAAAAGTCCTCGGCAGACAATTCATATTCATAGTCAACTTTTTTTTCACTGACACGAGCATCAACTATAGCAAGTGAATGCACCTTTATATTTAAGCTGTGACTAGACATATCTTGAGACATATAATCATAAATCATTCAATACAAAGTTGGTATGGCTCTTTGTCTGCACTTTTCACATCACAATCTGTGCTTCAGCCGCTCTTATGCGGGGTAACAATGCAGACACCACCAGATCTCATTCCACATATCTGGTCATTTGAAAGAAAGCTCTTCTTAAGAGATATTTCGGCCAAAAAAATTAATGCTTTGTTTCTCAGGCAACTCCCTCGTCTCTTATTTACCCCCTGCATCAACCTTCTTTTCTGACCAAAGGTAATATTTTGCACATGAATGCTGCTAAAAGTTGTCCAATAACACTGATTTCCTATGGTGAAAAACCACCGGCATTGTGAAAAATGCTATATAAATGTTACAAGCAAAAAATAAGCACCCCTCCCTCATCATTTTGATGATTTTTATCTCAAAATTCCCTGAGAAACTAAACATTAAATTTTTGTGGCCTTAATTTAAATATGCAATTTTCATCCTATTTCAGTCACATGCACCTGTACAGTAAAGCCTGTCTTTAAAAACCATTCAGAGATATCACCAAACGGTGGTCTCTCATAGGAGGTATAAACAACATGAAAATTACTAAGCAAAATATCCCAAACACAGCATTTTTTGCTTGGTGGTCTTGCAGGAGTCTTTAAAGACAGAGATTATTGTACAGGAAAATCAGTTGGTTCATCCCAGCTTCAATATCATGTTATCACAGAGTACATATACCCAGAGTGTCTGTGATCTATATCAAATTGGACAGTTCACAAAGAATCTGGTATTGCACCCCATTACAAAACCACCATCCGTAGTAGTAATTGTTTGACAAAAATATTTCTGCAATATTTGTACACAAAGCCTCAGCAAATGACAAGGGGAGTTGATTTCTTAGCTGTTCCAATTCATCATCGCACTCCCCCCTCTACAAAAATACCAGAAACCATGTCAAATCTGACTTTCAAGTGTCTTCATTTTTACACTGAGCAAGACATCTTTTTGTTCTTTTATGACATGTATTGCAACATAAAAACCTGGTGCAATCTGTTATGTTTTGAATAAAATTTGGTTAATCAAGGAAGGAGGCTTATGCAATTCAATTGGAACAGCTTTCACAGACTGGACGATATATACATGTTAGTTTCCAGCATGTCACAATGTACAACTTTCACCTCATTAGATCCACAGTTAACTGGCGCAGTGGGCCCCAAAAGCCATTATATACAAAGCATACTTCCCAGGTTTCTGGACACATTCTACACAAACAATCTTCGTATTGTCTCTATAATTGCCACTCACACGTACATGTATAGAATGTGCATCCTCCCATGTTAAACGGTTATCCATACCACTTTCTTCTTGTGTTTTGACTGTTAAATGAATAATATTCCTTGCTGTTCATTTTCATAACAACACTGCTACCATGTAGGTTTGCTCGCTTAAGAACAAATAATAGTCCAGGTAGTAAACATTGTCAGCTTCTTTTTTCGTCATTTATATGCAACAAGTCAACAGATTTTCTCGGTTCCCTCTGGGCACGGTCTAACCTCAGTGTGCCCTGAAAGCTGTCAACTCAAGTCCCTGGAGGATTAACGCCTGGTGGGCAGAAAGTCAAAACGAGTGTGCCTACGACTCTTTACTTGATAAGAATGTTTCTGAAAACCTACAATGGTGTAAAAATCATGTATCTTGTAGTAAGTTGGCTAGAGTCTCAATCTGGGTCTGAGTCCATTGATCATGTTCACTTCAATCATGACTCAATGTTCGCAACTCCTCGTTTACTTCGTTCCATATCATATCTGCTCTTGGTCAGTGGTTTTTGCAGTGTCTGACTCATCAAGCTGTTTTGGTGCTTCTGGAAGTTGCATCAGCACTTTGCCTTGCACCAGTCAAAACCATTGACCAAAATCGAAAGCTCTATCTCAAAAAATTTGAACAGTTTCTCTTTTAATTCCAGCTGAACAAAAACCCAAAAAGTCTATCTCAAGCATAGAATAAGGTTTGATACTAAAATAGAAAAATTCTTAGAATTTTGCCAATGTCACACAATAAAATATAAGAGTGGTGACTTTTTTTTTCTCTTCTATTTGTTATTCCTGTGTAAGTGTAGCATTCTGTCTTTGACAGTAAAATCAAGATAAAAGTATTACAATCATAATCAGTTTGCCCATTTTGTAGTATGTTCTGCCTCAAATCTCCCACTCTTTCAAAGCATACACAACTAACATATGTACATATAATAATCTATCTCGCATAAAAAACAACACTCTCAGTTCTCGCTAAGTACATTTAAAACTTATTGTCATTGCACGCTCATTATAATGTTATATAGGAAAAGCATTCTGGGAGTTTGAAGCTTGCAATTTTGAGCGCAATATACATTGTATGTAGAGCTTAAAGCTTATTCCAATGGTAAACAATGGCTGTTCACATCCCGTTACCACAGAAACAACTTTTTACATATGGTTACCTTTGTAACCTGGCACCAATGTAGTATCATGGGCATGCAGTCTGTTTTGGATAAATGACAGTGCAGAGTGCCGTCCATGTGACCTTTGGACCTTGACCTTTGGCCCTTTGTCATGATATGATGGCTTTGCTGGATTTTGGTATTGCAGTGAGGCCGTCAAGACTTTGCGATCGTTTCAATTCCAAACGCAGGGCTGCACGCAGTTTGTCTTCACACACATTTGACATTGCCTGCAACAGATTAAATTTTCAAAATCAAGTACACCATTAAAATTCAGCTGCAACTTGGAAGTCCTGCAAAAAAGTCATCATCAGCCATCATTTTTCAGGGATAAACATCTTTCTGGATCAATAGAAAATGCATACAAGTTACATGTTAAAGTATATGGACTGTAGAAGTATCACCAAAATGACCCATAAGAAGATAAACTTTTCATAAAGTTTGCATCACGGGTAAAAACCACATTCTCACTAGATTAAGCTGATGTTAAAAACCCACATTTTCAGCAGCATGAGGAGATCAACTTTTCATAAAGTTTGCATCTTGGGTAACAAACACATTCTGAATGGATTCAGTTGCTGTTAAAAACCCACATTTTCAGCAGCATGTCATGACATGTTCATTTACAAATATCTACACAAGGGCTGTGTGAACAGCCCATCCTCTGCTGACCTTGACATTCAACCCATAATAACGATATCAGAGACTGCTAGATCTATGCCTCCCACCCCCCACTCTCGCTGGCAGTACTGATAGAAGTCATGCCTTTGTGACCTTGGGATTCAGGTCAAGGTAATTTATTTTTTAACTTGTCTGAGACCTCATGTAGGATTAAACCATGTGAAATAAGATAGGTCAACGTCAAAAACTTTTCAAGCTATCACATGAAAACCAAATTTGCTAAAATGGCTGTGCGATCTTGGGATTGAAGTCCAAAAACTTTTTTCCTCCTTGGACATCTGGGCCAGTGATTGGTGGTTTTTTGACAATTTTTTACTGGCCTAAATAATCAAGCAGTGCAACTCAGAAAGGCCCAACTGTCGTCTGCTAATTCAAATTTTTGGATTTTTTTCAGTGGGGTAGTTGGTATGTTGCCATCTTATTTAGTGCAAGAACAATTCAGCTGGGAAAAAAGTGATTATCCCCCACATTTTCTTGTGTTAGTCTTGTTTTTATTTTGTGGCTTACAGAGTTTCTCTGGATTTTTTGCTCTGGGTAGGGAGGATAAAAAGCTCTTTCTTACTTTTTTCCCCAAACCTTCTCCCCTATAGGTGAGGGAGGGGAAAAAACAAAAACTCTGGACTTTGTTGTCCTTGGCAATTCTCCGAGTTTATCTGTTACACATGTATTTGTTTCCAGGTATCAGATGTAGAAGAAAAAACAACTTCATACGTGTGCGCACACACCCCACACAGAACATAAATGAGCACTGGAAAATACCAAAACTGTGCTGTTTGCATTTTTTTCTGATTTGAGGGGAAAATATTAAATATGGGAGGAAAAATATGATCATTTATATACAGTACATACATACATACATACATACATCCATCCATCCATACATACATACATACATACATACAAGCTTTATTTATACTCAGTTTTGACAACAAATTGACATTAGCTTCCCAGCTATTTTGACCGAGTGTGTACAAACAATTAGCTTAAAAAGTGAAAGCAACCTCTCAAAATGATGAAAAGATCAAATATGTACCCCATGTCCCAGATAGCAGATAGCCTTGCACATGTGTATTTGGTGTCTAAGAAATGTGTTAAATTTGCTTGTGTGGTAGTCTTTGCTTTTTTTGCAATGTTTCATGTCAGTAAACTTGCAAAACTAAGACATGATGGAAAGCAGACAGCGAGAAGACGCCTAAAAACCATCACAAAATGACGTGGCAACTCTCGCTCTCAACAGCGAGGAAACCACCTTGCATATGTGTATTTGGTGTGAAAGTGACTTCCATCGCACAGGATGCTGGGATGCGAAGAGGTGCAAGCTGCAGAGCTGCCTATCTAAAACGCTCTATTGCTAGCATTTGGAAATGGGCTGTCTTTCAACAGCGAGCATACAAACATCATAAAAATATAATATTCAATGACTTTAATGTATAGGTTACATGTGAACTCAGTCGGCAATCAGAGCTCAGTTTAGAACATTTTTGCTATTGTCGCTCACTACGTGACACTATGTTTCAAACAGCCCGCATGCTCAGCTGACCTAGAGATTCATCACACTTGAGGCTCTGCAAACTTGGTACAGGATCAAGGTCACCTATGTACTGAGTAAGTCTGACCTTTGTGGACAAACACTAACATGTGCAACATCAAGGTCTCAGTTTTTCAAGTGTTTCTCAAGTTATAGTGAAAAGTAAAATTCATGTATGTTGCACTGTGACCCCAAAAGTGAGGTCAAGGTCACTCATGTACAGTCTCATCATGACCTTCATAGAGAAACATTAACATGTGCAACATCAAACTCAAAATAGATCTCAAGTTATCAAGTGAACAGTAAATTTCATGTCACTTGTCCTCTGACCTTGGGAATGAGCTCAGGGTCCAAAAATCACTGGAGCAAGACCACTTGCACAAAATAGGTGGACCCTTATCAACTGTACATCGCTACAAAGGGTGACACAAATCTGGCCAAAATTATCTAAGTTCTAACCATGAAAAAAATTACCATGTTATACTTTCCTATTAAAACTATTTTCAGATTTTATCTCTCCTCCCCCCCCCCCCCCCAATCATAAAAAAAAAAAGATGAAAAAAATAGCAGCACCACCTGATGAACCAATTAAGAGCTAGGAGTCCCTAGAAGTGTTTCTGTGTGCTATCAAAGCACTTGGATGTGTGGTTTCAGAGCAAAAGATTTGTAAGATTTGCCCAATAAAAGAACAAAAAAAAAAAAAAAATGCATAAAAATCACCAAATCACTGGATCATGACCATTTGAACACATTTAGTAGAGACTTCAACTTGCCTAAGGTACATTGCCACCAAGTTTGAAGTCAATCTGGACAACGGGTTCAGAGAATAAATCGAAAATATGAATTAGCATTAGAATGCCCATTGACTTCCATGTACAATGTACATATAACGTATTCAATAAGAAAGGTGTATCTATCATTAGGTACCCATATTGAAAAAATTGTTAAAAATCAGGAATCCACAGCAGTGTCACATAGTGAACAACTATGTTTGACCCTTTCACAAGGAACATATACCCCATGTTTCAGCTAAATCTGAGTGATGATTCTGAGGAAGTTAAAAATTGTAAAAACACACAAAAAATCATAAAAAAGGGAAAAATTGCATCGCCACCTGGTGAACAATTAAGAAAGTAGAGTCCCTAGGAGTGTTCCTGTGTGATATCAAAGTAATTGGGCGAGCAGTTTTGGAGAAGATTTTTTCAGATTTGCCCTTTAAAAGAACAAAAAATTTATAACAAATCCAAAAATTACTGGAGCACGACCATTTGAACCAATTTGGTAGAGACCCACCCAAGGTACACTGCCACCAACTTTGAAGAGAATTTAGCTGATGGTTTTAGGGAACAACTTGAAAATGTGAATTCTGAATGGACGACAGACGAAGAGCAATGGCACATAAGCTCTGCTAGCTGATAACCCATCTGAGCTAAAAATTTATAAAAAAAAAAGCCAAAAATAGCTGCAGCGTGACTATTTGAATAAACTTGGGCGAGACCCACCCCAGGTAGATCCCCACCAAGTCTGAAGAGGATCCGGCTACTGGTTTTGGAGAAGTTGAAAATGTGAATTGTGGACGGACGACAGAGGCACTACAGACAACTGAGCTTCATACAAGCTCAGCTGACTGACAAGTCAGCTGAGCTAAAACTGAACTTTTATTTTTACAGTCATGTGTGTACTACTGTAAAATCATATACTTTCCTGGTAGACATATATCCTTATGCATTCCCCCAAGGAGATCCATTTCGGAACATTCGATTCAGAAATCCTTTTTTTATTAGATTGAAGTTCAATTCAACCTTGGTTCAATTCATGCAAATAAAACTTAGGACATTATATCTTGGTTTCATTGAAGGAAATTCAAATATGCTAGGATACAGTGCCCAGGGAGGTTTTTTTTTTTTTTTTTACAGCAAATCTTATACAAGGCAAGAAAATTACCACTATCAAACGGAATCCTCAGGTGTACATTAAGAAAATGACATATGTACACATTTCAAAACACCACACAATAAAATTTGTAAAACAAAGACTGGATTATATGACACAATGACATAGCTCAGATCTACCAACATACTCATGGGCAACACTGGTCAAGGAGATCACTTGACACAACCTGCCATATTAGCTACATAACATTACCTCTAAATCACCATGATTGCCAAGACCTCTGTGTCAGAGCATAACACCCAAAACAACCCAGTTAAGTTCACTCACTTGATTGTTTCCAAAACCTGATGGTCCTGTGGTGCCATCTGGTGTGCATGCTCCCCGACCGTCTTTCCTCTTTACAGGCTTGCTTGTCCGAGTTGGGAGCTATGTGAATTTTTGTTCACTGTCATTGTTCTTGTGCTTCACACATGTTCCCTCCCACGGAAAATATTTTCTTAGCAGTCCGTCACTCCTCAGTGACTTAGACAGCTGATTTCTGCTCTGAGGATACCTCTGAATAGTTGGGAGTAGAGCTGGTCGTTTGCCTTGAAACCTAAGCTTTCAAGATGGCGTCTCGATGTCCAGATGGCAGAGAGAGAGAGAGAGAGAGAGAGAGAGAGAGAGAGAGAGAGAGAGAGAGAGAGAGAGAGAGAGAGAGAGAGAGAGAGAGAGAGAGAGAGAGAGAGAGAGAGAGAGAGAGAGAGAGAGAGAGAGAGAGAGAGAGAGAGAGAGAGAGAGAGAGAGAGAGAGAGAGAGAGAGAGAGAACAGTGCCTGCCAGGCAATTACTGCTTGGCAGCATCTGCGGAATTTGTTTTCTAAGCGTTCCTGTACTCCTCGGAGTTAAGGATCACTTACATTTGACTTATGGATGCCTGGGAGAGAAGTGGAAGTAGAGCTGATAAGTGTTGGCTTGAAACAGTTCTTTTCCAAAATGGCATTTTGGCACGTTAAATCACACACAGAAAGAGCAGAGTGGCAATCAGGCATCACTGCTTAACAGTGTGCTGTGGTTGTGAAGCCCCAGACCACTTCTCTTTCCTCTTGTTGGGTAAAAGGGGGAAGAAGGACTCCTACAGCCACTTCATGGCAGCCTGGGATCATGATATCTGCTTTGGATGTCACTAATAACTTGGCCACATATGTTCTCGTGAATACACTTAGGCTTTGTGTTAGGTAGGGCAATGACACTTGTCCTCTCCTCCTGCGACGCCACTGGAGATGCAAAGTGAACCCGCGCGGCTCGCACACACACCCAAGTGGTCACTGTTGCCTCATCCCAAACCCCATTAGGGGAATTGGCAGGGGGGTCAGCAGAGTCACATAATCAGCATAGTAGCAAGAAACCACCTCATGGGGATCTCAAGCACTCTGCACCACCTAGGTGATGACTGCGGCTCCTTGGTCACTGATCCGGGCATCTCATCAGTCTTGGAGACACCAGCGAGGTCCCAGCAGATGCTATGGATCTGATCCACCAACTGTAATCCTCCCCTGAGTCCATCACTTTGGATTCTCATCCTAAGAGGCAGGGTAAGCACAAATTGGATCTTCCAAGATCTTGATCCCCTCAGTCCGAGTGCTCGGAGTCCAAACAGCGCTAGTCGTTGATGCCTGAGTGAAAACCTATGGGTTTGCGTCTCAGCATCCCGGAACCTCAGCCAGTCAGAGTGCAGGGATCGTAAGTCCAAGCGTTCCAGAACACCATAGCCAGGACAGACCTCCCGAGCTCCCAGGCCTCCAAGTCTGTGGTGGCCCCTTCTGCTGTGAAGGGAGCCCTCAGCTTCTCCAGTGGTTGACCCTTCCACGACCAAAGTGCCACTTTTGAAGCCTCTGACTTCAGTACTGGTTTTGCTTCCTGCCCTTCCTCTTCAGACAGACCAGCTGGCAATCCCAAGGGCTCTGGAGTTCTTTGAACCCCAGGAGGACCCCTCCTGCATGCAGATTTCTCAGTCCACGGCAGCTGTGGCTCCTGTCTTGAGCCCTCTAGGGACTCAAGAGTTTTCGCAACTCCAGGGGGTGCCCTCTAGCAAATTCATGAGTTGCTGGCAGCTGTGGCCCCACACCAAGTGTTCCAGAAGTCCCCCCTCTTTAGCCCCATGTGGGCCGAGCAGGTGGGGCAGTGACAGAGACTGCTTCACAGCTGCTGCAGAAGTCATTGCTACCCCCTTGCATGGTGTGCTGACAGATGTTTTGCTGTCACAGGTGGCTGCCCCATTGCCCGCGGTCAATACGTTGTTCAATGAGGCTTTGGGCATTACCTTCCCCCTTGCTAGTCCTCAGTCATTGGACCTCGACTCTGAGGTGGAAGATGAGCTCCTGCAGTCAGATTCATTCATCAACAGGTTTCGTCCACTGTCAACTAGTCGACCTTCAAGTCATTCATGCACTGAACAGCCAAGCCCAGTGGCATCTGTAGCACAGGCAGAACCTCCTTCTTCTCCCAGGGATACCACTCTGACTCCACCCCAGGGCTTTGAACATTTCAAAGCCCTCCTTCAGAGCCTGTTGGGAGACCAAGCAGGTGTCCCAACAGAAGGGGAGGGGTGTGAGGCCGTCACCATAATCATATCCTGCCAGGGTTTGTCCTTGGAGGACGTGCACCATAAGACCCCTCTTGCCTTTGTAGCTGAGTTTTAAGACCCATTTCCCAGCCACAGCACACGGTTTCCCATCCAGCTGCTGACATGGAGCTACTTGCAGCAAGGGTGACTCTTCCCCTGGCTCAACGTTCAGGGCCAATGGTACTCTACGCCTGAGCAGATCTTTCCATCCCCATCCTCTTCCAGTGGATCTGGATTGGGAATTTAATGCTAGGCAGCCAAAGTCCATCACTGCATCTGCAGAAGCCTTCAAGAGACTCAAGGAGGATGCCAGGGGATTCATCCTTATGGCATCATACTCTGATGTCTCTTTGGCCACCTTGAGGTCTCCCATTGATGACCTTGAGTGCTCTGTGCATATCACAGAGGCTGTCTGGGACTGGTTTGACCAGGCGTTACTACCTGTGGCTTTATTGTCGCAAGCTGTTGACCACTAGGTTCAAACCACCTGCACATTTAAGGCAAACCTTTATTTTTTGCAGAGGGATGCCTACCTCCAAGGTCAGCAGGTGCCTGACCCGTTATTTTGCAGAGCACACACATGGTCCCTCATCTCCGGACCTCTGTTCAGAGTAGAGATGAGGGAAGTCGTTCGCCACATATGGGACATTCAGGCCTGCTCTGCTGAACAGATGCTCACCCAGACATTGACAGACTCTGTTTGCTTGCTTTCTTCCTTGGCCATATCTACCCCGAATCATGGTGCTCAGACCAGGCCCACTCGCCCTTCAACTTGCACACCGCCCTCGATGCCACGATGTCCTTGGAAGAGCCGGCACCCATCAGAGAAGAGGAAGTGCTCCAGTGAAGCGAAGAAGGTCACAACAGCCTCAGGGTTCCTGACTCTTGCTTTCTGGACCACCCAGTCTAAGTGTCGCCCTCTGCCATGGCTCCAGATGTCTCAGAGCAACCGGTTGGCAGTTGTCTTTTCGTATTTTGCACACAATGGGAGTCTATTAAAAATAATTCTTTTGTCTTCAATACCTTGACACAAGCCTCTTTGCTGCCCTTTGGCAAAGACCAGGCTCCGTTAAGCTGCAAACCCATGTGGTTTGCGCCCCCCCCCCCCCATAGAGGATCCCAAAGCATTGGCGTTCCTAGAGGCGGTGGAGAAGCCTTTGAGCAAATGCGCCATAGAGCTGGTGAGAGCTCCCAGTTTGCCCCGATTCTACAACCGACACTTTCTTGTCCCCAAGCGGGACGCAGGCTGGTGCCCAGTGTTAGACCTGTCCATGCTGAACACCTTCCTGGAAGTCCTGTCCTTCAGGATGGAAACCCCTTGGTCATTGGCAGCAACCCTGCAGCCCCCAGAGCGGATGACGTCCCTAGACCTCAAGGATGCGTTCTTCCACATGCCAATTGCAGATACTTCACAAAAGTATCTGCGGCTCATATTTTGGGTTTACCAGATCAGGGTGCTTCCACTTGCCCTTGCCACTGCCCTCTGGATGTTCACCAGGTTCGCACAGACAGTTGCTGCTTACCTTCACCACTCTGCCAAACACATTCAGGTGTACCTAGACGATTGGCTTATCCGGGGGCTTCAGCACCTGAATTCCCAGTATCACATGCAGACTGTTCTGGAACTTTGCCAAAGCCTGGGCCTGATTGTGAACCGAAGCAAGTCCAAGTTAATACCACAGCAGATCTTTGTCTTTCAAGGAATCCAGTTTGTCCTGATCGCCTGTGTCTGTCACCCCTCGGAGGACAGGTGGGAGAGACTCCAGATATTGCTCAAGGCCTTCCTGACTTGTGCAGCTCTCTCTACGTAACAGTAGCAAGAACCTGCTGGCCTCCCTGTCCTCAATGGACTCCCAGGTTCCACTCAGTCACCTTCATTGTCATCCATTGCAGCACGCTGTGTGGGACAGATGGTTGAGGGACCAAGACTACCAAGCCCTAGTCCTCCCGAGGACCTTTGGCACTTACTGTGTTGGGAGCATTTGGGAGAATGCCATGTCGGGACAGCTGCTGGCTCCTTTTCAGGCCCAGTTTCCCATTTACACCGACTTTCCTTGGTCTGGGTGGGGAGCCCATGTGGCTGTCCAGCTTTTGGGTGGCGCACTCCCGTGTCTCACCACATAAACTGTTTGGAACTGGAGGCCACACACGTAGGGCTCCTCCACTTCCAAGACCTAGTGGAGCACAAACAACTCCTCATGATGTGCGACAACAGGACCGCGACCACCCCCTTCAACTGATAAGGCGGATCCCACTCTAGAAAGCTGACTGAGCTGGCCAGATGCATCACTCATTGATGCTCCGAACATGATGTCAACATGCACATGAGGGTTGTCCATGACAACAATTGTCCTTGCTAACCAACTCTCAAGAAGAGGTAGGCTGGTAGGGACAGACTGGCCGCTCCACTCACAAGCTGTACTGGCCATGTGGGCTACCCCACCTGTGGATCTGTTCGCGTCAAGAGTAAATGCAAAATTACCAGTTTACATTTCGCCTGTCCCGAATCCCCAGGCCCTAGCAGTGGATGCTCTAGCCATGGACTGGAGTAACCTTTGGGCATATGCCTTTCCCATATGACCATCCCATTTCTGTGATATCAACTGACTACTTATCAAATGAGGAAGGACAATTGGGCAGCATGCACATTAGAAGTCACCACTGGATCCCCAGGAACTGAAAGATGGTGCCATGGGACTGTCAGATTTTGGCAACAATCAAGTGAGTGAATTGAACTTGATTGTCTTGGGTGTTAGGCTCAACACACAGATCTTGGCAGTGGTGGTCGAGAGGTAAGTATACTCACTAATACCGAAATTACTAAAAATTTCATTATCATACTGGCCATAAGGTGTCAGGGGATACCTCCTAACTGGTAGTGCCCTCTGGTGAGTCAAAGGTTATAGGTTCCCATTATATACTGGATGTCCCATGGCCAAACTCATGAAATTAACTTTGACTATAAAAATATATTTTATCTCAAATATTATTAATGGGCAGGTCTGGTGCCAGCCATTAGCCAATTACCCCTATAAATGTCAGATTTGGCTCAAGGTAATTACCTCCTTTTTACCAATTTGGCAAACGAAATTTTACAATTTTGCTGCAACAATTTAACCTTTATGCTTCAATGCTGAACCACCAGAGACTAACTGAATTGTTAGGAATTACCCCGTTTAACTATTGAAACCCATGTTCAGCTGATACATTTTGGTTGTTTTAGCCAACTTGGCTAAAGCTTAACAGTAACCTATACTGCAGGAGGAACAAGGCCCTTAACATCCTGTATAAAGTTTCCTCTTCAGACAACCAACTTGGCTACAATTGTATAGATCCACAGGTTCAAGCCATAGCTACATATATAAACAGGATACACTTCTCCCATGTTAAAATCATAAGACGACTGCCTTTCTCATTCTGCTTACCTCGAGCTTTGCAGCACGCTCCTTGCTAAGGGGTTCCAAGGGGAAGGACAACTCATGGGCATCTGCCAGTGCTCGCAGATCAAAGTAGTACTTGGCATAGACACTAGAGGGCACATTGATGTTGAACTGAAGCATCTCCAGAAACTGGCGCTCTAGTTCGTTCCTGTGAAGAAAAAACAAGACCAGAAACACAGTTATCATCCTCTAGATTTAACTCAAAAATACTGTTTTCACTTCAAAGAACACTAATTTGGATGGAGTACAAATTTGTGTGTGCGCACGTGTGCTGGTCGTTTCACTTGAAAATGTAATGTTTCCATATGACAGGGCCGTCCCTGATTGTGAGATACACATTTACTGCTTTCAGAATAGAGCAGCAGGCCTAGTCAACTATTAATCTTCTAACATTAACCCTTTCCTGGTCAGAATAACACTGAGTCAACAGCTTTCCTTGCTGCAGGTTGTGTGCATTGTACCAAACCCATGCCAAGGAAAGCTATGGACCATGCCACCCTGAAGGGTTGGTCTACAATCATCAGGAAAATATCTTGATTCACTTGGAATTTAAGTAAAAACACAAAAGCAGCCACCAATTTACATCTGGCAAGCTTTTCCCCAGAACTTAAAAGTTAAAAGGTGGTAAACATGACATTATCTTATTTTTTCTTGTTTCGGTAAAAAGTTCTATCAAATAATGCTAAAATATCATGCATTTTAATAAAAAGTGTGGAAGGTGGTAAAAAGATGAAAGGTGGTAAGGAAAAGGTGAAAGGTGGGCCACCTTTGAACTTATAATGTAAGGAAAACCCTGATTTACATCTGGGCACTTTTGGGCAATTTGACTTGCATGGTAATCAATAGGAACTGGCAGGGTTAAAGATACATTGTACCTGATGACAATCTATCACAACACAAAGTCTCAACACGAGTGCTGTCACACAGCCCATCCTCAGCTGACCTTAACATTCAACCCATAATACCTGTAGTCCCACTCTAGTCTAGGGGATGAGGATTTTGGACAGGAAGTAAAAAATGTGAGTTGCCATTGCAATCCCCATTGACTTGCATGGTGGTCAATAGGAATGCATGCATGAACTGACAGGTGCCCAAATTGAAAAAATTGCCAGAAATCAGTGTTATCATCACCTATGGAACAGCTTTGACGAACTCTCCTACAAGCTTCATTTCCATGGAGTTTCAGAACAATATGAGAAACCTTTTTGCAGAAGAAGTAAAAAAAGGGGGAAAACATGCAAAAATTTGTAACAAATAGGGAAGAAATGCAGCATCACCAGTTGAACTAATTAACCCTCTGGACCCTTAGTATTTTGTAACTCAATGAATTTAGAACTGATATTTCAGCTCTTAAGGTCCAGAAAGTTAAGGTCTGAGGGTCCCCATGCATTTTCAAAGCAATTGCTGAGTGGTTTCAGAGAAGATTTCTTTAATATTTTGCCAAAATTCATAAAAAAATCTCAAAATAATGGAGTGTGAGCAGTCGATGACCAAACTTGGTAAGAGACCTACCCAAAGTACATTCCCACCAAGTTTGAAGTGAATCTGGCTTATGGTTTCGGAGAAGTTGCCAATTGATGTGAATTTCCATTGTAATCCCCACTGAATTACATTGATAATAATCACGAGGAATGCATGCAACAAACAAAAAGTACCAGAACTGAAAAATTCATTAAAAACCAGGGATCCAGAGTATCACAACTCAGTGAAGAACTTTTTTACCCCTCCCACAAGCTACATATCCGCTATGTTTCAGGACAATCTCAGTGACGGCTTCAGAGAAGTCAAAAATAGCCTCAAGGTAATGTCCAACCCATTTTGGCTATTTTTCAGGCATTTTGTTTTGTTTTGTTTATTTTGATAAGATTTATATGTTGTCTACACTTGGGCAAAATTGGAAAGCACTACTTGTTTACAGACAGAAGCTGTCATGCACATGTCACATCCAGCTGCCAATCAAATGGTCACATGGCACAGCTTAGCCACCCACAAAGTGGCCCCTTATTGCATAATCATGGCAATGGCCATACAGGCCTCCAACACGTAGATATGTTACCTCGGTGGTTACAATATGAAAAGCACAGATTTGAAAGAGTGGTTCTGAACAAGAGCAAACTTATAAATCAGTGACTACAATAACAGGAGTCTCACGATAAAGTAAAAAATAAAATAAAGTGAAATAAAATAAGGGCTACAGGATGCTCTGCTACTCCCCATCCAATTACCGTATTCATCTTAATAAGTGCACAGTGCGCTATAAAAAATTCATCCGCAAAAGCTGAAAAAATGTAGATTCAAAGTGTAAAAATAAATTCTACTACTTATTTGAAAACTATAATGGGCTATTCCAGGTGTCCTTTCTTTGAAAAAAATGGAGATGTATGCTTATTAGGGAGTGTGCGCTTATTAAGATGCATACGATACATCAAAGGACCACCACATAGACAGATCCATGGGTGCCAAACAGAGATATTATCATAGCAAAGGCAGGAAGTCTTAAGGTTTGTTCCGAGTTGGACAGTGACTGGAAAATTCCCACTGTCTACTATTTGGATTAAAATATTCTTCATTGTTTAAGAGATCATACGTGAAAACTAAGAGATCATAAATGAAAACGCAACACAATTGAACAGTGGTAGAGTGGTGAAATCGGGGTCCTGAAATCATCAGATCTATGATCCGGTTTGTTTGAACACCTCAGAGATACACCGGTACCTTGATTAAGGTTTTCTTTGTATTGTTTAGAAAGTATATGCAGGGCTCGACAATTTTTTTAAAAATCACTTGTCCGCAGGGCAAGTAAATTTCAAAATCCACTTGTCCGCATACAAAATCCACTTGTCCTGATAAAACTTCTATAAACATCGTTTTTTTCAAACACAATGCTAAGCCTAAGGCCTACACAAACCATTTACCCTAAAATATATTTGCCGCGTATTGTCGCTTGCAAATTCGCACAAAAGTGTCAAATTTTACAACGATTCAAGCTGCAACTGTTCGACAGTGAAACTGGCAAAACATTAAAAATACAAATTAAAAAAGTAAGCTATTTGCATGGGGTGACTAACGATGAAAAATACATTGTAATTTCTGGGACGATAGGAGTCCGTATCCCGGTTAAACTTAAAGGTAAATAACGATTAAAATAGTTGCATTGGTTTCAGGACCCTTTCTCGCTGCCTCTGATGCCGTGATGGGATGCATTTCGTTTGCGTACCTACCATGAACGCTATCGGTACATCGTAGTAAATTTGCGTATACAGTATTGGCAAGATCCTCGCAATAAACGGTGTTCTTAAATCAAATTCAAACGAAAATTTTAATATTTCAAATCAGAAATCGAGCGTGCGCACCGTCAACATCTTTCCTGCAACTGTACACAAACAGCTGCTTTGGCCATGTGGCCTGACGCACAACACATCACCCCATTGGTCAATTGAGTCACATGCAAAAATGAGCCAATCGCGGCTCGTGCTGCAGTGTTTTCATCATGGCTTCCGCCCAGTGAACATGTGTGAATATGCCGTAATTTACGGAGGGAACACACAATCGGGAAGCTTTTTTTTTTAATTGCAGCATGCGAAAATAAAGATTCCAGTGTTTATAGCAACAATTATTTGGAGTCACAGGCAGATACGCAAAGGTAGGGGGATAGAGAAAAATGCCGAATGTGTGACAGATCAGTCAGCATGATGCTCCGTTCACCGTAGATTAGTCCACGCGGTCACTTGCGTGTGACTGGCAGATGTGTTTTGTTTGGCCGGGAAGTCAACTTGCGGCACCATTACATGATCGCTCCAACACTTTAAGAGCCCACCGATAAATTGTCTTTGATGCTAATTTGCTCAAGAATTCGCCATGCAAGTTTTAAAATTTTTTGATGTTCCTTTGTCATCGTTCGCGCAGATAAGACTGACGGTGAGGTGCTGTGACCTTGCCCCGATGCGGGCGAAAGCCACCACGCCCCAATGCATGACTGCTGGTACCTTTGATCTCGTCGTCGTCTGCACGCAACGGTCAAAATACCTGCTTGTTTTGACAGAAATCAAGTAGGTATAGTCAAGTCCTGTTGAATACACCTGCTGACCATGTAATTGTTTAAACCTGGATTGTTTACTTTAGGCCAGGGGATTATCATCACCTATTACGCATTGGCGTCCCCACGCACATGCCTGCATTGGTGTTTATGTTCTGTTCGCACGGACCACAGTAATCGCCAACATATACAGAGTCGCGAAGGCTCTGACTGCTCATCATTATGTTGCCGTGCATGCAAACAGACGTAATTTCAGTCCAATTAAAAAAGAAAAAATTAGCTTGTCCCCAGGACAAGTTGAATTTGAAAGTCACTTGTCCGAGAAGAGGTTTAGCTTGTCCCGGAACGTCGGATCATAGGAATTTTCGCGCCCTGATATGAGGAAGCAGAACAACATTGTTAGGTACATGTATTAAACAGTCTTTCATGGACTGTGCTTTTTGCGATCCAGTGTGTTTGCACACCAGTTACAACAACGCTTCGATGGATTAATGTCTTCTTGCTTGCAACTTCAGTCGAGTTCTACTGTGATGCAAGTAACGCATGATGCATTTGAAGTAGTAAAATAATAATTTTAAAAAAAAATAGTTTTAATACAAATAACTAAGATTAGATCTTGAATTCTCCTGGCTCACAGTCAAACTCTGAACGTGAAATTTCCAAGTTGACCAGTCAGTTTCTCTTCCTCAATGCAACAAGTTGCAAGCCACTGCAGGGACAGACTACCAATAGTTACAATCTAGAGACTTGGTCTACTACCCTATCCACTACCATGTCCAAGGTGAAGAAAGTGAAAAGTGGCAAGAGGAAACAACATGGGGAGAACATAACGGAAAGTAGAAGGCTACGTTCCTGCTGCTAAGTGTAACTAAATACTGCTTAAATCAGTCCTTAGATCTTTCGCAACTCTGTGTCGCTTCTTCAGAGGACAGTTAGAAAACTCTGGGGAGAACCCTCTACAAAAGGAAGAAATTGTGTCTGCCAGTATGTGACTAGGCCTTGGGTTCAATGTAAAATTACACTGCAGTTTGAATTTTTGTGTCCAGAAAGGCCATTTGAAAAAAAGCGTAAATTAAACATAGATGGAAACCAAGATGTGAACTTTCCTCCAACATGCAGGTTGACACTTGTTCAGCTGCTCATGCATATCAGTGACCAAGGTTAGGGTCTTCAGACAAGATGAAGTCCATCCCCTATTGACAACATGCCATAGAAACCACATTTTCACAAGCTGGGGTTCAATAGGCAGAGGACATGCATCTGTCAAAATTACCTTTTGATGTCATATTTACCGATCATCCATACTGTGCAAACTTTTCAGAGTTTGCAGTGTCAACAAGCACACAAAGAACTCTCGATCAACAAAAAGAAAATCTTGTTCAGCAACTCCAAACAAATTCTATGACTGTTTGTCCATGTTCAAATGCGTACCCTGCCCTTTGAAGGCAGATTACTCAGAATAACGATGGCGGCAACAAGCTCAACTTTGCAGCGATATTACTCGAGTTTTTATTGCTTGATTTTTTTTCAAAGACTGAGCTGAACATTGAAGTCTCAACTGCAAAAGCATTGCAGTGATTTTTTTCTTTATTTTGATCCATATTAAAGCTACTGGTTCACAAAAATGAGTTTGTTTTTTGAACCAAAATTTTAAAAAATGAGCTAACCTGCAACTTTGACTGTCTCTCACGAGAGAATGGATGCATTTTAAAAAAATTGCTGAATCCTTTCTAAGGTTTAATATGTGCAGATTAAAATGCTTCAAGAATAAACTTTCCTCATCGAAAAGTTTCTGAAAAACATCCTAAAAAATGTGATGCAAATCCATTTCACCACTTTCTGTGTGTTAATACAACAGTTGTCACTGTGTAGCCATATATGTCAGTCACAGTGTATTTTCAAGTCACTTGTGGGTAACCACATATATATACACATATTTCCCATGTTAATCATGACTATTACAGAGATATTTGACCTTGAATTTTACACCCTGAAATGGGTTGGACATTAGCTTAACACATAAAAATGCATACAAAAATATAAAAAAAATCACAGTGCCACCTGGTGAACAAATTTAGGTCAAGGGGTCCCTATAAAATTTCCAAGTATTTGGCTTTGTGGTTTCAGAAAGATTTGGTCACAAAATCAACAACAAAAAATCAATGGACCATGACCATTTGAACACACTTGGTAGAGACCCACCCAAGGTTCATCCCCACTGAGTTTTAAGTGAATCTGGCTGATGGTTTTGGAGAAGTTGAGAATGTGAATTGTGGACAGATGGACCATACTATAATCTCAGCGGACTGACAAGTCAGCTGAGAATAAAAAAAAAAAACACACTATTAATTTGTTACAAATTTTGCTATACCACTCTCCATCGTACAACTTAGCAACATTTCACTTATCTTTTTATTAATTCTCATATGGTTCTTCTCCTGTTACGCACAACAAACAAGGTAACCATAATAGCCATGTAATTTATGTATTAAAATTAACATATTGATACTCATTGTATTGCTTTTTGTTGCTGTTGTTGTTTTTGTTGTTTGCTGTTTTGGGTCTTTCTGTTCATTAGCATGTATGACAAACTAGTTTGTAAAAAGCTGCATGTTTTTTGTTACAATGTTTTGGACAAAACAGACACACACACAGCCCTGTCAATGTTTTCTGAACACTGTAAACTCAAGAGTGGTCCACATTTCACCTTTCTTTGACAACTTTCATCTATTTACCACCTTTCACCTTTTCCTCCACAACATTCATCTATTTACCACCTTTCACCTTTTCCTCCACAACATTCATCTATTTACCACCTTTCACCTTATCCTCCACAACATTCATCTACAGTGAAAACTCATTATAATGACACCATCTGTTCCCTCAGAAATATGTCAGATAACTGAATATGTCAGACAAATGAATCAAACAACAAAGAAAAGGAAACTTTGCCACTCAAAACTTGTGTCATTATAATGAATATGTCGGATATCTGAGTGTCGTTATAATGAGGATTCACTGTATTTACCACCTTTCACCTTTTCCTTGGCAACATTCATCTATTTACCGCCTTTCACCATTTTACATTAAAAAGTATGAAACTACAGTAACATCTGATACAAAATTACCCTCCCCCCCCCAAAAAAAACAACTCTGTTTCCGAATTCATCACATTTCTGCTTACAAATTCTGGAGAAGAACCTGCTTGTGCTATAACATAATGGGTACTCACATATCTTCAACTGTAATATCCTTTAAAATTTGGCAGTAATCAACATTCCATACAGCCTGGTCATCCCAGACCTTAGACGATAGCAAGATGGCACCAAGAACAATACGTTTCCAATTGGCAGGTACTATTTCTATTTCGGCATATGTTAATAGTCGTTCTAAATATACCTGCAAAGAGAAATCACAGAACTCACATTTAAGTGTCACAAGACAATTTGTTAAACAGTTATGCTAATTTTGGTATGATAACCCTTGAATATATTCTTCACATCCTAGTCAAGGCTTTGCAATTTTTCTTTTTAACCTGTTGTAGTCATCAAGGCTAGTAGTTTTGGCATTTAACTAGCCCTCAATTCAAACTTGCTAGTCCATCTACAAATCTCACTTTGTATTTAGGCCTAACAAAATTTCTGGCTGGTCCCAGGCTAGTGCTTTGAGATTTTAACTTAAGAGTTTGACCTGCACTGGGCTAGTGGACATACAAATTGTACAGCCCTGCCAGTTCAATATGCGTGATTGTATATACCTTATACTCTATATGAAAAAATGATACTACATGTGATTAACTTCACACATGACATGATGTGTACGTTATGAGGCTGTCTATCGCTCTGTTTGCATGTTTTAAGCAAAAATCTCAAATTTGCTTTCAGAAGTTGTATCATTTTGTCTTTTTCCCGTATTGTAAATGTCTCTTTTTATTATGACGGTGAATAGGCGCAATTCATATGTTACTGCCGACCTGTTCTTGCTTACTATGTCACTATACAACAGAACTATATGCTTCCACCATGACGAGGGCACTTGCAGCAATTTTGCTCCTGAAAGATCTGAAAATCACATTTTTTCTGCTGTACAAAATAAAAATTCTGGATATTTTAAGCAACTTTTTGTGGTTTGAACGACGTGAAGGACTTTTTTTAGGCCTTTGCTTTCTCAGATTGCTACATTTTATCACCAAAACATATTTTGCCCTGCTAAGTACATGAATGTGTCCTCCTTCCCTTCAAGTTCCTTGTTGCAGGATAGGGGGCAGCACATGAAAAAGTGACTTATGAATACATCCTATTCCTATTAAACTAGGTAAAGAACTAATGATGACACACACACACATTTATATCCATTTTAATGTTCATGGTGACCTGATATCATGAACTCACTTCATTGTGTTCAACATTTGCATTTGTGCTTGATGTTAAATGACCTCTCATGACCCCTGTTTTGACAGGCCATACTATATACTTAATAGTACTCTTTATCTAATTTTACCTCCTATGAGAAACCACAATGTGGTGAACCCTAATGGACTTATCAGCCAATACAATGCCCCTGACTTTGATTTAACCTTTCAAGGTCACTCAAAGTTAAATGTGACTGCTCTCAAGGAAAGCAGATGTGTCATTTCCTATTCATGTGTACCAGCAACTATGGTCCCAAAACAAACCTTTTCCCCTCATATCAGCAAACATTATGCAATGACCTTGATTTGACCTTTCACAGTTCCTCAAGGTCAAATGTGACAGCCCCCAATCAAAGCACATGTGCCTCTTTATTTTCATGTTTAACAGTAATCAGGGTTGTAAAATACAAGTTTTCACATATATACCAACATTACTTTGAGATACATGCATTATCAGTGACCTTTGAACTCTGAAAAATGAGTTTAATACAGACGTATGACCTTGACCTTTGATATGATCAAAGATGCTTTAGTCACACTAAATTCAGATGGCCAGCTTCATTAATGTTGTTTTGTGAACTGATTTCTGAAAATATGGTCAAATGTGCAGATATGACCTTGACCTTCAAAAGGCTTCTGAAACAGCTATATACTTGAGTCATGCATAACTCAGATGCCCAGCTGCATTTGTTTAAGAATTTGAGCAGTGACGTTGTTTTGCATGTTGATCTCCAGAAATTGGGTCAAAGAAAAGAAATACGACCTTTTACTTCAATAGGCTTCTGAAACACTGAAACATGTTCATATGAAATAAATATGGCCAGTTGCTTCTGTTCAAGAGTGACAGTGGTAACAAAAGATGGGCAGACAGATGGACAAACAATACAATCTGGCCTAATAGGCTGAGGGGTGATACAAAGGTTTCTAAACAATCCAAACTCAACTGTATGAACACTATAATGTCCATTATTCACTTTCCATGTCTGTCTCTGATCTATCAAATTACAAATCTATGAACAAAATGATCAATTCACATTCTATTGCTGGCCTGGTACTACCCATTGGCCAAAAGAAATGGGACTTGGCTAAGTGAAATTTCCATCTAATAGCCAACTTGGCTACAGAAATTTTTGGGGTATTCTTTCAGTTTGTTGTAAATTATGATGTTTGCTGCACTTAAATTAAAAAATAATTCAATTGCAGTTTTGTCTCTGGCTCATAAAAACCAAGTTTGGCAACAACAATTCTGTAATTTTAGTCAAACTGGCTAAAACTTTATAACCTCTTGTGTTCGCACAGACTAGCATTTGAATAGAAAAGGCACAAGAATCATCCACCAAAAGGAACTCTGCCACTGTGCCAATGTCATAAATATGCATTACAGACTTACCAAAGGGCAGATGGTAGAATTTTTGCTCCCTCTTTCTAGCCTGTTTTCACCAGTTATAAAAACAAGTATCTTGTAACTGAATCCCAGAAGCTACCCCCATTCCCCCATTGGGGGTGGAGGTGGGAGAGGACATGTAAGTATCATAATTGCAGCCACTTTGGTTAACTCATTCCATACCAGTCCCTGATTTTTCCGTATATTTACCTAGATTTAAGACGACAATTGCATGTTTAATTTCTTTATGAAAAGAGCTTTTGTTCAAGTACCAACATGCCTATAGCCTTAAGTCAGTGGTTCTGGCACTGCCTGGCAAGTCATGCTGCAGCTGCCGCAAGGGCAGCTGCAGCATGACTTGCCAGGCAGTGCCAGAACCACTGACCAAGGCCTGTGACCATAGTATGGAATGAGTTAAATTATTGTACTGGAAGCATTGGACATCCTTTGTCCTACATGGTGTATTTCCACATCTTGTAACCCTTTCCCCCTTAAACTGGCCAAAACTGCCAGGTAGTTACATGTCGTCTGTCTCAGTGTTTTCAACAAACTTCAACAGTAATGAAAAACAATTTGACTGAGAATTGTAGATGAGCCTTACCAAGATAAGATGCGCCAGGTCAACAGCTTTCCTTGTAAGGAAAGCTGTTGACTCAGTCTTAATTCAAAGGAGAAAGGGTTAAAACATAGTACTCAGACAAGCACTTACCAGGGTGACTATAGCACATTCAGCTGTTAGCTGGGCAGCATTAAATAAAGTCCTAACAAATCGATAAATAGTTTTATGTTCGGGATCTCGCTTGTCATAGTCCTCAGGAACCATGTCCTTCTGCAAGAGAAACAAAGAGTCACAGATGAGCAAAATGTAATATAAGCCTGGGGAAAAGACAGAGACCACCTTCCTTGCTTTAACATTCTGCTATATGTTGACAAGCAAATGTTTATGGATGGAAGGATGGAGAGAACAACGGCTGGACGGACCTGAGTGATTACATAAGCTCTGTGACCTATGGTCAGCAGAGCTAAAAAACACCAGTCACAAACAGAAAACAATAATTCTTCCATCAGATATATTTCATCCAAGCTTTAGAACTGTTTTGATGGGCACAATGGGTGGCTGGGTAGGGGGTTGTCCAGGACATTCAGTCCTGTCACTGATGAGGCTTCACTGGCCATGCATCTGACACCGCAAGTCTGTCTCGAGATATTCATCCTGTAGCTA
Organism: Hermodice carunculata; assembly: GCA_964020975.1. Lineage (NCBI taxonomy): Eukaryota > Metazoa > Annelida > Polychaeta > Eunicida > Amphinomidae > Hermodice > Hermodice carunculata. Next base: position 64,076,604 of record OZ026618.1, on the reverse strand, counting down.
AACTTATATGTCATACAAAAGTCCTTCAAGGCAAAGCCATTTTCACCTGTGCTAAATTAATTTTCAAAATGAAAATCTAACCTGTGCTATCTTCTCTTCAGTCCAGTATTTTAAATTATAATGGCCTTAATATATATATATGCTGCAGCTACTAAATGAGCACACAAGTACTGCTGCAGTTGTCCCTAGGGTAAGCAAGTACTGGTTCAGTTGCCCCATGGGTTGGCAAGAACTGCTGCAGTTGCCTCTGGTTTGGCCAGTACTGCTGCAGTGTCCCCCTGGTCTGGCAAGTACTGCTGCAGTTGCCCCAAGTGTAGGCAAGTGCTGCTTCAGTTGCCCCTGGTTAGGCAAGTACTGCTGCAGTTGCCCCTGGTTAATCAAGTACTGCTGCAGTTGCCCCTGGTTAAGCAAGTACTCTTGCAGTTGCCTTATGGATAGGCAAGCACTGCTGCAGTTGCCTCATGGGTAGGCAAGTACTGCTGCATTCTGTTATGTACAGTTGGTTGCCCAGGGCCTTCAGCCAACCAGAGAGCAGGATCACAGGTGTCCAGCCTAAAATGCCAAACTCTTGGAATTTCATCAATGATCCGCCTGAACAGTCAGATCCAGAAATTCACCTGCCATGTATACCTAGCTGTGTTGCAGGTGACGAAGAGACTGGCACAGTAAGTAAACTGCACCCTAATTTCCTCAGAATATAACAGAGTAGACATCGCTACTCATCCAGAAATCATTGCAGAGGCATACTTGGACTTAATCTTCCCTTGATCAAAGCCTAAAGGCTTTGGTCAAGCTCACTTTCATTGAGGGCAATCTTTGAGCTATGGATTCCCCTGCAATGACTCCTGAATGTGTAGTAAAGCCTATGTTCTATACAAATACCATGATACAGGCCTATATGATGACTTACAGGGCACCTTTAATAAATATACCTATGTCATGTCAGCATCATAATGGTTACAATTTTCAGGTAAAATTTTCAGTTTGTTCTCTGTTTCAGAAGCTCATGATAGCAAGGTGGAAGCTGTGAAGGTAATGCACAGTGAGACTGGCAACTTTGGATCAATATTACCCATTGAATTTTTCACAAGTACATTAAAACTATATAGTTTCTGATTACTACATATCCATAGATTTGTATCCATATGTTTTTTTGTAGGATTGGAATTTTTTTTAGATTTTATAGTTTCTTTCTGAATTGATAGGATTTTCACATTTTTCGCGCAGAAGTGGCACAAAATTGCATTTTTTTTTTAAACTTGAAATCAGAAGAAATTAAAAAATGTATATCCATGTCCAGGATGGAATTCAATGGTGAGTCCTAAAATAACATAAATAAAAAGTTACAAAATTTTTAATTTAGTCCTGACAGGTTGTTCATTTTCTTTCTATAAACGGCTCCAAAAGTCACGGAAGGGGTTGTCAGAAAAAAAAATCCTGGGAACCGCTTCAGGATATGGTATTTTTCTTTTGATGTCCTTTGATTTTAATGTGACAGGGCATATGTTTGTGAGGCGAGATACAAATTGCAGAGGTTGAGCGAAAAACAAATACGAGAAAATCGCATTGAAAGAAAAAGTTGCCAATTCTTACACATTTAAGACTATAATATGACAAATACTCATTTCTTCTGTCCTGTGTTTTAATTATAGTGTGAAATAAACTCTGTGATGTTGTCATAAAAAAAAAAATAAATATTTTGTGGCTTAAATCTAGACTTTTTTACCTTGGGAACATCACACTTGGCTTGTTTGGGTGTGAGTTCACATATGGCTTTTCCATATTTGGGGCCCAGTAAGTGTATTATACTAACTTGTTTTTACATCAATAGAGAATTTCAAAGTAATCAGAACAATGGTAGTGATTAGTCTGAACTGGCCCATTCTTCTCTCCATGGCTAATGGTTCCCTGTTCCCTATGAGTGACCCTTGTCAATTGATTTCCAGGGGTCATGGGCTAATGACTGTGCAAACAATGAAATGCTTCACTATCATGCCCATGCAAACAAACCTCATGTGCTCAGCACTGCTTTAACTTTTCAGTGTAAACAAAAATTTTGAGATCAATTTTCTCATATAAATTTAATGTTCACACATCGGAGTTCTTGAGAGCATGTAGTTTAAGTATCAAACTATCCAAAAATATGAAAAAGTGATCACAGGTTATCCAAAGGTGCTGACTTCAGATCTTCCACCTTAACGAGTAGGACTAACACATCTCCCAAACTACAGACAGCATATATCTTGGTGTACTCACCGACAAGGGATGTAATTTTTCATCAAATATATCCAGGAGCCTACCCTCCAATATACGTGGATCTCGACTGTCTCTGTTTTTTATATGAAAAAAGATGGCCAGGGCCACTGCTTTTATTGTGTTCTTTAGGTTTGGTTGACTCACGGTGGAATCATCAATAAATATCGTAGAACAAGAACTAAATTTTTTGGAGAGTTTTCCATATTCATTGATCTGAAATAAAAAAAAAAAAAAAAGAATTATATGCATTGTAAATATACTCTGACAAGTCATCGTGTCGGTACATGTATATGGCTTTACTTGTAAGTGAGACAAGATCAATTTACTGTTACCATATGTTAATATTAAAGTATAGTAAACACTTGAAACTTTATATCATGTGAACTGATAAATGGAAGCAACCTGGACACAATGGCCTGATAAGCTTCTCGACTTGTGAACTTGCCTGAATTTGCAACTCGTAAGTCTTGAACATGTTAGGACACAAATTTAACATAGGTCCCTGAAGGGTCTCATGGTCCTCCAAATGACGGCCTATGGCCTTTAGTTTTATTTATTTTTCTGTCTGTGTGCATGCTAACCCTTGAACTTGCCAAAAGTGGCTGGGGGGTTAAGTGTCAACTGTTTTGCTTCTGACTAATTTCAATTAGATGAGACCTAACCAGATCACATGACCCAGGTCAACAGCTTTCAACTGCATCAGGTAAAACCACCCCAACCTATGCCAAGGAAAACCGTCGACCCAGTTTTACTCCCAAGTCTTAGTTCAAGAGGGTAAGGGTTCAATGCATATTGATCAGTGTTTAAAGTTCTGCATAAAACAGATAAACTGGTTCCCAGCATTCCTCATACACGTACCAGCATAGCCCAGAAACAGAGTGTGGGAGGGGCACTCCTACAAGCAGGAGACCATAGTACATTTGCCACAGGATTTTGTTATTTTAAAGCCCCTTGCTTTTTTTTTTTTTTTTTTTGTTTTGTTTTGTTTTGTTTTTTTTTTTTGTTTTTTCCTGATATTTCACCACATTTACCTGATTCTGTCATGATAAAGTGCCCTCATCATCAAATATAGCTTTTCAGACTGCACATTTTACCAGTCAGAAAGGTTTATCATTTACAGTAATATTATTCCTTACAGCAAAATTGTGCATCTCAATTATTGACTAGTTACCTTAGAATGGGTGATCTGGTTTAAAAACACTTGATTTTGCCTCGCAGATGTGTTAGATCTTTTGCACTACTGAGCAGCTTTTAACAGATTAAGAACTTTTCTTAAGATTTTCAAATTCAATGACTTTTCACTGGAAAGTTAAATTGATCTTTTTCCTTATTCACTCTGTTTTTCTCAAGCTGTTAACACCCTATAATTTCCCCTTCTACATGTACTATATCATCATCACAATGTAATGGTACAAAGTATATCTTAACAACTTTCTCAGATTTTTCTGCATGTTTATTGGTTCTTAAGTATATAAAAGGTCAGTTCTAATACCTGTAGTTTACTTTATTTGTTTCATGGTGCCTTTGCACACAGACCTACATGTTAAAACCATACTGACACATGTATTATTTTTCTTTGTAGCTTAAATAAACTGCAACTGACCATGTTCTTCATTTATAGCACATATGTACCTAAATATATACTTGTAGTAGTTAAAAAGCTACATCTCACTTTCCACTGAAATGCACATCATGTACAATACTGAAAAGGCTTTGTTCATTATTCTTGTGTCTTGTTACTAAAATGAAATTGTATATTGCACCATTAATAAAAATCTATAAATGCACACCCAGCGTGTATTTTTTGTAAATATTTCCCAAAGCTGTTGAGGAATAAGTACTGTCACACTTACGTGGTTGTCATAATGACTCCTTCTCCTAAGTCGGCTATCTGAAATAACAAATCCACCATGTTTTACGCTCAAACTGCAACACCTTACAAAATTTCTGCTACAGGCAGCACCAAAGACATATGTGTGCTTTCCTACTTCAAGATCTACATAAAATGTGAGCAAAGGCAAACACGCAGAAGCTCAAATTGACAGTATTCATATTTACATATCCATGCAGGCACCAAAGATCATGTGATTTGCATGACCAATCAGGTGTAACTAAACTTCCCTGTTGCTCTTACAACATTACTGGTAAGGGGAGTTCTACGGAAAAAATCAATATTTCTGAGTAGATAAAGTTCTCTATTGTTGCCCTCTAAGTGGTGATCCCTGATTTTATTTTGCCAGTACAGTGGTCCCCGTCTTCTAAGGACATCCCAAGTACACTAGAAAAGTGGCCTTATAAGAGGGGTGGCCTCTCTTGAAGGGTAAATACAATGAAAATGCCATACTTGCTGCATGGAGAAGTGGCCTTTGCAGAGGGGGTGGCCTCTCTTTAGCCTTACTTATAGACAGACCACTGTAGAAGTTTGCTTAGAACTATCTAAAAGAGAAACTGAAACTGCAGTTTAAATTAAAAAGAAAAAATTAAAGTGCTGTAACATCCCCCCCCCCAAAAATAACAGCAATTGGGAACATACAACAAATCTTTAACACAAATATAACAGTAGAAACAACCAAGTAATATACTCAATAAATGCTGCATATACAAGTCTGACATACGGTGAAATCAATTCACCAGCTTTTGCAAAGTCAAGGAATGTTTATTTCACCATCATTTTCTTCCCAATGCAGCTTAAATCATCCACAAGCTTTTATTAATTCATCACTGTCAACATAGAGTTCCATAGGCATGATTGTCCCTTTTGGCACACATGACAAGATCATGCCAAGATAAAATGCTTCAACTCTGAAGGTTTGATGGTCGTAGCTTCATTTGTTTTACAGAAACAGCCTCGATCCATAGTCTTGCAAGTTTGATGCTTGAATTATTGATTGCAGAAACTATTTGGTTTTTAACTCATTCCACCCTAATGATGCTTTTTCTCGCTAATATCTAAACATTGTCTGCTAATAGCATTTTACTAATTTAGGGATTATTTTTCAAAATTTTGGATGAAACTTGCTTGGAAGATCATTCCAAATCATATGCCCATGGTAAACAGCTTTCCTCGGCATGCTCTGGGTGCAATGTGCCCTGAGCACACCAAGGAAAGCTGTTGACTCAGTCTTCTATCAGAGAGGAATGAGTTAAAGTATCTGGGGACCAACAAGCGGTAGTTGGTACTTTAATCACACAGCATAAGTTCATGACCTGTTCTTGAGATATGCTGTGCAAACATACATGTATTTCACAGACTGTTGTTCAGCCACCACCCTGAGTAACATTTGAAACTGAAAAATATTTTAGAAGTGTACATGTATATACTTGCCCATAAACCAGTAGCCCTTGCAAATCTTGACATACATAAAACACTGCAGTGGATAGATAAATGACAATGTACTTGTCAACAAGCTCACTTGAAAGGTGCTGCCACCTAGTAGTGTTTTCTTCGTATATGATGGGGAAAAAAAATACTTACCCCCTGCTGTCAATTTATAATTTAAATTGGAAGCATGCTTTACCATTTTTCCAACACATGTTCCATACAAATATAACAGTTGGAATCACCTTTTGACCCTTTCAGGATGTATTATCTGGTATTAACTATGTTCACAAGTTAGTATCTTGATGTATTAGTTTGTTAAAAGCATATGGAGTTGAATTGTGTAATATTTAGGGACTATATGTCCTGTTATGGGGAGTACATTGATTGTGTGGGTAAATGAAAGCTTCAAGTTAAAGATCGGCTGTCACCTGAAAAGTATAAGAAATAATATAGCTTACATGCATTTGTACTGTACTTACTGATGTCACTGTTGTCCAAACAGCTTTAAGGTAAGAAAAATATATTTTGCTCACTCCAACTTTGGCATTTTGAATGCTGGTTTTGCATTTACAAGTATTAGTTTCTATTTTGACACCTGAGACCTTGAAAAACAGGTCAAGGTCACCTGGGAGTAAACTCATCCCAGGTCCTTATAATATGCTTCTATGAGGGTTTGATGATAGTAGTTCCATTTGTTCTGAAGATATAGCATTTACAAGGATTTTCTTTCTAACACCCTGTGACCTTTAAAATGAGGTCAAGGTCACCTGGGAATGACCTCATCCACGGTCCTCCTAAGATGCTTATGCTGCCAAGGTTTGATGGTTGTCATTTCATTTGTTCTGAAGACATAGTAGCCACAAAGATGGTCAATCTTGACGTCTGTGACCTTGAAAAAGAGCTCAGGGTCATCATGAAGGACACTCATCCAAAGTTCCTCATAAGATGCTTCAGCTACGAAGGCTCGATTGTTGTATGTTGAATTGGTGAGAAGTCATCATGTATACTATGTGCATGGGCACACCCTGAGACATAAGGATGACATTACCCCTTTGGCTTAGTTTCCCTATGGGGTAAAGAATATGCATGAAGCACCCCGTTTTGTGAACTGTAACCAGCTCACCATATGCAGCAAACAGGCAAACCTAATAACATGTCAACACAAATTCAGGCAGGAAAAAGATTAATGCAAAATCAAGACTGGTGGTGCAGCATTTCAGCAAACACTTGTAAGACAAAGACACAAACATTTTTATTGTCCTTTCTGTTGCTCTGAGAATGCAGAGTAAGTCAAAGCATATTGTTTTTAACTTTTAACCACATTTATGGCAGCAGTTTTGACAAAAACAGAAGAAAAAAAATGAAGAAAGTGTCACAATTAACTTCTCTTTGCCACTAGAAAAAAAAACATCACTTTTAATTCATGTACAGTAACATACATGTATTAGTATTCTTCTTGTTGCTATGGATACAGTTACAGTGTTATCACTATTGCTATGGATACAGTCAGTGTTGTTACTGTTGCTATGGACAGTTACTGAGTTAGAAGATTAGTAAAGCAGACACTCACTCCACTTACTTCGCTGTATCTCACTCTTAGAGCGTGTCAGAAACAGCGTGCTGGCAGTCGGGTGATTTGATGGGTCACCGTCTATGTCTGAAAAATACAAATTACAGGATTATTTATGTATGCAAAGGTACTTTTGTGACTCATGATTGGCAACTACAGTCATCTTTGTCTTACAATATTGGTGACTTTAATTTTCTGAATTGTGAATCAAACATGTCAAAGCTGAAATTTTGTAACAATGAAAATAAGTTCAATCTTAATTTTACCTGTAAATATGATCACACACCCACTGTGAACCCACAGGCCCAGTGGCCAAATGCCATTTCACAGCTGAATCAGCCACCCACATCACACAAAGCTGATGAATAGTGGCACATTGGATAACATTATGAAGATGGCTTGAACAGGCTACCTGCATATTCCCGGGAGTTTCTACCACTGATAGGATCACTTTCACACACTTTTTCCCCCCAGTAGTACATACACAAAGCAATGATCTAAGAATGTCATGATAACATACACAGGGATCAGTTATTATACAACTTATTGGGGGTTTGGGGTACCAGCAGATCTTTTATTCTTCACACTCTACAAACATTCTGGCTCTTTTAAAAAAGTGGAAGCAGAATTTAAGACACAATTTGATCTTATCATGAATGTAAAGAACATCAGTGTTCATTAAAGAAATGCACAAGTTTGACAATTTGAGAGTTTAAAATAAAATAAATGCATATGGGCCAAGTTTTGCAATGTCAAATCCAAGTGAATATTTATTCTGTTGGTTAAACAGAATAATGCCATTACTCTACTTTAAAACATGCGATGATTGACCTGTCTAATATTTTTCCATTGTTCCATTGTTGTGTACCTGGTAGGGAAATACCCGTGTCAGTACACCAACATTATAATGGAGCAAGACTTTGTCAATGTGCATGTGTGTGGGGGTGGGGATTGTCTCTTGAACAGGCCAATGCCTACTCTTAATCACTGTGTATTTACAGACATAACACAGACCACATTTGACCAACTGTAATCCTGTACTAAGGATACACGTATTTATCATAATAGGATACCAATAAATATTGTGACCACCAATCTTTAACCCATTTAAGGTCACTCCCCCCATAGGGAAAACATACACGATGTAAAGATGCATATATCCTGCCTATCTCACCACATGGTGACTGGTTGTCAAGGATGTAGACCTGGCTTAATCTATGTACGTTAAGCTGTCCATGGTGAGTCATACATCTATTCCAGACTGCTTTGAACTGATCATGAACTGGCCAGGTAGGGCAATACCCTGCAGCTGCTAATTACATGTATGCAACAGGACTTTGACCTTTATTGTGTGGAAGATGTTACAATAAACTTCTGCTGTCATACATGTGTCTTGCTAATCTCACTTGGCGAAAATAACACAGGGCTTGACATCCAAGATTTTTGTCATTTTTGCCAAAAGCATCTTTTGTCTACAATTCACACCAGACAAGTCCAGGGTTAAATGTCTGTTGACCTCAACATTTTAACTTGTTCTGCATGAAAAATTTACTTGTCCCGGGCCAGAGGTTTGCCTCAATGTAGAGCTGCGCTACAAAAAAAAAAAAAAGAAAGCTTGAAATCAAAGCCTTCTCTGTGTCACAGTGTGTGCCCATAGTGCTGTTTGTTTTTCACAATTACTGAAGTATGTGTGGTAATGAGTTGGCAAATTTAAGTCTCAAAATCCTCTGTTTGGAGTATCCCTATCTACCCTGGCTTTTAAATTGGTCCCTGTGAGAATAAAATCTGACATGTAGCAGCTCTTAAATTACATTTATTTTTAATCTCTCACTGCAAACCACCTTGGAACCAGTAAAAATTCCAAAATTTTTACATTAGTACACAGCAAGGCCAGAATTTCGCAAAATTTTGCGAGAATCTATTTGGATTTTTGTCAATTAGTTTTCCTTTTAAAGAAAGACAAGTTTAGGAGAATCTTTTCGAGAATGGATTCTTGGATTCTTGCCAAAACTCTGGCCCTGCACAGAGTGCATTTTTGGGGGAGGGGACCAGGGGCAACTGTACAGTTTTTTTTTTTAATTTTTAAATCCATAAATCTGTCGAGTTTTTTTTATTACCAAAATCAGTTGAAAACTTATGTATTTAGTGTAGTATTTACACAAGAATCTGTATTTAAACATTACATGAACAAGTGGCCCGCCCAATAATACAACTTAGCATTTTGGCTCAAAAATTAGCATTTTAAAGTACTATTTTAAAGGGGAGACGATGGTTCTTTGAATTAGCACTCTTGTGTACTACTATGAAAATATTGACAATTTTGGTTGGACCCTTAGGGACTTAATAGCTGATATGATTTAATTGTGGATTAACAGAAACAGGCTTAAGTTGATAGTCTCAATATGGAAATACTCTCCTTACAGATATCCTCTTAATGAGTGATTTACACACACCCCCCCCACACACACACACTTTTTCTGTAGTTTATCATGTTTACTTTAAAAACTATTGGCAGAAATTGTGGTAACAGTACCAAACACATGCATCAAAATTTGTGCATTCAATAGTGACGAAGGGGACAGCAGACTAACATGATTTACTCTCTGTAGACTGGGCAATCGGCAGTTTAAGATTTTGAATCTGTACAGCAACCTACCTAGGCAGGTATGAAATACTCGCACAGTGAAGATAAAGCACAGTAGAAAAGTGTTACACCACTCAAGTTTGAGTAGCAACTCCCTCGTTTTGAGAAGCAAACTGCACCATGTTATTGGTTAACCCTTTCACCCTTAAACTGGCCAAATCTGGCTAGTGATCAAATGTCATCTGCTTCAATGTTTTTAACTAATTTCAACAATACTGAAAAAGAATTTGAGAATTGTAGAGGGGACCTATCATGATGATATGTCCCAGGTCAACAGCTTTCCTTGGCATGGGTTGGGCACTAGGAAAAGATTTTGACTGTCTTAATTCAAAGAGGAAAGGGTTAAATCATTCCCAGCTGAGACATTGGCATATACCCAGAGTCTGCTGAGGAAAGCTACTAACTGAGAACACATTTTTCTCACTGAGGTAAAAGACGAGGACAAGAGTTACAGGAGATACTAGCTGGTAATTCTAATTTGGAAAAGTTACATGCTGAGATGTTTTCCTTTAGGACAATTGCGTTGTGCTCTTTTCGGTCTGGTGAAGAAAGTGCGGTCTTTCGCCAGTCAAGTGCAGCAAAGATTTAAATCAGCATAGGCCAACCCATACAGCTGAGCTGGGCAGTCATCCATTGATGCTCCTGATGCGACCAGACAATGAGTAGCTGTCTTGTCTGGCCATGTGTTGTGCCATTTACACCATCATCAGCATTGATTTTTTGTGGCATAATTACCCAGTACACACGTGTATATCGTTGTACACGTAGCTCTGTGTGTCTAGACGTAATGTTACCTTGTTGCTGGTGGCCCATGCCGGTAACACTTTGCTCCCCACAGTCCCTCCTTTGAGAGACCACCAGGTTTTCGACAGCACATGTCAAGGTCACCACTGATGTCTTTTCCACGTTATATTAACTCTATATATAGCACCATAGGGGTTATACCTGCTCTTAGGGTGGTCTCACTAAAGAGGGACCACTCCAATGTGGAATTTCTCTATTAAGAGCACAAGTTAAAGGGGTTTGACAACAAGGTCTTAACAGGGAATAGAATTTAAAGACAAACAAAAATGGAACCATGAAACTGGGGTCTGATTAGGAAAATGGTCTCCTTATGCAGGTGGCCTTAATTATTGGAATTTTACTGTACTTACTACATCTTAGTGGGTCTTGAGCCTGCACTGTCATACTTTTTTCTTTTCTACTGTGGTCTTTCTAAATTGTACAGTGAAAACTGTCTTCGATGACCAACCCCAGGGTTGATGACACAGTGGCCTCTCAAGATAGGTGGTTTGTCATTGAAGGTTTAAATACAGTGGTCCCCGTCTTGAGAGGTCACTCCAATGAGAGGTCATCGGGGCTTGAAAGGCCACTTTTGGCAGGTCCCTGCTGATATGTTTTCCATGTTATTGTACCTCTGATGAAAGGCTACCTTTCTTGAGAGGCCACTTTGGGGCCTGCCTTTGGGGTGGCCTCTCAAGACAGGGACTACTATAACACTGAAAGTGCATGAAGGACAGTATCTTGAAATGGTGGTCTTTCAAGGCAGGTGGTCTCTTGTTGCTGGGCTTGTGCTAGGGATTTCATTTTGTTAGCACACTTGGCTAAAATCATTTAAATCTATCAGCCAAAGTAAAATTTCATTAGCCAAAGTCAGTTTATATCTTCAAACATTTTACATCTGACAGTTTGATGATTAAACAGCAAAACTGATTTTGAAGCTACAGAGGAAAAACAAACAAAAAATTTTTAGCTAATCTGGCTAAAAGGTTCTAAATTCTTTCATCCAAATTCCACAACATTAGCCTATGGCTAATTGGCTAATGTTAGCCTAGCGTTGGAACTGTCCCTCAAGATGGGGACCACTGTAACAGTATGTACACAAAGGTTGCCTTCCTTTGTGATCAATTGTACTGCTCTATGCTGATTTAACTCATTCCATACCAATCCCTGATATTTATGTATATTTACCTAGATTTAAGATGACAATCGCATATTTAAATTCTTCATAAAAAGAACTTTTGTTTAAGTACCAACATGCCTATCGTCTTAAGTCAGTGACAGAACCACTGACCAAGGCCTGTGACCATAAAATGGAATGAGTTAGGTCCAAGCAGAACTTGATTCTCGAATGACCATTGTATCTTTGGGGGAAAAAAAAAGGCTGCATGCCAATACATCAGAATTTGGTTCCGCAGGGTTCAGTCCTTACCGGCTGGAAAGACTTAAAGACAGACCTTGTATTTTCATTGCAAGTTGTCCTAAAGATCTATATCATGACACACTAGCCAATACCTACTTTACCAACATAGTTGAACAGTCATGAAAGGCCAGGGAAAGTTACAAGTAACTGCTATTAATATACACGTATTGGCATTCAACCTTCTCCCACTGAAAATTACTGGCAAGCACCTGATGTCACTGGTGTTGTCTGCTTGTCTTTTATATGTATACACAGATATTTTTTTTGTTTTGTTTTTTCACGTAGAAAAATGAAATGTCACCAGTTGCCAGTTTTCATCTGTGCACTCTGCCCCAAGCGTACCAATGTAAGCATTGATTCACATTCCCATAGGGTTAACCTGTTGACTGCAAGACAAGTCAGAATCATCTGATTTACGGCTTCAGATTAAAATTCCTCTTAGAATGAGCTCACGTTCTAGTGCCATCACACAATGCTCATCCAGAGCAGAGGCACTGCCCTGGTCAACAACCCAGCACTGAACAGTAGAAGGGCTAATTCATTGATGCATTATTAATCTGTATCTTTCACGCAATGATATGATATTAATATCCATATATAGATTTCCCTGGTGCTATAGAATTGATACACTGAGAGTCTGATTCCATGTACTGTGATGGTATAGACCTGGGGCAGTGGTTTCTACCTTACCTGACTTGTCCTACTGGAGCTGGTCTCCAGGCAATGCAAAAACCCCTTACTTCTGGCCCAGGCATGCTTGTATTTGAACTAAAGTACTTTTTCGGCTAAATCTGACAATTTCCACAGCGATTCCAGCTGAGCACACACTGTATGTGTAACACGGGGAAAATGTTACTAATACGGAATGAATTAACCCTTTCTAAGTCCAGCTTTAACATGCTAAACTATTCAACAGTCACTTTCTAGCCAGCTTGATCATCAGCAGCTGGCTTTTACTGCTTTGGCTCATGGAAATAGAATGTTCAAAAATTGTGACCAAAATTAACCCGTACAGTGCTAATTCAAGACCAGGCTTGCTGGCATTTGAATGAAAGGTATCTGCAAACTGAATTTGAATCTTTAACCCTTATATGTTTAACGGTAATGAGAAAACGACTATAGCAGTGATTAGCACTACAAGGGTTAATAGAAGAAAGCTAAAGGCTACAGGGTCCTACTAGCAGGCAACCCCAACCCATCCATTCTTCCTTTTCGGCTGCCAAACCCCCGAATGTGAGGAGAAAAAGCAGGGCCAGAATTTCAGCGAGAATTTGAGAATCCATTCTCGTAAAGATTTTCCTAAACTTGTCTTCCTTTGAAAAAGAAAACTGACAAAAATCCAAATAGATTCTCACAAAATTTTGCGAAATTCTGGCCCTGAAAAGCAGTAATTTTTTTTCATGAAATCTGTGTATGTTCAGTGTCGTGATACTATGCTTCACCTGTTCATTGCTGAGCTACAATACAACATGGGCATTCCTTGCTACTGAATATGCGGCACTAAAGCTTACTTTTTTCCTAGACCACACACACAAAAAAAAGAAGAAAAAAAAATGAAAACAAACAAAAGAAACAAAGAAAAAGAGAAGAGAAAGTAAAGCACTGGTCTCTTTAATACCTCGTCTGCTTGGAAATGTTCCAAGCCTTTGACTCTTTTAACTATCTGGAGTCTCGGCCGTGAATAACAACACCACCTACTACCTGACAGCCTGCAGCACAGTACAGGAGGCTATAATAAATGTGACAGAAAACATCAGTAAGTGAGTGACCATGTGGTCCATCTTGACAGAAATGGTTTAACCCTTTGCTGGTCACATTGAGACCAGGTCAATGGCTTTCCTTGGCTATAAATTTCTTATGTACAAAGCTTGCAAGAGTACACCTACTAAAAAAAAAAAAATAATAATAAAAATAATGAAGACTCAGTCTGTTATGAGACTTACATAAGATCACTTAACTCTCTCAATGCCACTCACGTCTACAGTCGATCTACTAAAGTGAAAAAGAAAAAAAAAACCTGTCTGAATTATCATTAGGATCTCAGATTCGCATTTCTCGTAAAAGGACCTTTCATTCAAGTACCAGCATGCCTATAGTTCCAGAGACAATATTCTAGGTCAATAGCTTTTCTCAGCACCAAGAAAAGTGTTGACTCAGTCCAAAATTTGGCACTTAAAGAGTTCATTTCAGAAGGTATTTTTACTTGAAATGATGGCACAGAACCATGAGAATAAGAATAAAATGAAATAACAATAATAGGTTTAATACAAACTAGGTCTCAAAATAGTGAAATCAGAACTTCAGTTAAATGTTTCAAACATAAAGACAGAAAATTTATGCAAGTGAAAATAAGTGCATTTCCAGTACTGTAGTTCTAGAAATTTTCGCGCATGTTTAATTTCGCGCAAACTCATTTTTCTGAAATTACAGAATTTTTGCGCAATCCAATGCCAAACAATGTAGTGAAATACAATGCAACTTATTTTTCGCGCTTTAGGTGGTAGCGCGAAAAGCGCGAAATTAAATCGAGCGCAAAAATTTCTAGAACTACAGTATTTCTCAGTGATAATCCATGTGGCTTGCAACTTTCGTTTCTTTCACTAACTGGTATTTATGGTAGGCAGAGGGTAGAATATGATAAGGATTATATTAACAAAGTGTTCGTAACAAGACTTGACAAAACAATTCTACTCTTTTCAGTTTAGGTGTCATGGTATTTATGAATATATGGTTCGTGTATCTTTGATGCAAAGATCCAGAAAACTGAGTTTTGTTTTTTTTTTCTTGCAACATTTATTGACTTCAGGACATGCAATTTAACTGAAACACTACCATCCATATTAAATTGTGGTTTGGGTAATATTTTCATTATTGTCACAAACAGTGTGATTCCAAAAGTGGATAAATATACATGTATGCTTATATTTGCATTCATTTTCAGTTGTGTTCACAGATTATGGTGAAAAAAATCCCACAAAATTATAAATGCAGCAATTTCTTCAAAAACAGTATTAAAGCCTACCTTTTTTTCAGGCGGCCTACAAGAGTAGGAAAATCTTTTTACTCATTTTGGACATGGTTAATCCGGGCTCAAATTTGCTACAGGTCTGTAGGTAGCCAGTGACCGCCAAAAATTAGCCTTGGCTACTAATATTAGACACTAGCCACTAAATTTTAGTGTGGAGTCTACACAATGGATGTTGGCCCCTAAAAAATTGCCTAACTTTGACCCCTCTTTAATGACCAACCATTTTTCACCTGCACCATGTATGTAAGCACCACAGTCACTCTTGGTACTCTACCATATATAAGCATGCTCATGGGTTGGCACAGTCTCAGGTTCTAGAGAATCCAGTCATTTACCATTATGGAAGAATGTTCTGAATCACCTTTTTTTTCAATTTCCTTGAATATCCCTGCAATGTGATGATGTCATATTTGAATTCCAGAGGGAAAACAAAAAAATGTGCTGGGTTTTTTACAGTATACACACAGTATAATGGTCTCAGGATATATTCAAATAGTACAATTAAACTTAATGAACATAATTAACAGAACTTGTTTCATTTAATTGGCAAATTTGTTGTGTGACCAAAGCATCATCATTTGGTGAATTAGCAGTTCCTGTGCAGGTTGGGAAACTCAAAACCCAACAGCCGTGACCCCAGAGACACCTTGTGGGCTGCAATGAAAGTACAGATCATCTGATCTGATGACAGGAGTACACATGATTTAGATCCGACACATCCTACCTTACCATAGAATGTGTGTACTGTGGGAAAATAAGGATGACTCATCACGAGGACTAATTTCAGACCTGCTAAATGAACCGATAATACAAAAACCATGTACCTGTTGTTGTTAGCACAATTACGTACATGTCTACATGATCATGTACACATATTTAGAATACTTTAAATAGTATAATTATACATGTATCTCAGTCAATAAAATTCAGTGTTTTGACTCAGCAAGGTCTGTCAGACTAATTTTATATAACTAGATGTCAAGGACATATTGACAGTATGTTTAACTGAAATTAAATGAAAATTGCATAAAAATTCCAGACAAAATGAGTTTCAATTCCAGCATCAACAATACACATGCCTCAAGTCGGTGTTTTTTGCAGTGCTTCAGTTGTCGAGTCAGGCTACAGCTGTTTGGCAATGTAAAAATCAAAGACCAAGGTATTTGCCAGTTAGTTAGTCAATATTCATACAACTTAATTTCATGAGGGTAACTAAAAAAACAAGAATTTTGTTACAATGAAACACAGGCTCTTTATATACCAGCTTTTATCTTGAGACATGATCTGTACTGATTTGTTAAAAAAAAAATATGGCCATAAACTGGATTAGCCAGTTTACAAGCCATGCGATACTGTAAGAGAATTTTGGCTACGTGTGATTTATCACCTTTAATCGAAATTGGTGACTAAAGAAATTTTTAATTTCTTCAGTTTTGATCAAGTATATTAACACCAGCAAACTGATTGAAAAATGTAGAACTTATGTATGATTTCAAAGACATCTTTCAAACAAGGATTGAAATATAAATGATAAGATTTTTTGAACTTTTCCTCTTGCTTTTATATTATAAATATCCTCAAATATTTCAGTTAACCGTTGTAACCTTCTTCAGTGAGACCCAACTGTCATTTCAAGTACGTGAAGGCCTATATATATTAACGTTATGGATACACGTGAAAGAGTAAAGTCTCGAGATATAATGTTATAACGTTAACTACCACCAGTAGGCCTAACGTCATTAACGTAATAAATAGTTATGATTTAAAAAATTTATTAATAATATAGATGCATATGTATTTTCCCATACATATCATAGGTCATATTTAATTGACATAGATTTCAATATAATATTATATATTTTTCATATTGTAAGCTATGTACGTAATAGGCCTAATGATAACGTAATCTGAGGATTACTTGCACATTGACAATATATTTTTATTAGGCCTACGCATATATTTTTTCATATCGTAAGCTATGTACTTAAGAGGCCTAATGATAACGTAATCTTAATAGAGAAAACTCAAAATACATGATTTAGCCATATGTTAACCCCCTCTAACTGAAAGATGTCAAGATACTGGCACATTCTGCGTCCCCAAGTTCTGACCAGGACTCTGCATTTTCTCATAGATTCACAAATTAAGTGGACATTCACAGCGAATCAATACATGCTTGTGTATGTGTGTGTATTCTCAATATTTAAATAACAATTACCAACAAGATCCAGGGTTTGTACAGCTAGGCAGCTTTCAAATTCAAGGATTTTCAACACCTTTTAATCAAATTCAAGGCCTTTCCAACTTGATCAATTTTTCTCTTTTCTGTCTTGCTGTTTATTGTCTTGGGTTTCTACAACAGGAGGGGAGGATATGGTCGAACAAACATAACCGTTGGAGGAAGGTGTATTAGTGGACATATAAAATTCAAGGTCTTTTCAAGGACTACATTGCAAAAGCATTGATTTTCAAGGATTTCAAGGACCTGCATGAACCCTGAAGATCACAAAATGCTACCCTTTTCGGACATTCTTGTCCTCAGTGGCTTCCTCTGAAGGTTTACTTGTCAATCATCTCTAAAAGAGTATGCCTGGAGAGATTTTGAAACTTGATACAAAGCAAAACCGATGCTGCTATCCTCATACAGCAAAGCTGCAGTTGACATGGCTGGGGACCATAGGTACTACATTAAAAAAACTTTATCTTCAAAATCACTTGTTCAAAAAATTAAATTATCAAAAAAACTGTAGGAGTTTGTATCATGGGATGTACAGGTTTCTGGTGTAATAAAATAAGATAGCTATGCATTAAAAATGTGCTGAGGAAAATATGGTGTACCTTTACAGCAGGAAAATGTTGTGCTTTATTACAGCCACACAGTGACCGTTACTATACCATACAATCAAGTCTTTACTTGGAAAAGGTTCAATGCCTTCAGTAAGTTCTGGGAAGGTTGGCCAGATGAGTGGGAATGGGGGCAACTGAAATATCAATGCATCAATAACTTGTTATGAGGACTAAAGTAAAAAAGAAGGAAATTGATTGAGCCCTCTCTGTACATATTAAAGCATTGACTGGTAATTTGGTGGAAAGTTGGGGGGGGGGGGGGAGCGGTGTAAGGCTAGTTTTTATTCCCCAGAAGATAATAGCCCTGTGGGCATGTGAATTTTTGAAAGTTTATCTTGTCAGACACTCAACTGGATGACATTTGACAGACATTTTTTTTTTTTTAAATCAGTCTTTGTGTACTTAACCTGCAATGTTTATGAAAGAAATGACCAAATGTCCAGTGAACTCTACCTTTCTCACCCTACAACACAGGTTGTGACAAGGACTTCAACTAGTTCATGTACATGTAGTTGCAAAGTGAAGTTCAAAGTTTAACTTCTTTCAATCATTCAACCGTTTCCCCCTTGAATTAACTATTTCAGTGCCAATCAGGTCTTACATCGATCTATTTAAGTGAAAATAGTTTGAATTATCATTAGGATCCCAGATTTGTATTCCTCTTAAAAAGACCTTTCATTCAAGTACCCGCATGCCTATAGTTCCAAAGAGAATACCCCAGGTCAACAGCTTTCCTTGGTGTGCACTGGGTGCACCAAGGAAAGCTGCTGACTCAGTCCAAATTTTGGCACTGAAAGGGTTAAGACTGAGTCAACAGCTTTCCTGTACAGGGCCAGATTACTGTAACAGGATTGTCTACAATTCTCATTTTCCCTATTATTATTTTTTTAATTCTATGAAGCAGATGACATTTGACCACTAGCCAGTTTGGGATAGTTAGTTTAAGAGAGAAAGGTTTTAGCAGAATTGTACATGTAAAAAGTATATCAGCAAATGCAGTCAAACCTGTCAAATGTGGTCCAAATGGAAGGGAAGGGGTATGTGACCCTTTAACCCTTGAAATAAAACTGAGTCAAGTCTTCCCTGGCATAGATTGTGCACTAAGCAACCCAAACTAAGGAAAGTTGTTGACCTGGGGCATGTTGTAACACCTTGATCTATGTTTTATCTTCTCAAGACTGTCCTTTCATGCCAGTAGTCTATTTTTCTCGTAAATTTACCTGTATTTTAAGACCATCTGCAATATGAGATCACTATTTCTGGACAGTGGGGGTGGTCTTAAATAGGAGGCACTACTTTCTTGTCGAAGCCAGGGAAAAAGACTGAAACAGGTGACATTTGACCACAAGATGGTTTTGACCAGCTTGAGGGTGAGAAGGGTTGTTAAAATGTGTAACTTTAGGAGGGGGCATTTAAGCAAGAGGTTGATTTTTAAGTGTTTTCTCTTTGAATTTTAAGAGGATACATTCATGTGGCTGCTACACAGATACTGTAGAAGTGACTGCCACTGGGACATATAACTCAGACTAGAGCAGGGACAGAGCTAGGCCTTCAACATTTGTGGCCATATCGGGAAATAAAATAGTAATCACTGCAGAATTTGATTTTACTTTTATATGATTCATGTTATAATAAATTAGCTATTTGTAAATTTCTTTAGACAAATGAATGAAACATCAGCACTTGGCTAATGGCACAAGCAGTCCCTGCTTTATACACTGTATCATCATCATCATCATCATCATCATCATCATCATCATCATCATCATCATCATCATCATCATCATCACTGGTGTACACATGATGATGATGTAGCTCAACAAGATGCATGAAGTTAATGTGGTTCAAAGTCATCAGTTATCTGACCAAATGAATCAACCTTTGTGGTCTTTATATTTTATATGCCTGGAAAATTGGGTCATATCAGCCTATTTTGTCATTACCATCAATGTCTCTTCTTACTTTTCACAGTTTGCTAATCAGCATGCGGTGATAATGCAGAAATGTGATTTGAATTTCTTTAAATGTACTTCATGAACACATTAGTCCTTTCTTGAATGCAACACACCAATTCTGGGACAGGTCCACAAGAAGGTGGTCTCATAATGTAGTCAAATGACATGGTAAAGGTAGTGCTATGGACATTTACATGTATACATGTGCACTGGTCATAAAAAGCTGATGGCCTCTCATAGGAGGGAACACTGTAATAAAATCTAAAGAATACATGCATGAATTTACAGCTTTCCACCCAATTGGATGCCCAGACAGCAGACAGAGGGCAAGGTATTAACCCTTAAAGTGCTAATCACTGCTCTAATAATTTTCTCATTCCCATTAAACATATAATTAATCAGAGATTCAAATTCCTCATGAAGATACCTTTCATTCAAATACCAGCAAGCCTAGTCTGAAACAAAAAGTAGTCTTAGTCAACAGCTTTCATCGCGACACTTTGTGCGCAAAGTGTCCCAAGGAGAGCTGTTGACTCATTCTTAAATCAACACTTTAAGAGTTAATTTTTGCAGCCACAAAGCAGGAAAATTGCCAATGACAGGTGGCAAATTTTAATAAACTCCATCTCAATTTACATGAACAATATTTTATCCCAAGCTACATTGGTGTGTTAATTTTTTTTTTTTTTTTTGTATATTAAAGGTCAAACCTTGTAAATCTGGTTTTGGTCACATTCTTATGGGCGTCTCTGCTTTACACTCTTATCAGCCAAAATCCCAAATATTGTGAGATCACAGTGACATACATGTGGACAAATTTCCCAGACACCTTCTCGGCTTATTATTGTCCATTTATAGTGATGTATAAAAGTCGCTATTTTTTGTATATTAAAGGTCAAACCTTGTAAATCTGGTTTTGGTCACATTCTCATGGGCGTCTCTGCTTTACACACTTATCAGCCAAAATCCCAAGTATTGTGAGATCACAGTGACATACATGTGGACAAATTTCCCAGACACTTTCTCGCCTTATTATTGTCCATTTATAGTGATATATATAAAAGTCGCTATACTTCAACATGTAAGTTAAGACATATATATTCCATGTAACCAGCCCTGAGGCACTATTATCATGAACAACTGATGACAAACAGCTTTATGAAAAGACTGTGTGGTTCGTATGTGTTAAATTTACAAACTGAAATGTACTAAGGTACAATAGGATAGATGGAGCTGTGACTATCCACCCAGAGAAAAAATAAATAAATAAAATGAAATGAAAATGCAATAAATAAATCAACATAATAAGCAATTAGACAAATCATCTTTTCAGTCTACTAATGCAAGGTAAATTAAAGTTGATCTCCTGCAGGAGTGAACATAGTGAAGAAGTGTACCAATGTGGTGATTTGTAAGTAGTGGTTTCAATACCATTCATAAAATTATTTAACTGTTATATATACATGTATGTCCATATCTTTGTTAACACATTTGTGGGAATATAACACATTACAGCCTGACTCAAACATTTAAGTCTGGGACCTCTGTCTGATATCACTAGGCCAGCTGCAAATTATAAAATTAGAAACATGGCTACAAAATACACTGGTACCTGTTGTCCTTGGCAACTACTGTGAGATGGTATGTGCAACACAGTCACTTTTCAAAGGGAGTCGAGATCATGAAGCAGTCTTCTCCAGAACATGTTTATTTCTCTGCTGGATATCTGAACCAGTACAATTGTATGTTTACCATCCTGGGGCGACTTTTATGACCCATGTACATTAAACCATATTACGAAGATATATAAATCCTGTAAAGAATTTGAGCTTGCATATACAAACTTGGTCATGGTGATTTTTTATTGAGTAGCAGCTGAGATCCCATTGTATTCCACAGAGACTGATACAGCAGGTGAATCTACACAAACAATTTTACAACCCAAATTGCTGATAATTTCAGATTTAAATAATTACATATTAAAGGTAAAACCCTAAATTTGTAAATTAGGATCTTCAATACTGCTGTACTCACAGTGTGTGTTGGTTTCCATGTACATGTATCTCTATTTTAATTAACAATCAGGAAACATGGTGGTCTCAGTAAATCAGTCTGTGCTCCTTTTATTTCCTGTAGTCCTGATGACTCTTCAAACAATGCACTTACTGGCCTAATATACACTTTTCAAAAATCATTTACACCCAATATAAAAGCTCACACAAAATTTAGGAAGAGACTTACATATGAGTACAGTACCCACATGGATCCACTCAGACATCAGAACTAAAGAATTTTAGCATTGTTTACATATTTTTCACATTTCAGCTAGGCGACTGGTGCCAAAGGTTGCAGGTTCGAGTCCCGCTCGTTCCGAACATAAAATATATATTGTCGGTATTTCCTTAATGCTGGTGGATTTAAGTCCCCAATTCTGGAAATAAATGCCGACTCAGTAAATATACTGCAGAACCGTGTTGATATGGCACTCGCACATAACTACCTCCATTGAACCATTCTTTTAAAGAATGGGGATTTGGTCGAGTGGATATGTGCGTTTCACATTTCAGCTAGGCGACTGGTGCCAAAGGTTGCAGGTTCGAGTCCCGCTCGTTCCGAACATAAAATATATAAATTGTTTTGTTTGTTTATATATACATATGTATATATTCTGGCTTCTACAATTTTTTCCAGAATCACTCGTCCATAGGACAAGTGTATCTAAATTTTCACTTGTCCCTCTAACATAGATCATGTGTTACAAAAAAACCGGGGGGGGGGGGGGGGGGGAAGGCTTGTCTCAATCAATACTGAATAACCCTTTGTTCCATATTCAAATATTTTTGGAAATAGTTTTAGAAGCTACAAATATAATTATTTGAGAAGAACCACAGCTAGCCAATGTTTGTTGACACCTTCAGCGCGTCCCCACACTACACCTTCAGCCCTGCCCGATGTTACACCAGCTAACTTGTTAGAGTTTCCCACTGGTTCAGTCAGTATTCCAGGGCTTTAACAAGCTATTATTTCTGATCGAAAATTTGGTTGTCCACTGGACAAGTGATGTTCAAAAGTTCCTTGTCCGACCTAGATATCCACTTGTCCGGGACAACAGGATCATAAGAATTGTAGAAGCCTGCTATACTGTCTGTTTACATGTATGTACTGCAAAGTATATTCCATGACAGTGGCACCATATATGGTATACATTTTATGTGTTGCCACCTCTGTCAGTGTCTGTGGAAGCTACCTACCTGAGTTTTAATGAGTCACTTAGGCTGCCGCTAGGTAAAAGGTCTTAAACTTTAAGCCTTGACACTAGTAAATATTTCTGCAGATCTACCCACATTGATATTTTGCAGTGTGTGCTAACCTTCACATCTGGAATTCAATGCAAGTTGTAAGCACACCTTCAGCTGAGGCTTAGTCTTACCATTATGAAAACCATGCCTTCACACTTCATAAATCTCCTGGGCGTGGACCAATGTAATTCCACTCAGGGTTTAATAAAACTTTCAAAGCACTTGACCTTGAGCTATCAAAAATCTTGCTCTGACATATAGGATCTGCATAGGCAGACATTTGAGATAGGACAGGGGACAATTAAAATTAAAAGACTTGACCAGTGGATTACACCTGTAAAACAGAACGGGTGGGCTGAATATTTTTGCACTAAACCCAATGTCATCTACGGAAACTTGCCAACTGATGTAGGATCAGCACAAAGAAAAAAACAAAACAAAAATTAATGGCTATCTACTGAAATCTTTAACCTTATTGGTTTCCTGGGTTTACTGGAAAGACCTGACAATATGACCTTGCCTACTGCCCCAAAAGTTGAGTATTTTATACATGTTAAATCTGTAAGTACCACATGGAGCACTGGTCACTTATTCAACGATCTGTATCCCTAAAGCACGCCATACAATTTGACAAATAAAAGATCTAAAAGACACTCGATATGTGGCTGTACAAACCTGGCAGTAATATACTCATATATATTACATATTCTGTACTTGTTGATTTCACAAACTTACATGATTTGTGCAACTACTTTGCTCAAGTGATCCATGGGTCTATTGCTGGTTGTTCTCTAGAGGGAACTCTCAAGGACAAGGTATCCCAGCTATGTCATGTACCTTTCTAAATGTGAATCAGCGCATATCAGGCACCCATGTTAATCTTCAATTCTTGTGTACCAATTAAATTTGAGGAGAAAAATGCTATTCTCTGGGAATATCCCAAGAGGAAGATATACATACATAAAGATGAAGGGGCATGCTATCATTAAGGTACACAAGAGTCTATGTTGAATTGATCGAAGGATGCCCTTCAACTGTTTTCTGAAAATGTGCACTTTCCTCTGCAGTCATATACGAACCTTCCCACACGACATGGCCAATTAAAAAAACATGAAGATGAATAATAAAAAGCAAAGTCATACAAGTCCAGTCAAAAGCACAGAAAAAAGGCAATTAATTATGATATAAGCTTCTTCACTGTCAGTGACATCAAACATGTTAAATGTGCATTAACATATAATGCACCCTGCTCTGATGCATTACCGTTTTGACACCGATGCCTGCACTAGTGTAGCTTACAATCCCTCTTCCCCAATCAGCACAGGCTACAGCCGCAAGTGAAGCGCACCTGCATTATTCTGCACAGCCCCCAGATCAAGGTTCCATAAATCCTCATTGTCATTCATTGATCATGATAAAATGCAAAGTACAAATACCCTATTTCAATAAAGAAAATGCAAAACAGACTGCACATCCTTTTTCCCAGGATCACATCCAGCCAAGATATTCATGCATCTGCATCACGGCATGCCATTGTTTGCAATACAAACCTTCGGGTTCTCGATCACTAATGTGTTGCAAATTTGAAGCACTGGCTGGTTTGGGTGGAGGTTCTGGTTCTGCGGGTTGATATTTTTCCTCGATCTGCTTTAGGTTTCCTCTTGGGCTAGTATAGACACAGCATGACTGTTTGTTTCCCATGTTTGGCTGTTTTTACAGATCTGTCAGTTTTAATCACTTGGCCAATGCCAGTTTGGCCTTAGATTCTTGGTCCTCAAAATTCCACGCCAAATGTCGGCGAGACAGTCTTCGTAAAAGTTGTACCTTTTAGTCCATGGCTGCAGGTGCATTTTATAATTTTCCACACTTGATGTCCTGTAAGACAAGGTATTTATCCCTCGGTTTTAAAACAAAACCCGGCATGTTATTCATACTCAAGCCCAGAAAAGATGACAATATGGCTGACTGTCCATTTGTAACGAGCTTCGGAATTGGACAAAACTGACATTGACGTCATCGGAAATTGCACTACAACTTCCGCTAAAACTAGCGGGAAAAACGTAATTTCTTGGAGAAGATGGAGGTTGTCGGCTAAGATAGCTATTAATTGCTATTTTGTGATACTCGGAAAAGAGAAGAGTATATACACGGTAAGATCGGGTATCTAAACGTCTAAAGGAGATTGAAGAATACGATGCTAAGATCCTGCTGACCAGTTCAACTCATGTTTTTAACTTTTGACATTTTGATTTTCGGGGGCCGTCCACCCTTCCCAACACCCTGGTCTCTGGTCCCAGACCCAGCACAGACTAAGCAGCTAAGTATGAGGCCACAGGTCTGGCTTGCCTCTGAACTATTGGAACTTGAGTATCATTGAAGAAACTTAAGCCCATGATTTTCTGTTTCCACAAAACCTTTTATCACAGGCAACAGAATTTAAAAATAATATGAGGCAACTTCACAGTGGGCCATGAGAGTCGGTGGCTTTCAAAATTCTAGTGACAAGTACCTTCCTTAGGTTTATACCAATCAAGTTCTTCTCAAGTAAGTACTATATACATGTATTAACTCACAATGTATCATTCCTCAGAAAAAATGCATCACATTGAAAACCAACATAGACTTAGTGTTTACATGTTTATCCAGCTGAAGAAAATAGAATTTTTCAGGCCTTCAAATACATTGTACCTAGCCCTACATGTTTCATTCCACAGAAAAAAATACATCATACTAGCAACAAAAAGTCAAAATCAACAAGTTGCATATTCTTGGATTCTCTGCGACATCACAGACACTGACCTTAATTATGTCGGCGAAACCGTAATATACGGGGTTTTAGCAAATGTGCCCACATGCGTAGTAGAGTATTGTTTCTTCATTACGTAACACACTTAATATAAAAGGAAAGAGATGTACATTGGTCCTCCTCTTATAAAGCCACCCCAAATGCAGTCAAAGAGTGGCCTTGTAAGAGGGCTGGCCTCTCCTGAGGGGGAGAATATAATGGAAATCCCATATTTTCTGCACAAGAATGCTGGCCTTTCAAGAGGGGTGACCACTGTATTTTGAAGACTGTTGTATAAATAAGTATGACCACCATATGTATGGCAGCCCTACCATATTAATAGTATATGCTCTTATTCATGCGGTAATCATATCTAAACAGACTTCAGAGGAAAGGAAGAACCTTCACAGACTACTGTATTAATGAATGGGCTTGTTATGTGTATGGCAGTCCCACCAAATTAAGAGTATAGATTTTTCATTGATACGGCAATCATATTAAAAAATTAAACAGACTTCAAAGGAAAGAGATCTATAGATGTAGGTATAGCCACTATATGTATGGCGATCCTACAGTATTAACTATGTATGTTTTTATTCATACGTTAACCAATTAAACAGACTTAAAAGGGAAAGATATGTATTTTGATGACTGTCGCATTTATAAGTGTGGCCACTATGTGTAACATCGGTCCTACTGTATCAATAGTGTATGTTCTTATTCATACAGCAATCATATTGAACAGACTTCAAAGGAAAGAGATGTATTTGGAAGACTGCTGTATTAATACGTATGGCGGTCCTGTAATTACATAGTAAGCAACAAAGACCTCCAGTTTTATTAAGTTTTATTCTGTTTGTTCGTTTAAAAAATAGTCTTTTACAAAATTCAGATAGCCCGTTCAGAAAACGCAGAACAGCATTGCCCACTGCAATACTACATATACAGAGTCTTATGCTATGCTTACATTCATCAAAAGTTACTAAGATGTATGAAAAAGCTGCAATCAAAATCGCACCTAATTCCATTGAGACAATTAAAAAACCCACAAAGTTAATCCTACAGACTGAGTCACAACAACAATATAAAATCAGAGCACCCAAGATTTTTTACTCTCTAGATCAGCACATTTTACATAGAATACAGGGGTTGCAAAGGTTTGTCCCTACTTCTTGGTTAGCAAGACATGGTGTTCTCACCTTTTAATACCTAAGGTCCAAATAGCTAGTACCGTCGGTAGCCGCTAAAGCACCAGGGTCATTTCCAGGTGCACCTTGTGGCAGGTTAGGCAGGGTTCGCACAGAGCTTGAAAAGGCTTGAAAAGTATGGAATTTGAATGCCCTCTGTTCCAGGCCTTGAAAAGTATGGAATTTCATAAAGAAGTCTTGAAAAGTATGGAAAATCGATTTTCCGGTTAAAAAAAAACAACAAACAGAATGAAAAAATCTATTTGTGTGACTTTATTTTAATAATAATGTTTGTTGCAATACCTACGATCATAGTTCATTTTCATTTCTAAATATAGCATATATGGGGTTTTCTGCATTGCACAGCATCATGGGAGGCACCTTTTTCAACTCGCAATGCAACGGGATTCTTTGCAAGATTTGAAAAACAAGCATGCGTCATTTTGATTACGAGTGATGGTCCATCATGAATTCAGGGCTCGGCAATTCGCATGTCCGAAAGCTCGGGCTTGTCAGAATTGGGCTCGGGTTGGTGGAAATAAAAAAGTGCTAACCCTGCGGGCTAGCTGGAATTTTTTACTAGTAAAATCCTTCAAAAAATAATATTTTGCAGGGCAAATTCATCTGCAAATTAACATCAAATGCTATTTATCGGTGGGTTCAAACAGTGTTAGAAAAAAATACGTGCCGTGAGATGATTTCCCGGGCAAAAACAGCACACAACTGCCAGTCACACGCAAGTGACAGCGTGGACACTGGATTAGACGCAGTCTCACGGACTGATTTGGGACACATTCGGCAATTCCCGCTATCCCATACCTTTGCGTATTTGCCTGTGACTCCAAATCATTGTTGCAATAAACACCGGAATCTTTATTTTCGTATGCTGCAACAAAAACAGAGCTTCCCGTTTGTGTGTTCCTTCCGTAAATTCACACATGTTCACTGGGCGGAAGCCATGATGAAAACACCGTAGCACGAGCCGTGATTGGCTCATTTTTGCATGTGACTCGATTGACCAATCGGGTGATGTGTTGTGCGTCAGACCACATGGCCAAAGCAGCTGTTTGTGTACAGTTGCAGGAAAGATGTTGACGGTGCGCACGCTCGATATCTGATTTGAAATATTAAAATTTTCGTTTTGAATTTGATTTAAGAACACCGTTTATTGCGAGGAACTTGCCAATACTGTATACGCAAATTTACTACGATGTACCGCTAGCATTTATGGTAGGTACGCAAACGATATGCATCCCATCAGTGCATCATGTCATCCGAGGCAGAGAGAAAGGAACCTGAACTGAAGCCAATGCAACTATTTAATCGTTATTTAAGTTTATACGGACTCCTATTGTCCCAGAAATTACAGTGTATTTTTCATCGTTAGTCACCCCAAGCAAATATCTTACTTTCAATTTGTTTGTTTGTTTGTTTTTTTTTTTTTTTTTTTGATATTTTTGCCAGTTTCACTGTCAAACAGTTGCAGCTAGAATCATAAAATTTGACATTTTTTGCGATTTTGCAAGCGACAATAAGCGGCAAATACATTTAAGGGTAAAGGGTTTGTCTAGCCTAGGCCTTAGCATTGTTAGAGAAAAACGATGTTTATAGAAGTTTTATCAGGACAAGTGGATTTTGAAATCTACTTGCCCAGCGGACAAGTGCTTTTTAAAAAAATTGTCCAGCCCTGAATTATGGATAAATGACCGTAAATGTTCGCCGCCGGCATAAATTGTGCACCAAGCCGCAACAACAGTGGCAGGCTGTACATATAATGAACTTGGCTTGGAAACCCCAAATAAAACGACTGGGTTTTGCCTGTAAAACAGGACAAATACAGCGCAAGATGCAAGGTGTGTGCAAATAATGTGCACTTGAAAAATATGGGGGAAGCAGCGCTTGCTAGTA
Source organism: Hermodice carunculata (assembly GCA_964020975.1). Lineage (NCBI taxonomy): Eukaryota > Metazoa > Annelida > Polychaeta > Eunicida > Amphinomidae > Hermodice > Hermodice carunculata. The sequence continues at coordinate 64,047,600 of OZ026618.1, read as the reverse complement.
TCAAACAAAAAGTTGTCTTTTTTGTTCAATATATAAATTGTATACATTGGTCCCCCTCTTGTAAGCCACCCCCAAAGAGATGCCACTCTCTCTGCAAAGGCTACTCTGCTGCGCAGCAAGTATGGTATTTTCATTATATTTTCCCCCTGAAGAGAGACCACCTCTCGTAATAAGGAAACATTTGGGGTGGCCTTATAAGAGGGGAACCACTGTATATATATATATATATATATATATATATACACAGTGGTACCTCTTTTGAGAGACCACCCCTACAGCGGGTCAAAATGTGGTCTCTCAAAACAGGTGGTCTTTCATTAGAGGTACAACAACACGGAAAAGATAGCACAGTGTTCTGAGAGAGCGGTCTTAAAAAGATATGCGGTCTCTCATTAGAGGGGTCTCTCAAGAGAGGTACCACTGTATACCCATAAAACCACGGATAATTGAGTTTTGAATTTTGGAAAAAATGGTTTGGAAAGTACTTGAAAAAGTATGGAATTTTGGCTTTGCTATGCTGTATGAACCCTGTTAGGTTGCTTCAATATAGCAGCCATAGTTAAAGTACAGGGAAATGACATGATCTGCTAATTCTTGGATTCACCATCCTCGCACTTCAGCCAATAGCTTTGGTCCAAATTAGCTAGTACTGTGAGCTACTGCTGCAACGCAGCGATCAGGGAATAATGGCACCGAAACAAGTCTTGTGCTGGTTCCCCACTGATGACCCGATTTTATAAAGGCTAATAATGCCTAAAACTTTCTTCTAAATTTCAAATTTATTAATATGATTTGTTCCCTTTATAAATTAATTTGCTATTATGATTTAGAACTATGCAGTTTTGTAGTGAATGGTATGGAATAGGACTTTGCTCTTAGAATATTGGACTTGATAGCGTTCAAACAGTACTTGGGCTTACAGAATTGGGTTTGTTAAGTTTCTCTTTGTATTAAATAGCAAAGTTGATCGTTATTTTGCAACGTACTACGGAAGGTTCCTGACTGTAAGCCAGACACAAGAAAACTGGGTAAATTGGATAAATACCCCTGGATGCAAGGGGTAGCTTTCCACAGTTTTCCTCCAAAGAAACATAGAAATGACGGAAGTGGTTGTTTATGGTGAAAAGACCAGAAGATTATGAACCACCAGGCAAATTTGACATAATTTGTTCAAGACATTTTGTTGGGGGTAAAAGTCCGACACAAGAACACCCAGTGCCCATGTAATTCCCGGATAACAACTGGAGGATTGCAGAAAAACAACTCGCCATCAACCCATGGCAGAACCGTGCGAGACGGCCAAGGATTGAGTGACCTACCCAGCAACGGAGAATGGCCAGTTGCCAAGAAGAAAGCAGGGTTGCGATCGCTGCGCTGCAGCAGTAGCTCACAGGACTAGCTAACTTGGACCAAAGCTATTGGCCGAAGTGCAAGAATGGTGAATCCAAGAATTAGCAGATTACAGAGCTTCAGAGGCGACATGAGAAAAAATATTTTTATTTTGTTTCGTTCCACTAACTATTGCGTTCCCATACAATATTATTTCATTCCAACACAATACTGTTTCGTTCCCTCACAGTAAAAAAAATGATATTTACTTGCGATAAGGGTTTATCAATTGTATTTCGTTTCTTCGCAATACTATTGCATTCCCTCGAAATAATATCTCATTCCCTCACAATACTATCACAAGGCGGATTGGAATGATGAGTGTTTACTCTTATAGACCAACTAGACAAGATGTTGAAGTTGTATACTTGTTGAATGATAACATAAATATACAATCAGTGATGAAGATGAATACGTACAGCAATAAAGAATCTCCAATATGCACTTCAGTTAGTATACATTGAGCAGGCAACCGATGCTACATAAATTTTTGCCTGTATAGCTAACGGTACAAGAGAAGGCAGTAGTACCCTGGCTCAGTCCATGTTTACAGTTCTGCACCCCTTCTTCCAACTGTCCACTTCTGTCGTGTTTACCCTCTCTGTGTGTTAGGTAACAATCCGCTGGGTTGTGTTTCACACTATCAGTAATTAAGCAATTGTTAATGTCAGTACTGCTCTATTGAACTTCAAACTATACAAAACAAATTTGCAAATTTACTAGTTTATGATCTGACTTTGTGCAGTTTAACTTTTAATGCAAGTTCAGTAATAAATAATATAAAATTACGAACAATATTGTGACAATACTATTTCGGTCCCTTGCAGTAATATTGTGTTCCCTCAAAATGATTATTTCATTTCCTCGCAATACCATTTCGTTCCCTAGAAATAACTATTTTGTTATTTCGTAATAACATTTTGTTTGGATGGAACACAATATTATTGCAAGGGAATAATATAATAATTTTGAAGGAACGCAATATCATTGCAAGGAAACGAAATAATTATTTTGAGGGAACACAATACTATTGCGAGGGAAAGATATAAAAATTAACATTTTCTTATGTTCCTTGTGGGCCACGTTAGACTGCTCCTTGTACAAATATATCTGTATTGTGAGGGAATGAATTGAAAATAATATTCTCACATGGACCCTCCGGGGCTCCTTAGCATGTTAAATCAATCTGGGGAAAATATATTAAAATTTAAATTTGCTCCGTAGCATGTTTTTTCAATCGGTGGAAAATTTAAATTTAGGTGAAATAAAATCACATGATCAGTCAATATACAAGCTTTCAAATTAGGAACAAAGTTTTTGCAGAACAAGATAACTTCACTGTGAACCAAATTTTTTTCATGTCGCATAAAATCCAATACACATATAGGTATATAGATGGGCATGTGGAACAGTACAATAAAAGATAAAGCAAACTAAGTATATGCTATAGACTAGTGGTACAAGATAAATCGGGGGGGAGGGGTTATCCTCAGATAAGTTCCCTTCCTTCTGCCAAATTATCTTACAATAACTCTCTCCTTCCATTCAGGCGTAAACATATAGACACACCAAAGATCTCCACTTTACTCATTGAAAATGAAAGAACATGTACTAAGCACATACAACTTATGTTGTGAATTTTTTGTGTGTTGGGATGTGTACATAAAACAGAAGTTCTGTGTATCATTTAATTTTATTAGATACATCATTTTGAAATTGTCAGAGTGCCATATGCAACCACACTAACTCCCATATATAGATCATGAATACCTAACAAGTACAAACAATAAAGATTTCATCATGCATGTATTGTCCATTAGTAAATTGGAAGCCATGAAGAATGTGATCCTTATTTCTAATAGATAGCTAAACCAGAATTGCACAAAATATAAGACTGAAAGAATTGTTTATGCACCAAAGTGTAATTTTTTTTAAACTTTACCCTTCAGTATTTGCCATGCCATTAAATGTGAAATACGAGATTAAATTGAAGGAAGGAAAAGTAGTTATATAGGTGGGGGGGGGGGGGGGGGGGCAGGTTAATATGACCAGTTATCAGTGAGTTGGGGTCATCACGGTAGACCTGGTCCAGAAACTTTTCAGGCATCGTGGCTATAGAACCAAGGAGCCTGTTATTGACTGATGAAGTTTCTAATAATGTCTTGCGACAAGACTGACAATTCATAAGAGCTGTATGATGGTGTTGCAAATTGGACATTTGAGAGATCAATATACATACATATAGGGTCATGCACTTCCTGCTTTAGCGGTAAAGCGGGCGGAATCGCGAAATTACCTTTGGTCAGGAAATATTTTTTAAAGTGTAAAAGTACAATGAATATTTACGGATTTTACTCCTTTTATGTTGCCAAAATCATTAGCGGTAATTCTGATGTTTGTTTTCACGCCATAGTTGCTATTTTGTCGGCATTTAGGACCTACTTCAGCACTTCTGAAATATTCTTGGTTGCCGTGCATAATAAAATAACTTGCCTTGTACCGTCAGGGTATTTGGATTATCAGATTATGCTATTTATGATGTTATTAAATTCAGGTAGGAATAAAGCAGAAGTCGGTAAATTGAAAGCAGACAAGAAAAATTTTAGCTCAGCTGACTTGTAAGATGAGTTTTTGTGAGGTCACTTCAAACTTGGTAGAGATGTGCCTTGGGTGGGTTTCTACCAAGCTTGCTCAAATGGTCATGCTCCATTGATTTTTGAATTTTTTTATGTTCTTTTTTGGGCAAACCTAAAAAAAATTTTCTCTGAAACCGCTTGCCCATTTGCTTTGATATCACACAGGAACACTCCTAGGGACTCCTAATTTTTAATTTGTGCACCAGGTGGCACTGAAATTTTTTCTATTTTTTATGATTTTATGTGTGTTTTTTGCTATTTTCCACATCTTCCCCTGAACCATCACTCAGATCAAGCTGAAACTAGATAGATATGTTCATTGTGAAAGGGTCAAACAAAGTTGTTCATTAGGTGGCTCTGCTGCAGATTCCTGATTTTAAGAGATTTTTTTTTTCAATTCAGGCACTTATTTGTTAATGCACCGTTCATATTGAGTACCATGCAAGTCAATGGGCATTCTAATGCTTATTCATATTTTCAATTTTTTTTCCTAAACTATCAACCAGATCGACTTCAGACTTAATGGAAATTTACCTTGGGTGGGTCTTTACCAGGTTTGTTCAAATGGTCATGCTTCAGTGATTCTTGGACTTTTGTTAATTTTTTTGTTCTTTTTTTGGGGGGGGGGCAGGGGTATAAATCTTTAAAATATCTTCGTCTTCCAAACCACTCACCCAATTGCTTTGATATCACAGAGGAACAATCCTGGGGACTCCTAGTTCTTAATTTGTTCACCAGGTGGCATTGCAAATTTTTTTTTCTAAGTATCTTTTTCATGTTTTTGCTATTTTCAACCTTATTTCGAGAACCATCACTCAGATCAAGCTGAAACTTGATAAATATGTTTCTTGTGGGTCAAAGAAAATTGTGCACCAGGTTGCACTGCTGTGGATTCCTGATTGATTTTTAGATCAGCTGACTTGTCAGTCAGCTGAGCTTATCTTATGGTCCTCCGTCCGTCGTCCGTCAACAATTTACATTTTCGACTTCTTCTTCGAAACCGTCAGCCAGATCCACTTCAAACTTGGTGGGGATGTGCCTTGGGGAGGTCTCTACCAAGTTTCTTCAAATGGTCACGGTCCATTGATTTTTGGATTTTTAATGAATTTTTTTGTTCTTTGTTGGGCAAGTCTTAAAAAATCTTCTTCTCTGAAACCGCTCTCCCAATTACTTTGATATCACACAGAAACACTCCCTGGGACACCTAGTTCTTAATTTGTTCACCAGGTGGCGCTGCAATTTTTTTCTATTTTTTTATGAATTTTTGTGTGTTATAGCTATTTTCGACTTCTTCTCCAGAACTGTCACTCAGATTAAGCTGAAACATGGTGGATATGTTCCTTGTAGAAGGGTCAAACAAAGTTGTTCACTATGTGAGAATGCTGCGGATTCCTGATTTTTAACGATTTTTTCAATTCGGGTACTTATCGGTCAATGCAGCTTTCCTATTGATTACTATGGAAGTCAATGAGCATTCTAATGCTAATTCACATTTTTTACTTCTTCTCCAAAACCGTCATCAAGATTAACTTCAAACTTGGCGGGGATGTACCTTGGGTGGGTGTCTACCAGGTTTGTTCAAATGGTCATGCTCCAGTGATTTTTGGATTTTTAATGAATTTTATTTGTTCTTTTTTTGGACAAATCTTAAAAAATCTTTTTCTCCAAAAGCGCTTACTCAATCACTCTGATATCACACGAGAAGACACTTAGGGACTCCCTGTTTTTAATTTGTTGACCAGGTGGCGCTGCAATTTTCTACTAATTTTTTATGAATTTTTGTGTGTTCTCGCTATTTTCGACTTCTTCTCCAGAACCGTTACTCAGATTAAGCTGAAACATGGTGGATATTTTCCTCGTAGAAGGGTCAAACAAAGTTGTTCACTATGTGGGAATGCTGTAGATTCCTGGTTTTTAACGATTTTTTCCATTCGGGTACTTATATCGGTTAATGCAGCTTTCCTATTGATTGCTATGGAAGTCAATGAGTATTCTAATGCTAATTCACATTTGCGACTTCTCCAAAACCGTCATCCAGATTTACTTCAAACTTGGTGGGGATGTACCTTGGGTGGGTGTCTACCAAGTTTGTTCCAATGGTCATGTTCCAATGAATTTTGGGTTTTTTATGATTTTTTTTTTCAAAAATCTTTACAAAAGTTTTAACATGGGAATTTTTTGTAATGGTTATAACTTAAATAATTTTGGCCAGATTTACTTCAAACTAGGTGGGAATGTGCCTTGGGTGGATCTCTACCAAGTTTGTTCAAATGGTCACGCTCTATTGATTTTTGGACTTTTTATGATTTTTTTTTTTGTTTTTTGGGGGCAAACATTAAAAACTCTTCACCTCTGAAACTGCTCACCCAGTTGTTTTGATATCGTTCATAGACACTCCCAGGGACACATAGTTCCCAATTTGTTCACCAGGTGGCACTGCAATTTTTTCTATTTTTTTTTTTATGAATTTTTTATATGGTTTTGTTATTTTTCACTTGTTCTCAGAACTGTCACTCAGATTAAAGTGAAATGTGATGGATATGTTCTTGTGGAAGGGTCAAACAAAGTTGTTTACTAGGTGGCACTGCTTTAGATTCTGGATTTACAAGTATTTTCAACTCGGGTACTTACCGATCAATGCAGCTTTCCTATTGATTACTATGTAAGTCAATGGGCATTCTAGTGCTAATTCACAGGACAACTGACACAAAATTTACTGTTTACTTGATAAGTTGAGATCTGTTTTGAGTTAGTACTGTGATGCTGCACATGTTAATGTTTTTGTATGAAGGTCATGCTCAGACAGTACATGAATGACTTTGACCTCATTTCTGGGGTCACAGTGCAACATACATGAATTTTACTTTTCATTATAACTTGAGAACTACTTGAACCTTGATGTTGCACATGTTAGTGTTCTTTTATAATGGTCAGACTTACTCAGAACATGGGTGACCTTGATCCTTTCCCAAGTTCATAGATCTGCAAGTGTGATGAATGTCAAGATCAGCTGAGCATGGGCTGTTCACACAGCCCTCTTGTTTTTTTTTTCAATTTGTGTACTCAATGGTAAAGGGACCTTGTCAATTGAATACTATGTAAGTCAATGGTCATTCTAATGCTAATTCAGATTTAGGACTTCTGAAAAAACTGTCCATCAGATTGACTGTAAACTTGGTGGCAATGTACCTTGGATGGGTCTCAACCAAGTTTGTTAAAATGGTCATGCTCCAGTAATTTTTTTTTTTTTTTTTTTTTTTTTTTTTGAAAGTATGTAAAAAAATTTCAATAGGAAAGTAACATGGGAATTTCTTGCAATGGTTATAACTTCAATAATTTTGATTTTTGTCAAACTTGATAGGCATGTACCTTTGACGAGTGTCTACCTATTTTGTCCTTTCTCAAGTTCATAGAATTTCAAGTGTAATGAATCACAAGGTCAGCTGAGCAAGGGGTGTTCAGACAGGCCTCTTGTGTAAAGCAGGAAGTGACTGGCCCTGTAAGTGAACATGAATGCCTACCACAGAAGCTCTAACTGCAGAGTAGAGGAAACTGGAGAGACGTGAGAAAATTGCAACATTAAAAAACTGGCATCTTATTTATAATGGAGAGAACTAACAAATAGGTGAGGACAGTAAAGTTTAAGAAATTTTTGATATATGGAATGTAATTTTTTTTTTTTTTTCTTTTTTCTTTTCTTTTTTTTTTTTTTTTTTTTTGTGGTTTTTTGGCGGGGGTGAGTATTGGTGTTAATAATGGAATGATGGATAGTTAACACTGAAGCGTAAAAAGATCAAAAAAATACAAACTGTTTTCCTCAATGCTTGCACGTGCTAGAAAAAACATTTACCCAAATTGATTCATTTTAGTCTATCTTCATCTTGTCCGACTCTTAAGAAAATGTCAACTGCCTGCTAAAAAAATTAGGTTGGGAGCCGAGGACCACTAATATTTCTGTTTTGATTCCTGTCAGTGCGGATAAATAGATACAGGTCATTTATGTTGTAGACTGCAGTTTCTATATGTGCTTTCATCTGGATGCTGCTATATTTTGCCAGTGTTGTTTTCTTCCCAATCAACTTGAAGAAAATAGAAATTTCAAAATCTTCATAAGATGGTGTTTTTTTGCTTTTGTATCTTGCATAGGAAGGCAACATTATGGCTCGTCCAATGCCCAGCCTTGAGATCAAGGGTGAAATAAAAACAACAGGAGACTACACTAATGGCAATGCTCCATGGAAGTCAGGGATATTTCGTGTGTGGAGAGAATCTGATTCTTGGGTGTGTTCGCAACAGCTGAGCTGTAATTCAAGCACCAAAAGGTGGCAGGTATGATGACCCAGATATCAATGAATATGATATTCTTCCCAGTGCTCATACATCCACAAAAAGAGCCCTCATAGATTAACCAACCTGGCTTGTCTTTTGAAGAAGCTAAGCTCCATATATAGGAGGGAAAACATAAGACTGGCAGCAACAATATGCTTGGTCTGAAACATTGTACACTGTGTTATCCCTTTTGAGCACCTGCAGCACTTGGGAAAATCTGCCCAAGGGAGCTCCAACTGTAGAGCTAAATTTTGAATATTTCAGCGGTAACGACAGGTAAGTTCTCATAAAGTATGTAATTTTCCAGTATTTCAGCACTTTTCTGCCAGAAAAATTGGACCAGGGGTGTAAAAGTGTGGAGGCACTTAAGGCAATAGTAGTTAGTTTAGACTCCTTTCTCTTGTATATATTTTTATGCCCCCCTTCGAAGAAGGTGGGGCATATAGTTTTGCACATGTCGGTCGGTCGGTAGACTGTGGTTTCCGCACAATTACTCAAGAAGTTTTTGAGCTAGGACTTTGATACTGTACAGGTGTATCATTCTTGTTAAAAGCTAGGCAAAGTTTGAAGATGGGTGACCGTGACCTAATTCCCAAGGTCACATTGGTACCTGAGTTAATTTTGGTTTCCGCAAAATAACTGAAGAGGTTTTTAAGCTAAGAATTTTATATTGCACAGGATTATAGTCCATATTTGGGGCTAGGCAAAGTATGAAGATGGATGACCTTGATCTCATTTTACAGGTCACAGAGCCACTTTACTGAATATGGTTTCATGCTTTATGCATGATAACTTATACCTTGGAGCTAGGACTTTTATATTGCACACCTTTATGGTTCTCTGTAAGGGCTAGGTTGAGTTTGAAGATGGGTGACCTTGACCCAGTTTTCAGGGTCACAGAGAGATTGTATAATTCCTGTGGTTTCTGCACAATAACTCAAGAAGTTTTTAAGTTAGGACTGGGATATTTTTCAGATCTATAGTTCTTGCTAAGGGCTAGAAGAAGTTTAAAGTTTGGTGACCGTAATATAATTTCCAAGGTCACATTGGTACCTGAGTTAACTTTGGCTTCCACGGGATAACTGAAGAGGTTTATTAAAACTAGGACTTTGATTTTGCACTGGATAATTGTCCGTATTCGGGGCTAGGTCAAGTTTGAAGATGGGTGACCTTGACCTAATTTCAAAGGTCACTGCCATTTGGTTGAATGTTTCTGAGGTAGCACTTTATATTGCACAGCTTTATGCTTGCCTTTTAGGGCTAGTTTGAGTTTGTAGATGGGTGACCTTGACCCAGTTTTGAGGGTCACACACAGACAGTAGACTTCCTGTGGTTTTTGCACAATAACTGAAGAAGATCAAATAAAAATGAGTGACCTTGCCCAAATTTCCAAGGTCATAAAGCCACTTTGCTGAATATGGTATCTAAATGATGACTAATTTTTCAGCTTTAACTTTAATATTGTCCAGGTTTTTAGTCGTTTTTAAGCGCTAGGTTAAAGTTTAAAGATATGTGACATTGATGTATGATCAACCTTCACTAATTTTGTATGGTCACGAGTGCTCCATCTACCACTATCAATAGGAGGGTAAGGGTAATGAGGGCGGGGGCATCTATGTTTTACAAACATATCTTGTTCAATATGAATTTTGATACTCTGCCTTCCTTTATCCCCCCCCCCCCTCCCCCCCAAGAATGGTTGCAATAGACAAGAACCACTGTATAATGTACATTATGCTGGGAGAGGAAACATACATGGGACCTATAATGAATTGCAATTACCTGTGTCCACTGCTCACCTTACTTTTCTGATTGAGAGGAATCTGATTTTTAAGACCTACAGTGTTCAAATTTAGATCTGCAGTGTAGTTTGATCACAGAAATTCCCTAAGAGTCATGGGCACTCGACGGGAATATTGCAGCAATACTCTGTCACTATGCTTTTATCTTCACTTTTTGTGACAGTAGAAAATGTGGTAAAATAATTGTGTTGCAAAGATGCAGTTAGTTACTCATTGAAATAGTACTGATTATTGTTATGAAAGCATTATTTGTAACTTGAAATTCTATAAACATGCACACATCCAGTCTTTATATAACACAGTCTGTGAAACTGAATTTTTTCCAGGTTCTTAACTTTTTAGAGTAAACCATAACGTGATTCCATCTATTTGTGTTTTGTAGCTGAGCAAGGACAAAATAAATAAAATTATCATCAAAGGACGTGCCATGGTAAACCAGGACAGAGGAGTAACAATGCATCTGAAAGCTTCTCCAAAAGATTTGGACAAGTTTAGAGATTTTGTCAAATTCATGAAGGAGACAACATCTGCACAAATTCACGGTAAGAGGTGCAACCCTGAAAGTTTTATATAATTGTTCATGTCATAAAGTTGTGTGATCATTGTGAAAAAGAGTAAGATATCAAATACAAATGTGTAGTTTTGATTTTCACTTGACAACAGCAGGGGAGGGGAGGGGTGTATGATGAGGGTTCAGAGTAAATATTACAAGTCATGAACACACCTCTTTTGTGTGTATGTGCAGGGACGTGGATTAAGAGTTTTATTGCTCCATGGTCAAGTCAGATTTAATCTCGGGCAAGGTAAAATTAATAGGTACTTGTTCGGTCGGGCAACCAACTTTTTTTTTTCACTGGGAACTCTATTCCTGAAATTTAAATGACAGTTACAAGTTGCAGTTGTTTGCAAGGCTTGCTGGGGGGGGGGGGGGGGGGGGGGGGGGGGGGGGGGCAGGGAGCGGGAGAAGGGTCTAATCACTTAAACAAGAGGGCTGTGTGAACAGCCCAAGGTCAGCTGATCTTGACATTCAACACACTTGCAGCTCTATGTATGAACTTGGGAAAGGATCAAGGTCACCCATATTCTGAGTAAGTCTGACCATTATAAAAGAACACTGACATGTGCAACATCAAGGTTCAAGTAGTTCTCAAGTTATAATGAAGAGTAAAATTCATGTATGTTGCACTGTGACCCCAGAAACGAGATCAAAGTCATTCATGTACTGTCTGAGCATGACCTTCATATAAAAACATTAACATGTGCAGCATCACAGTACTAACTCAAAACAGATCTCAACTTATCAAGTAAACAGTAAATTTCGTGTCAGTTGTCCTGTGAATTAGCATTAGAATGCCCATTGACTTACATAGTAATCAATAGGAAAGCTGCATTGACCGATAAGTACCCGAGTTGAAAATACTTGTAAATCCAGAATCTAAAGCAGTGCCACCTAGTAAACAACTTTGTTTGACCCTTCCACAAGAACATATCCATCACATTTCACCTTAATTTGAGTGACGGTTCTGAGAACAAGTGAAAAATAGCAAAACGATACAAAAATTCATTAAAAAATAAAAATAGGAAAAAATTGCAGTGCCACCTGGTGAACAAATTGGGAACTACGTGTCCCTGGGAGTGTACGATATCAAAAGAATTGGGTGAGCAGTTTCAGAGGTGAAGAGTTTCTAAGATTTGCCCCAAAAAAGAACAAAAAAATTCATAAAAATTCCAAAAATCAATAGAGCTTGACCATTTGAACAAACTTGGTAGAGATCCACCCAAGGCACATCCCCACCAAGTTTGAAGTAAATCTGGCCAAAACTGTTTAAGTTATAACCATTACAAGAAATTCCCATGTTAAACTTTCCTTTTGTAAAGATTTTTGCAAAAAAAAATCATGAAAAAAATCCAAAATTCATTGGAACATGACCATTTGGACAAACCTGGTAGACACCCACCAAAGGTACATCCCCACCAAGTTTGAAGTAAATCTGGATGACGCTTTTGGAGAAGAAGTCGAAAATGTGAATTAGCATTAGAATGCTCATTTACTTCCATAGTAATCAATAGGAAAACTGCATTGACCGATAAATACCCAAATTGAAAAAAATCGTTAAAAATCAGGAATCATCAGCATTCCCATACAGTGAACAACTTTGTTTGACCCTTCCACAAGGAACATATCCACCACGTTTCAGCTTAATCTGAGTGACGGTTCTGGAGAAGTCGAAAATAGCTATAACCCACAAAAATTCATTAAAAAACTGCAGCGCAACCTGGTGAACAAATTAAGAACAAGGAGTCCCTTGGTGTCTTACCGTGTGATATCGGAGCAATTCAGTAAGCGCTTTTGGAGAAGAAAACACTTTTTAAGATTTGTCCAAAAAAAGAACAAAAAATTTCATTAAAAATCCAAAAATCACTGGAGCATGACCATTTGAACAAACGTGATAGACACCCACCGAAGGTACATCCCCGCCAAGTTTGAAGTTAATCTGGATGACGCTTTTGGAGAAGAAGTAAAAAATGTGAATTAGCATTAGAATGCCCATTGACTTCCATAGTAATCAATAGGAAAGCTGCATTGACCGATAAGTACCCGAATGGAAAAAATCGTTAAAAATCAGGAATCATCAGCATTCCCACTTAGTGAACAACTTTGCTTGATTCCTCTACAAGGAACATATTCACCATGTTTCAGCTTAATCTGAGTGACAGTTCTGGAGAAGAAGTCGAAAATAGCTATAACAAACAAAAATTCATAAAAAAATAGAAAAAAATCGCAGCACCACCTGGTGAACAAATTAAGAACTAGGAGTTCCAGGGAGTGTTTCTGTGTGATATCAAAGTAATTGGGTGTGTGGTTTCAGAGAAGGAGATTTTTTAAGATTTGCCCAAAAAAGAACAAAAAAATTCATTAAAAATCCAAAAATCACTGGATCATGACCATTTGAACAAACTTGGTAGACACCTACCCGAGGCACATCCCCACCAAGTTTGAAGTGGATCTGGCTGACGGTTTCGGAGCAGAAGTCGAAAATGTGAAATGTTGACGGACGGAGGACCGTAAGATAAGCTCAGCTGACTGACAAGTCAGCTGAGCTAAAATTCAGAGCTTTCACAGCACCTGCGTGGGGCGACGATAGGTGATAATAATCGCTAATTGATAAACATTCCAAGTTTAAACAATTACTTGGTCCGCAGTTGTATTCATTAGAACGTTATCTCTGTCAACACAAGCAGACATTTTCACTGTCGTACGCAACATACGATTACGGTACCGGCAGTAATTATTGGTTTGCTGAGCGGGTCACACAACTCACCGTCAGTGTGATCTGCCCCAACGATGTCAAAGCAACGTCAAATTACAATAAAATTTGCATGGCGAATTCATCTGCAAATTAACATCAAATGCCATTTATCAGTGGGTTCTAACAGTGTTGGAAAAAATAGATGCCTTGAAATGACTTCCCAGGCAAAAACAGCACACAACTTCCAAGTCACACGCAAGTGACAGCGTGGAGTGGATCTGCGGTGAACTGACCCAGTCTCACGGACTGATTTGGGACACATTCGGCTGTTCCCGCTATCCCCTACCTTTGTGTATTTGCCTATAACTACAAATAATTGTTGCAATTAACACTGGAATCTTTACTTTCGCATGCTGTAATATAAACAAAGCTTCCCGTTTGTGTGTTCCCTCCGTAAATTACGACAGATGCACACATGTTCACTGGGCGGAAGCCATGATCAAAACACTGTATAACACGAGCCGTGATTGGCTCATTTTTGCATGTGACTCAATTGACCAGTCGGGTCATGTGTTGTGCGTCAGACCACATGGCTAGAGCAGCTGTTTGTGTACAGTTGCAGGAAAGATGTCGACGGTGTGCACACTCGATTTCTGATTTGAAATATTAAAATTTTCGTTTGAATTTGATTTAGGAACACCTTTTATTGCAAGGAACTTGCCAATACTGTATACGCAAATTTACTACGATGTACCGATAGTATTCATGGTAGGTACGCAAACGATATGCGTTTACAGAACTGCCACACAGGGCGTGCAAATAGCGATAAATCAAGGCTGAAAAATAAATTTTTTTTTTGCACTGTTGAAAAAGTTTTTCCAACCGCAACGTTTTGCGCACACCGGGCGCGTTATACGAAACAGAAATATTTTTAAGGCTGGCCTCAGGTATGTGGGTCACGGTGACACAATCATGTAAAACTACATAACACTTCATATCTGGGCTGCAATTCTGTTGTCCTTCAGGTTAGATTGGTAAAATTTTACACACAGGCACATCTAGACATAAGGGTGTGTCATGAACCAAAAGTAAGTCACTAAGACAAGTACCTGGGTCACAGTAACACATAGTGGTTGTAAGAAATAACTTCCCTGCCCAACATAGAAAAACACAATTGAGTTTCGCGCTTCGAGTGTGCTTGAAACGTGCTTCACGTGTAAATGGTTCTAAAATTCAAAAAGTCGTTTTTCTGCATTGTTGTTTTATCCCTTTTCCAGCGCACTTATATTCATATCAATCAATTCTGTTGCAAGTCCAAGCGCTTTCAATTCTAGTCCCCATCGGATCCACAATAAGTTTAAACCTGCAAAATGGACATGGTGCAAACAAACAACGGGCACTGGGATTAGGCCTACCACAGACATAAGTACTATTAATTTGCCTATTTGCCGTAACAATGCGATTCTGTCCACTCTACTCTTCGAATTAATTCCTCACTAAAAATATGTGCAATGAACACACCAAAACAGTCGCTGTCTATTCCCACACTGCACAATTTGCAGCCTGCACTGTACTAGGAACAGGTATCGGCACGACGGTGTGGCAGGCGTATTTTGACTGATTCAGCGTCATAGTTTTCAGCAGTGACATTTCATCTATTTGTCCATGCAGTATTAATAATCATCAACAGTCGTTTACGGCAAGTAAAAGTGTTGAAATTCATAGAACAAAATGAAGTTTGCGTTTCCCGTAGGGCCACGTTTGTTTACAAATGTCACATGTTTGGTATTGGGGGAAAGTCCAAAAGCCTGTTCTATTTTGGGATACTCTTCTCCGATTGGCCAAATTTGATGTGTGTTGATATTTCCCGCTGTAAAAATCAGTCAAATTTGATGATAATATCTATATTTGGAAACTTCATTCGAGCTTATAGAACCAAATATGTTACCAGAAAAGCACCATGGGCTGCCGACGATAGCCAATGGCAATATGGAGGGAATGATGCAAAAATGCATACTTCTAGCTGGTGGTTTTCATGATTTTACTAGTTATAAATCTATTAAATGACTCAGGAAGATTAGTCAAGTGGACCAAGGCAATAGGAGGATGAAAATGGCTCAGACCATCACTTTTCCGGGGACTTCCGCCCAGGTTTCAACATGCGGTTTCTGAATGCATGGATGCTGGCCTTTTGCCGAGCGTGATAAAGGCAGAAAATCTCACTGTTTTGATGCTGTTAAAGTGTTACAAAAAAAATCATTATATTCGCAGGATTAGTACTCTGATAATTCTCAGGCTTTCTGTTTCGATTACAAGACATAGGCCTAAGGAAGGATATTACTGTGTACATATGCATGGTTTGGTACTGATGAGTGATGGCGATAAAGTAAAGGCAACATGTTGTGACTCCATTTGCGCATCGGAAGCATTGTTTTTGCCAAACATGTCAATTTTGCCTTTAATAAATCCAACCGCTAATTGTAAATAATTTGTAAATAAACAGGATAATAAGATTTGATACCATTAGTAGCCGTTACTTGGACTTCGAAACTTTCCCAGCCTGTTGCTTCACGGTATATTATCTGTTGCGTATCAACCATTCGCTGTAGTTATTCTCATTTCATTGTGACTGGTCGACTATCTCGCATAAGCGCATCTTGTGTTTTATGCGCAAATATGACACAGTTACATTTCTACATGTGCTCCATTTTGTTCTGTTTAAATGGGACAAATTGAGCAACGTAATAAATGTGCTTGCCCTCTGAACTTGCTTCAAGCGCAGCTACAGCGCATCTGAAGCACACTTCCAGTGAATTTAATCGCAGGATTATGCACTCGGGAGGCCAGTTATTTCTAATCACCATTGAATCCTTGTAAAGTTGTGTCCAGACTATAATTCCTTCACTATTTAACTTAGTTTCATGGAACTTCACACACACAAAAATCTTGACAGAAAGGTGTGTCATGAAACAAAGTAGGTCACTAGGTCAAGTATTCCAACCTCTGCTATTCTTGTCCGGGCTATAATTCGCTTGCCCTTCAACTTATATTAATGAACTTAACACACAGGTGCGTCTGGACATAGGGGTGTGGCATGTACCAAAAGTAGGTCACTAGGTCAAATATTTGGGTCACAGTGATACATTCTTGTATAATCATGTCCGGGGTACAACCCCTTTACTATTTAACTGAGTTCCATGGAACTTCACACACATATCTTAAACTAGAAGTGTGTCGTGAAACAAAAGTAGGTCACTAGATCAAGTACCTGGGTCATGGTGATACATCAATGTAAAACTTCATTACACTTCATGCCCAGGCTTTAATTCTGTTATCCTTTGACTTAGAATCATGAAACTTTACACACCTGTGTATCTGGACACAATAGTGTGTCATGCATAAAAGTAGGTCAAGTATCTCAGTCACGGTGATAGCCTATTTTTATTGATAGTCATTTCAAAAATGAGACCTGTGATTAGCAAGGTTACAAATATGGCAAGGGGTGTATGGATCCAGCAATCTCCAATTGCCTTTTTATTTATAAATGTAGAATTCTGTGTGTGTTGTAATTTATTGTAAATTTCCAGAATGGACAGTCTGGTATCAGGTAGGGTATTACCTGTTTTCAATCTAACATAGTACAATGTACTATGGTTTATGGTCTCGCTAGCAAAAGCTGTTGGCGAGACAAAGCAGTCACTTTCCGGACTTCCCTCCGTCCGTCAACAAAAAACTTCAGAGTGGCTTGAATTACGCTGGCGAGACATTCATGCCCCCGGGCATGACTTTGGTATTTTCTATGATGTATAAACTTAATTGTGAGAGGATATACATTGCAAATGGCAACACAGGTAGCTAAGGCTTGGTATCTATAACTTAAAAGTGGGAGCACCTAAGAGGTAAACAAATCCAAACTCGATGATTGGCTATTGGTGGAACACCAGAAGTGGTGTCACATGCAATCTACCTCCCAGAACATCCCTGATTGAAAGAATGTTTTATACTGCCTTAGTATATTCTTTTGTCTCTAGGAAGTACTCAAAGTTTATTGCTTGCAACAGAACATAATGGATGAAAGGGTTGAAAAGTTTGGATCATTATAAAAATGAAGTCTGTCTCTGTTGTTGTCATTGGCATGTAACAGCGCGGTTGTTGGTAGGCATTTTTCATGACGTCGCTATCGCGACGTCATGAAAAAAATGCCTACCAACAACCGCGCTATTACAAGCCAATGACAACAACAGAGACAGACTTCATTTTTTATATTTATAAACATTCATATTAACATTAATACTAGTATTAAATTTGTCATGAACATTTGTGCGTAAAAGTTTTGATAGCCACTGCGAAGGACCTTTTGTTTATCAGTGGGAGGAGCTATGGGTGTGGCCAGCCCCTTGTTATGTAGCAAAGTTGGCACTGGCACGTGCCGTGCTGTACATGATGTTACCATCGACTGATGAAAACAAAATTTGTCCCTATTCTTTCAATGCTAACAAAAACTCCGAATGTAAATATTCATATTTGTAGATAACAAAGGTGTGGCCCTAGCAGAATTGCCTGGAATGTCAAGGTCTGGCCACGTGTCCACTGAGCAGGCTGCTGCAATTGTGACAGATAAATCTGCATGGAAGCAGATGGAAGAGGGTCCACCAACAAACAAGCAAGCAGCTGCTTCTGCATTCACAAGGTAACTTTGCCCTTGGCACAGTGAACAAAGCGTGTCAGTCAGGAACAGATCTGGGCTTTCAAAATTTGTGGCCAAATTGGGAAATGAAACCGTGATCACTGCAGAATTCAACTGAAATCTTGAAGATTTCATGTTAAAATAAATTGGCCATTTGTAAATTTCTTGAGCCAAATGAATGAAACATTAGCGCTTGGCTAATGGCACCAGCAGTCCCTGCAGAATTGGTTGATGTTTTGATCTTAATCATAAATAAAAAATAAAGTTTCAAAAACAACATTTTATAGTGCAACAATTATTAATGTAATTTATATACATGTAGATCCATGCAAAAAAACACTTTCATTTTTTTTTTCTTCTTTTTTTTTTTGTTAAATGGTACAAAAATGGTAAGCAACTTGTTTTGTGCATCTAGAAATATTCAAAAAACAGAATCATTTTTAGGTTGTATTAGTTAATTCATATTTTGCATTTTGTCATGAAAAAGAAAAGTGAGCAGTTTGTAAAAAGTGAGAAAAATCCCACAGCATTTATGGAAAATGCAAGAGGTAGTGGATCCATGGGTTCCATTTCTTGGAACCAGTCTGCCTGACCTACTTCTGGTGATGTGGGAAACTTCAAACAAGTGGTTCTTCACAGTGTCAATATAAAAATGAAGTCTGTATCTGTTGTTGTCATTTGCATGTAGCAGCACGGTTGTTGGTTGGCATTTTTTCATGACGTTGCGATAGCAGCCAGCACAACTTCATTTGGGCCCATATGTGCCACAGTATGGGGAGGTATTTATCATTGCTGATCCTGTTAGCAAACAAAAATCAAGCACAAAACTCCAATGCTACCGTTCTTGGAGTATGGCATAACAAGTGCATATGATAAGCTGTCTTTTTTCATGAAAGTCGTGAAATTATACTTGTAATGAAAGGCATCACTTGAGGTTTTGTATATCTTGAAGGTTGACACTTGTAGTGTGTCAAAACTCTACTGCATAACATCATTTGAATATCCTATGTGCCTCTGGATTCCTATTTCATTCTGTAGTGTTTTGGAAAATAGGAAGAATTCCAAGTCGGATCAAGATCAACACCAGTCGCTCGATGATTTTCGTTTCTTTTGTGATGATGAAAGTGAAAGGAAGGAAAACCTGGATACAAACAGGTAATTTCACTATATGAACGTTTTCATTAGCATAATGACTGCCTGTATCATACAAATTGTCAAATTATAAACTCATAGTGACAAACTACTTTGCCAATTTGGTACTAAATATGTCTGTTCAGGGTTTCTGCCAGAGTGAAATTTTAGGGTACTCAGTTACTCATTTTTCTAAGTGAAAAGTCTGACAATGAAGATTTACGGGGTATTTTGGGATAATTTATGCTGAAATTGTACTTTTTTACCAAAATTTTAGGGTAAGCAAAAGTACCCTTGAATTTTTTTAGGGTATGCTATTTTACCTCTTTTACCCTCTGGCGGAAACCCTGCTGTTTTACTTATCTGAAATTGGGAATTTCAGGATGGATAAGTGGTATTAAATTGAGGTCATTTTAGGTGGTCACTGGTCAGGTTCTGCAGGTGGTCTCCCAAAAGAGATAAATTATTAGAATGTGCTTTTGTACAGTGAAGAGTGGACGTGAAAGACAGATGGTCTCCCAAAGGAGAGACTGCTGTATGATTAAAAATATTTTAAATTACATGTTAATACTGTGGGCTTTGTCTGCCAAAAACACCTCCATGAAAGACCACCTTTTCAAGATACTGTGCTTTGTGCTTTTCATATTATATTTACCTCCCATTAGGCACCACATGTCTGGATGGACCAAAGTTTGGTCTTCTGTGGAAGTGGGTCTTTGAATACAGGTTACTGTGTACAGTGAAACCTGTTTTGAAAGACCATCCTAGGGCAAGGTAAATAGGGCCTGTATATTTTCGTTCAAAAAACTCGAAATTCCATTTCACCAGCCAGAAATTTCCAAATTCGGTTTCAGTAGTTCTCTTTATATGAAAAAAAAAAAACACATTAAGGCAAAACAGCAAATTCCATTTCAGAGGTGACAAAAATTCATTATTGCGTTCCGTTTCCGTTAAAAACAGAAAAGTACAGGCCCTAGGTAAAAAGTGGTCACATAAGGCTGGTTGTCTATCAATGGTGGTGCAATAACATGGAGATACTAAAAGGGACTGCAAATATGGCCTTAAAAGGCAGGTGGTCTTTCATTACAGCGGTCTTTCAAAACAGGTTTGACTATTTCCTATTAAAAATAGTACATGATGGATAGACATTGACATGTATTGTGTCAGACTGGCACATAAATGCTTGACCTTCAGTGTGTGCTGTGCTGGAAAGAAATTCAACAAATGCTAGATGTCTGTACTTTTGGCTTTTGGAATGCCACTTTTCGAAATTCTAGGCCAAATGAAAATATATAAATGTTTCTCATCATCAGGAAGGAAAAAAAAAAATGATAAGATGACCATGCCTCTCCCCCCCCCCCCCCCCCCCCCACTCTTTTTTTTTTTTTCCTGACCCACCGGGAAGGTTTATCATATCCACACTTCATCCAGAAAGGAAGAATGTTCTCTGAACCTTGCGACAATAAGCAGAAGAGACCCACTGTTTTGTGAAGGACGTGTACAATGATGAGAAGCATTTTTTATATTTATATATATATATATATTTTAACCTTATCAAGATGCTTTGCATTGGATCTTAGCAGGTGAAGGCTTCACCACTTTGTCCAAACATATTCAAATCTGACAAAAAGCAGAAATGTTTCAACTCTTTGAAATGTGAAGCACTTAAACCGATTCCAGTACATGTTAATGAATGTGTCTGTTTAATTTGACCGACAATACACAATTTACCCGTGGCAAGATGTCTACTGTCAAAGTGTGAATTATTGTACTTCTTAGTTATCCTCTCAGCCACAGTTGTTAAAGCATCCCAGGAAATGGTCTGTTTACTTTAATTCTTTCAGTGCCAAATTTTGGAGTGAGTCAACAACTTTTCTTGGCATGCATTGGGTGCAATGCACCCAATGCATACCCGAGAAAAGCTGTTGACCTGGGATATTCTCTCTGGGTCTATAGGCATGCTGGTACTTGAATGAAAGTCTCTTTATGTGGAATACAAATCTGGAATCCTTATGATAATGCACACTTGTTTGACTTAAGTAAATCGACGTAAGTCATGCTTGGCACTAAAAAAGTTGAGAAGATAGATATACAAATGTTGGATATCATGCACCCGCACACATTTCAGTGGACTTCTTTTCTTTGAAATCACAGTCCCATTAAATCTGTAAGGAAAGACAAGAGGATGTTTTTGGAAAATGGTCAAGCCAAATCCGAACAGACACTTACCAGAATCGGTACACAAGGTTTCTATGGAAACACCCCAGCTGGAAACTCTGGAGGCAGATCATATGGAAGCTTTGGGATTTCCAGGTATTTGTGCTAATGAAAGAAGATCTTGAGGAGTTATGGATTCAGATTAATATTGGGCCTTCTTGGTTCCGACACCTGACTGTTAATGTGGATTTACCTACATATGCAGATGGTACATTTAGTATGCATTGATTGTGAAAGATCAGAGAAACTCAGGCTGTGTGAAATAACTAGGAACACATAACCACAAAACTCCAAATTGGTTGTAGCTCTCAGATAGTCATGTGTTTTTTTGTCTTTTTAATTCTTTGGTGCTTACGGTGTTGTTTTATTTTTGCAGTTCTGTCAAGAGAAAGCCTAAAATATTGGGGGACCCTGCTACCAAACGGCCTCGACTCAGTGAAGATGCCTACTGTTCCTACAGCTGGGGGAAGAACCGTTCCTATAACAATACACCCAACTCCTTTACTCCTACTAATTTACTGGGGTAAGGACTTTGATGTCTTAAATACCCTACTAAGTTTCACTGAATGGTGAAATATCTAAAAACTTGATCATGTAGGCCTACATGTAGTATTATAAAGTTAAATTTGGGGGGTTAATCTGCATGCAAGTTGAAAGATTTTTGTATTTGCACATACAGTGGTAATGTTTGATTGTCAGGTTATCTGGGCGCTTTTCAACAATGTTTACAAAAAAGGGATTCAAAGGATTCCAAGACTCTTGTGCTAACAAATAAAACTACTCAATTATTACATAGGCAGGTTCATCATGGAATTATACAAGTTCTAAACTTATAACAAACTAATGTAAAAGGAGTTCAACTTTAATCTTCAGGAGACTTGAGTTAGCAGCTTCCCTAACTGAGGAAAGCTGTTGACTTCCCTAACTGAGGACAGCTGTTGACTCATGGCAAATACATGTATATATGTGATTACTGACAAAAAGACACAGGTGACATTTGGGATATTAGAGAGTTGCAAACCATTTTGATCATGAGAAAGTTTCGTGGTAGATACTAGAGGATTAACTTGTTACATACCATATTCCTCCTGGTAAAGGCCTGGGGTACTTGCGAAATTCCAGTGCAATATTCATTTGGGGTAGAACCCAACTTTGAACATACATAAAATAATATGAAAAAGATTAAATGTAGAATTTTTTGTGTGATTTTACATCATTCAGATTCCAAGAAGTAGGCTGTTTTTATTGGGACAGGGGCCCTCATTGGGAGGAATACAGTAGTTTGGACGAATCTGGGTTCCTGTTAATTTTGTAGGTACTGTCAAACCTCACTATAACGGCTTAGAATGTGACATTCATGTAATGAGGGATTCAATGTCCAATTCCTTTGCTCTGACTCCTTCATCTGACATATTCAGATATTTGACACATTTTGCAGGGAGGAAATGGTGTCATTATAATGAGATTTTGCTGTACATGTATTGAATGAGCATTCCATGTTCAGATTCCTCTCAAAAATATCTTTTACTCCAAATACCAGCACGCATATGTAAAATCAAACCTATGTACAACCTTAGCATGGAGTTGCACGTCTTCTGGCACAATACCTGCCATATAAGGCAGCAGTGACATCTAGTGGCAAGAACTGTCAGCGTGCTGAGGGCTGAAGACTTTTGGGTGCTTGTTGCCTCCATCGTCACACTTACCTGAATAACATGTGGATAATGATTCCACTTTCAAAGTCCTCACACAAAGGTCACCGTCAAATGCCAGCATACCTTGTCTGAATTGTTCAGCATCATAAATAGATGGTGTACTTTAGGTACATTTTTCCCAAAGTATGCAAAGAAAAGCTGTTGACTCAGTCTAGAGATTAGCACTAAATAGATAAATATTTTTCCCTGCAGTTTCTCCAACATGGGCAATACCTGTTACATGAACGCCATATTACAGTCGCTCTTTGGGCTGGACACTTTTGCAGTGGACCTCGTACGATCAGCCAGCTCTGTGTCCAAAATTATCCAGCAAGGATCCTTACTAATGTAAGTTGAAAATGATGCAAAAAAGGTAAATGTAGCAAAGGGCATTTTAAAGTTTATTCTTCACTTAAACCCTGCCACTCTAGAACACTTTCTCAGCACAATTTCCTGAGAGTCCACAGAGGAAAGCTGTCGACTTAACACTTTCATCATTCTTTGGAGGAAAAAAAAAAAAAAAAGACATTTACATTATGAAGCACTTTCTGGTAATTCAATGGGAAAAACGTGTGTGCAAATGCAGGGCCCACCAAATCTGCTCCCCAGGGACAAGTGAAAAGCCAATCAAGGCAAGTAAATTCATGACACTTACCCCAGGGGCAACCAAAATTTTTGCTTGTACAAGTTAAGGGAGTTAATGGATGGACAAGTGAGTTATGTCAAGTAAAACATCAGCAGAACTTGCTCAGAGGATTTTACAAGACAAAAAGAAGAATCAATGAGCCCTGAAATATATTGGCACTGGATGTTTGAGAGTTGACAAGATTTATTGTATAAAATGACTCGTATTGAAAGAATTGTCTGGTAGGCAGTGACCATCTGACAATAAACCATGTAATAAGCAAACTGTTAGAGGTTTATATTGCAAACATATGAATGCAACACAATTTTACAAAATATTTCAGGGCCATGGCGCGGCTTGCTCATGCCAAGAAGAAGCAAATTCAGTCATACAATCAAGAATCACGCTCACAGTTGCAAAGTAACGTCAAGAAAGCCATCTCCTCAAGTGCAAAAAGATTCTCTGGTAATGATCAACACGTAAGTCTTATGAGGGTGTCTGCTAGAATTTCATCTGGTATGTGCCTGTCTGTATCTTTGCTGTCCCGTCACTGCTGGCCAACATAATTTTTTGACCAAATGCAAAAAAAAAAAATTTGATACACTGTCAGCTCAGAATATTTCTGGGTAGGTTGAGCATGAGCTGTCCACATGGTGCTCTTGTTATGTGCAATGGTGGACCCATCAGTCAGTGCTTTGCATTGAAGTGTGTAGTTACAAAATCAGACCAAATTAGTTGAATAAAACTAAAATGTTGTAAAGCACACGCATTATATTGCTAAACTGTTGCATGCTATTTTGAGTTTGGACTTTTTTTTC
Source organism: Hermodice carunculata (assembly GCA_964020975.1). Classification (NCBI taxonomy): domain Eukaryota; kingdom Metazoa; phylum Annelida; class Polychaeta; order Eunicida; family Amphinomidae; genus Hermodice; species Hermodice carunculata. The sequence continues at coordinate 64,023,021 of OZ026618.1, read as the reverse complement.
AGTATAATTGTATTAAATTTTTTGCCATGAAGGTGCAAAAAAGTGAATAAAATTGTTTCTCTTCAATGACAATTGAAGGATGCCCACGAGTTTCTGAGCCAGGTGCTGGACCAGATCAAGGAAGAGGTCATTAAGGTCAACAAAGACGAGAAAAGAGACAACCATATGGGAGACCAACCCTCCTATATGCAGCCTGATCCTTATATCAACCCCATTGTGAGCAACTTTGAGTTTGAAGTTCTCCATTCCATCAGATGTCTTGGGTACGTGGGTCAAATGTTGCTCATCGGGATGTGGTCTTGAGGTTGAGTCTTTTTCATTTTTTTTTGTCTCGCCAGCATAAGCTGTTGGAGAGACTAAGCACTCATTTTCCGGCTTTACTGTCACTCCATCTGTCAACAAAAAACTTGCGAGTGGCATTAATTCACTAACTGCACTAGGTAGGGCTTTCACACTTGGGTAAATGATTTATAGTAAGGGTCACATCATGCTTGAATGAGCATTGCAGAAAAACTTGGGAGGCTGGCAGGAGGTTCATGCCCCTTGGGCATGTCTGGTGTATCTCGGCGGACAATTCAGCTGAGGTTATGGTATAGTCTAGCATTCGTCTTCCATCTGCCCACAATTCACATTTTCAACTTCTCCAAAACCATCAGGCAGATTCACTTTGAACTCAGTGGGGATTATACCTTGGGTGGGTCTTTACCAAGTTTGTTCAAATGGTCACAGTCCAATGTTTTTTTGTTTTTTTTTTCTTCGCAAATTCTTCAAAAATCTCTGAAACTGCTCAGACCTTAATTTGTTCAACAGGTTGTGTTACAATTTTTTGTCTTATTTTTTATGAATTTTTGTATGTTTACCCCATTTTACACATGTAGAAATGTAGAAAACCATTACTCTCATTGTTTTGAAACATAGTGGAAATGTAGTTCGTGGGAGGATTAGTCACTATGTGGTGACACTTTGGAGCCTTGATTTTTAACAAATTTTTCAATTTGGGTTCTTGTCAGTTAATGCATGCATTTCTATTGAGTACCAGATCTGTCAGTGGGGATTGCAGTGGAAATGGTTTTACTTCCTCTCCAAAATCTTCATCCCCTAGACTAGAGTGGGGTTTATTATGGGTTGAATGTCAAGGTCAGCTGAGGATGGGCTGTTCACACAGCCCTCTTGCTCTTTACCAGACTTCTACATGTCCATTCAGTTTAAAATCAACACTGATGGTCATCATTGACAACCAAATGACAAACTGACCACTTGTAATATTCAGTATTTAGATGAAAGAGTATTTGTGGGAAAAGTCTGTTGTCTTGTACACAGATTTGTTCTGAGCCATTTTTTAGTGCATGTTTCAGTATAAACTGTTAAAGAACTTCAGACTTTGCACAAGGCAGACCTGAAAAGCTGCAAGTTTAACTCTTGGCAACATTTACAAATTTAGGAATAGTACTCTAGCAGCATATTGTCTTATTATGCCCCCCTTCTTCGAAGGTGGGGCATATAGCGTTGCACGTGTCGGTCGGTCGGTAGACTGTGGTTTCCGCACAATAACTCAAGAAGTTTTTGAGCTAGGACTTTGATACTGTATAGGTGTATTATTCTAGTCAAAAGCTAGGCGAAGTTCAAAGATGGGTGACCTTGACCTAATTTCCAAGGTCACATTGGTGCCTGAGCTAACTTTGGTTTCCACACAATAACTGAAGAGGTTTTTAAGCTAGGACTTTTATATTGTACAGGATTATAGTCCATATTTGGGGCTAGGCGAAGTTCGAAGATGGATGACCTTGACCTCATTTTAAAGGTCACAGAGCCACTTTACTGAATATGGTTTCATGCTTTCTGCATGATAAGTTATACCTTGGAGCTAGAACTTTTATATGGCACAGCTTTATGGTTCTCTGTAAGGGCTAGATTGATTTTGAAGATGGGTGACCTTGACCCAGTTTACAGGGTCACAGAGAGATTGTAGAATTCCTGTGGTTTCCGCACAATAACTCAAGAAGTTTTTGAGCTAGGACTTTGATACTGTACAGGTGTATCATTCTAATCAAAAGCTAGACGAAGTTTGAAGATGGGTGACCTTGACCTAATTTCCAAGGTCACAGTGGTACCTGAGTCAACTTTGGTTTCCGCACAATAACTGAAGATGTTTTTAAGGTAGGACTTTTATATTGCACAGGATAATAGTCCATATTTGGGGCTAGGCGAAGTTCGAAGATGGATGACCTTGACCTCATTTTAAAGGTCACAAAGCCACTTTACTGAATATGGTTTCATGCTTTCTGCATGATAAGTTATACCTTGGAGCTAGAACTTTTATATTGCACAGCTTTATGGTTCTCTGTAAGGGCTAGATTGATGTTGAAGATGGATGACGTTGACCCAGTTTTCAGGGTCACAGCGAGATTGTAGAATTCCTGTGATTTCCGCACAATTACTCAAGAAGTTTTTGAGCTAGGACTTTGATACTGTACAGGTGTATCATTCTAATCAAAAACTGGGCGAAGTTTGAAGATGGGTGACCTTGACCTTATTTTCAAGGTCACAGTGGTACCTGAGTTAACTTTGGTTTCTGCATAATAACTGAAGAGCTAGGACTTTTATATTGCACAGGATTATAGTCCATATTTGGGGCTAGGCGAAGTTTGAAGATGGATGACCTTGACCTCATTTTAAAGGTCACAGAGCCACTTTACTGAATATGGTTTCATGCTACCTGTGGTTTCTGCACAATAACGCAAGAAGTTTTTAAGTTAGGACTGGGATACTTTACAGGTCTATAGTTCTTGCTAAAGGCTAGAAGAAGCTTAAAGTTTGGTGACCTTGATTTAATTTCCAAGGTCACGTTGGTACCTGAGTTAACTTTGGTTTCCACATGATAACTGAAGAGGTTTTTAAACTAGGACTTTTATATTCCACTGGATAATTGTCCGTATTCAGGTCTAGGTCAAGTTTGAAGATGGGTGACCTTGACCTAATTTCAAAGGTCACAGAGCCATTTGGTTGAATACTGTTTCTGCATGATAACTTGCATTGTAGAGGTAGCACTTTTATATTGCACAGCTTTATGGTTGCCTATAGGGGCTAGTTTGAGTTTGTAGATGGGTGACCTTGACCCAGTTTTGAGGGTCACACACAGACAGTAGACTTCCTTTTTTGTTTTTCACACAATAAATGAAGAAGGTCAAGTGAAAATGAGTGACCGTGCCATAATTTCCAAGGTCATAAAGCCACTTTGCTGAATATGGTTTCTAAATGATGACTAATTTTTCAGCTATAACTTTTATATTGCTCAGGTTTTTAGTCGTTTTTTAAGGGCTAGGTTAAAGTATAAAGATATGTGACATTGATGTATGATCAACCTTCACTAATTTTGTAAGGTCACGAGTGCCCCTTCTACCACTATCAATAGGGTAGCGAGGGCAAGGGTAATGAGGGAGGGGGGCATCTATGTTTTACAAACATATCTTGTCAGTCTTTTTAGTGTGCATTTTCATTTTTCATTTACAGGTGTGGTGAAGTTGTAAGGAAGGCTGAGAACTTCCATGACCTGTCCCTGGATATGCCAATCAGCAGGTAATTATGTACCTCTGGTACCGGAGGAGGCACACATAGTCATTGCTTTTTCCATCTGTCCCTTTGCAATTTTTGTCTGGGCTATAATTCGCTTGTCTTTCAAGTTAGATTAATGAAACTTAACACACAGGGGCATCTGGACATAGGGGTGTGTCATGTACCAAAAGTAAGTCACAAGGTCAAGTATCTGGGTCAAAGTTGACATATCCTTGTAAAATTGTGTCCAGGCTATGATTCTGTTACTATTTAACTTGGTTTCATGAAACTGCACACACACACACACACACATGTATCTTGACCTAAAGGTGTGTCATGAAATGACACTGGGTCAAGTATGTGGGTCACGCCAGTCTGTCAACTATTCATGTTTGGGCTGTAAGGTTATCAATGAGATGCCTGGGGAGGGAGGCACGTATCCAGCAATTGGATCGCATCTTTTTTTTTTTTTTTTTTTTTTGTATGCTGAATAGGGATTAAGTGTTAGTGCATTAATATCTGTTTTATATGCAGTTACCCATGACTGGTAAACTAGCAAAGGTATTAATACCTGTAGGACAAATTTGTGACTGCAAAAACCAGGCAACCACTTCTGGTTGTAGATTTGTAAAATGGAAACGACTATGCAAATCTGGGACCAAGAAATTGTGGCTGATCTGTCATAGTCAGAACATTTCTGTAGTAGTAGAGTAGTGAAGGACAAAGGATTGTAAATTTCAAAATGGAAGCTTGGCAGAACTGTGGGTCCTTGTCCTTGGACAAGCAAATCTTAGAAATTTCCTCATTCTGGAAATTGTTTCACTCTGGATATACTGCTTGTGTTTTGGCTCCAATGTGGAGAGTTTTCATAGTCGTTTAATCTTGACATGTTTACAGCAATAAAATTCCCTACTTCCATCATGTGCTTCCAAGTGTATACTGTGATTTGTATTAGCAATCCTGCAGGCCTATTCTATGTAAACCACTTCTCACTGTAGCACTGACAGGAGTGGATTTCACATTTATGCATACATATACAACTCATAATTTCTGCATATAGAAGATAATAGTCTTAAAAAAAATGGACTATATGTAACTTGCATGTACATTTTAGAGAAATTTTTGTCGCTTGAGATGTCAATTGATGTTAATTTGATGCATGTGTGGATACAACCTAGTTTATTGGGTACTGTAATCAGCATCTACATAAAGTTATGTTGATGTCATTACAGAGATCTATATTGTCCAAAGACCATACAGGATGCATTGGATCATTTCTTCATCAAGGAGCGTATTGAGTACAGTTGTGAGTCATGCAAAGGCAAAGAGTCAGAAGTCATCCACAAGTTCACTAGATTACCCAGGTAACAAGTTTTCAATTAATGGCATCAAGGTCTTCACCTGTGTGGACAGTTGTTTAGTGTTTCATCTGAAGTACAGCCACACAACCACAGATCGGCAACCGCATTTCTAGGGTTCAAGTCAATAATTTGCCATTTGCATGTATTTTTCAATGTATTTGTTTGCAATTCTGAGGAAACAGAGACAATTCATTAAAGTAGTGCCACTTGTTGTGTTAGGGATTCTTCATTCAAGCTTTGAACCCAACATTTCATGTTGTTTCCTCACAGGCTTTTGCTATTTTTCATGCTAATGGATATGATAGTGCATGTACTTCCTCTTTTCCTACAGTATTTTCTCATCTGTACATAATATGATAATGGTGATCAAAATCTTATTTTTTTCAGAGTCTTGGTACTTCATCTGAAGCGGTACAGTTTTGACATGCTGACATCAGCTCAGAACAAGACTGGTCGGCGGGTTATCATTCCTAAATACATCACTTTGGGCCCACACTGTCTAGAGGAAACACAACCTGCATACCCTCCCAGTGAAATGAAAGGAATTTTGAGGTATAAAATTGTATATTTGCTTGTAAAAGATGCCGAGATGCCACATTCAAAATCTTATTTCTGGTACATTTACTTATAATTATTGCTTATGATAAAATCAGCAGGAAAATGAAAAAGAATCCAATATGTTATTTTGATCATGAACAGTGACACAAAACTTCTAAAAACTGTAACGTGTTTGAGACAAAAAGCAGTCGCAACAAAGTATGATTTAGCAAAACAAAGAAACAGACAGATGTGATCATGTTGTACACCCATATCAGTTCTAGTGCTGAGCCTTACTTTTATTGTTGACAAGAAGAACGGAAAGGATCTAAAATTTAAGAACGTTGCAAGATGTCCTGTTGGCATCTAATTATTCCTAGAGCTTTACCATTGTTGTGTAAGATACTATCAGAAACTGCAGGCAAAAAATTTCCACGCAACTTTCATTTCTTGTCTAGGCTTCGTGTCACTTTACAATGGCTGTGTCCTAATTAGCTTTTGTCTGTCTTTGTGACTCGGACCTGCCAGGGTACCATTGGCTGCAGTTTTACACATTCCGGAAAAGATAAGAGATTGTATACGTACTGTGGCCTGCCCCACACGTGAAAAATACCCTTAAAGCGCCGATTTAAGATTGAGTCAACAGCTTTCCTTGGGACACTTTGTGCACAAAGTGTACATAGGAAAGCTGTTGACTAAAACTATTTGGTTTAGACTAGGCTTGCTGATATTTGAATGAAAGGTATCTTCATGAGGAATTTGAATCTTTTAACCATTATATGTTTAGTGGTAATGAGAAAATGACTATAGCCGTGATTGGCACTTTAGAGGTTTGCACATTATAAGACACCTGGTGGTAGCCATGTTTCTTGTGAACTTCAGGTGTCTGTAGGTATTGATGAGTTGATTTGCATCTACAACCAGACAAACAGCGTATTCAAATTTGCCTGCACCATTCAAAACTGTGGCTTTGATCACTAGTTTTGGTGAAAAAGTAGTTGAACCTCGTTTATCCTTACAGGGTTCACATAAAGATAGAGTGGTTGAGGTAAAGTCCAACCAGGTTTGGATAATTTTATTCATTTTGAGATTTGGGGAAATTTTGGTACATGTAGACATACATATTGTCCATCATTTGTCCAAATTTGGAGGTTCTAGACCCAATACAATCTGAAGAAACTAAGAAAATATATTTAAGGATACACAGCAAGTTAGCAGTGACTCTCACAAATTGCTGAATATAGCTTTGGATTCAGAGATAAAGTATGGTAAACTATACGTTTTGAAAAAGCTTACAAAACAAGAATGCTTTTCATTTCAATTTTGCTTTGTCAGTTGGTTGCAATCCACAACAAGCAGTGAGTTTGAAAAATCCCTGATGTGTTTTTGCAGACACATGTATTAAATTGATAATAGCCCAAATTTGACCATTTTAAGTTGAATATTTTTCAAGTAATGTCCAAAATTTCACAAAAACACATTTTTGCCCAAAGCGCAAGTGTTTATACAACAACTTTGAATTTAGAGTTCCATCTTTAGTGCAGGCAGATTCTGCAAAGCCTTGTGGCCTATTTGGTATATAGGTGTATTGTGTAGGAATGCCTATTTCTGGGGCATTTGCCTGAGAAACGAATGTGGTAAATTTATGACAAAATTTGTAAAAGTAACCCATTCCACCTCAGTAAAATATATGTGGAAAACTGATCACACAATCTGTTCGTTTTGGTAGCCCAAGAAAAAAGGACTGGAAGCATACAAAAGAAGATGGATGGCCAAAAAGGAAGCTTGAATTCCAAGGGTAATTACACTTTTTTCCAAAACACTTTCCTGTTTTGGTTTAAGTTTGCTCAATAACTACAGAGGGCATTTGTCAGTGGTTGTTGCATTGTCAGTAGTTATTGCATTGCCTCTAAACTATGTGTCATATGGTGAGCAAACCAAGGACAAGTTCTGACAGGCTTCAGACTTGAAGGCATATCACCAGAGTAGATTTTTGAGATAGGCAGATGTTTGTCTTGGGTATAGGTTATGTCACCCCTATTGGTCAATATCAGATATTGGATCAGATGCCGGATTGAAGAGCCGTCTCATACTGACATTGTAGGTCTCAGTTATGTAGGCTGCTTTGTGGAGATTTAGAAATATGAAAATCCCTGTTCAGATACAATGCTTATTACCCTGAGAGGGTTTTTTAAAAAAAATTTTCATCTCCATTTTTTTCATCATATAATTGTGAATTCTCCCTACCCACCTCAATGTACTGAATCCTGTTCACTTTTATCTGGTGTGTCTGCTTGAAACTGGTTAATTATGATTTATAGTGGGAAGATGTCAGATTTGATACAGGGTAAGCATGTTTTGCTCTGGCAATAAATGTGATCATGTTATACAATCATGATATTTACGGGTACTAGTTTCACATTTGTTGGAAGTGTTTTGTCTGTCTTTTGAATTTAGTATCAAATAGTCATATCAGCATCGGATAATTCCATAATATTAGATATTGTTTTTAGATGAATTATTCCGTATCAACCCGTCCATAGTAGATAAAAGTGATGTCTTCTACAAATTTGTATTTTGCAGAATGAGAGTGCTCTTTAAAATATGGACACAAGATTCATGACTTTCTGTTGTAGGAAACAAACTACTCCGTACAAGTTCAAGCGTATAAAGCGGCCGGAGAGTGACAATGACACTGATGTAGAAATTACTGGAAAATCATATGTAGATCATGACTTGGAAAAGGTAAAATTTAAACTCTGGAAAAGGTAAAATCTAAACTCTGCCTTTATGAAAGAAAACGTAAGACCCTATAAAATAAATTTCCTGTTTCTGATCATTGCCCACCACATAATTTTTGACCCACAATTTAAATTTTATTTAGTCAAGTCAAACTGGATGTTTGTCCAGTTGATACTTTTTCTAAAAATGAACTTTGTCATGCTTGAGGGGATTTTTGAAAAATCTCCTGCACACCCAATATTTTGTGGGGAAAATTTTGATAAGCAACAAGAAATTTATTTTAAAGTGCCTAATGCACAGTGAAGTATTAAACATATTAAAAAATAATAATCAAAACGGTAGATACTGCTGAAATGCAACATTTTTTTCTACATGAAGAGAAGGAATGAAAGCAGCTACATGTTGTGGGTATGTCATGTTGAACTTGGAAGTGGCAGTTGAAGTCTTTGTCTTTTGTCATCATTTGTAAAATGACAAGTTTCATACTCCCCAAAATAAAATTGGTATCAACAGATTGATGGATACCCTGGGTAAACTGACTTGCCAGTAATGTTTGATTTTATGGTCCATTCAATTTGACATTACAAAACAATAATTTGACAAGGGATATTCTGGAACAGGGTTCATAGTTTCTTTCGTTGACAGATTTATTGGAGATAGATTTTATTGAAAGAGGACAGGTCGGGACAAGCAAGTTTGGTCTCTAAAAACAAATGGGTTTTCATTGTATATATATATATCTACACTGTACACAGAACAGGAATAATACCAGAAGCCAAGTTTCCAATGTTAATTGTAGTTAATAACATACATATCTTTTAAGAAAGGGTAATATCTGTCGTGTGGTTTTGGAAGAGGGGATCATTGTGTATCAAGTTTATCACTCGTCAGAAACTTCCTTGGCATTTCTTCCCCCTGAAACCCATTGATAGGCAGAGAAAATGAATGTTATCTTAAATTACATTGTGTGATTTAGGTTTTTACAATGACTTTTTATTTTTTTACAAATATTTCAGGCACTGGAGTTGAGCAAGACAGACAGCTACCCTGTAATTGATGTGGACCAAGAAGACAATCGGTGTAAAAAGCCAAGAGATGGGGACACTCCAATGAAATCACATCATTCAGACGTAAAACCAAAGGCTCTGTGCACTGGTACTTACATAACAGCTTTGCTCGGCACGCCTTGGGTGCAGTGTGCCCAAAGTATGCTGGGGAAAGTCATTAACCTGGCCTAATATATTCTATGTAACATCAGGCAAGCTGGTACTTTTATGGGAATTCCTTTAACAAGGAACATGAATCTAGCACCCCTATTATAATTCAGAGTAGTTTGTTTAAAGTAGTTCGATTTTAGTTGCAGTGGACAAAGAGTGAAAGAGTTAAGCAAATGTGGGCTGCCAAATTGACATTGTCAATCCTGCCTTGGAGATTCAGCAGATGGTAATGCCAGCTATCCATTTTTGATTTAGACCAACTGGGGGTCATATAGCTCTAAAGCATTGAACTATTTTTCATGTCTTTTTTTCAGCCAGCAGTAATGAAGAGAAAGTCATTCAAGAAACAACTGCACAGAATATCAGACTATATGTATGCTGGATATTTGTAAACAGTTATGCCTTTGCTGGAAGTGTGTAGACATGTTCTTTTACAAATAAACAGACACACAAAATGCTTGGTACCTGGAGAAGTGTGAATAATGAAGATAATTTTAAGAACAATGAAATCACTCAAGGGACTGGACAGACTAAATTTAAACTGGCCAGTGGTCTTAACATGGAAATAAAACATTTTAATGTGATACAACAAAGTAAAAAGCATGGATGTCTAACTTTGTTCTCAGGTGGAAGTATGTCTTGGTCAATCTTTGCAAGTAAAAACATCTGACACCCATAAAAAAAAATTGTCAAGATGTAAGAATCTGCTGAACATACACTAGAGTGATGAGCATTCGAAAAGATTTTTTATGCTGATGAGTTGTTGCTGCATTGGTTTCTGCAGCTCTTCAAATGGGCAGTGCGCCACCTAACAGCGCACTTGTAAACTATTAACTGGTGAAAAGGGCACGGAAAGAGACTTGTAGAACCAGAGCATTTCTACAACACAAAGTAAAAGAAATTGACAAAAGGATTGGCTAAATCTCCTCTTTTTTTTTGAGCTGCAGAGAACAATGCAGGATATTTGATTTTTAAAACAAAAAACAAGATGATTTTGTAGTTGGGAAATGGTCTCTAGGAAAAGGCTTTGACGGGTTGAGACCTTGCACAAGTACAACTGGTCAGCTGACATCTGCTACTCTGAACATGAATGTTGCTATGGTTGCAGGGTCTATGTCGCTGGATGGTGTCTCAGAGGAGGAGCAATTCAGACTGGCCATTGAGGCAAGCAAGATGGGCGGAGCAGATGACCAGTCAGACCCAACATCATTCGTGGGAGGTACCAAGAATGTTATCGTCCAAGCAGTCAAACAACCAAATAGTTCGTTGGACTCCTGCAGCTGGTTCCCAATGGACGATTTTGGGGACGGGGAGAGCTGGAGTCTGTACAGTGAGGAAAGCAGCAGCAATGTGCCAGTGTGTGGGGAGGAAAACAGAGGGAAGGATAAGGATCTTGTGTTACAAGACTTGAAGAGCAGTTCTAATATTGACTCTGCTGAAGTTGGCGTACCAAGAAAGCGTGGTCATTCCAAGTCAGAAACCAATGTGACTGCGTATTCCTCTGGAGGAAATCTTTTCGGAGGATCTGATGGTGAAACAGTTGATCTCAATGCGTTTGAGTTGGATTATGCTAACTCTATTCATACAAGTGATGCAGAGAAACACAGCAAAAACAGTGGTAAATTAATGAAAAAGCCAGGCAAAAAGAAACTGGGCTGGAAGAAATTTACAATTGTTCTTAAGGCAAGGAAAATATTCAAGAGTCTTTTAAAGGAAAAAAGGTCTTCAAAAGCAAAGTACCGTGGAAATTCTGCAAGCAGCGCAAAACCTGAATCAAGTGAAGGAGACTCTGCCCCTGGGAATGCTGGAAGTATTGACTTGTGCAGTAGCGCAGGAAGTGAAAGCGTTCAAGGGTCACAGGGATCAACCAGGTCAAGCCAGGACACATTTGATGGAAAGCATCAAGAGAATGCCACTAGGGGGCAGCACTTTTTCAAGCAAGGTGAAACAGAGGGCAACTTTAATCAAAATAATGGAAATGGTAAGATTGAAGGAATTAGCAGAGTGTACCATATGAAATCCTTAAAAGTACATTGCTTGGGGCTACATCCTCCTGAAAAATCAGATAAGATTGGATAATTTAGCTAAATATTTGTTCAGTGATGATGTTACAATATTTGTGGTCTTGTCCCTGTTCAGCTAGCTTGCAGAAATCGGCATCAAGGATATTTTAAACGCAGGCCAAATTTTTTCGAATTTGAATAGGCATATCAGATTTTAAGTTTACATTTTCACCAATAGCTTTGGGTATCAAAACTTGCCTGTGTACAGGGAACTGTGATTCAGAACATATTAGGGATGATCCAATTTCTGCTTCAGTTTTGCAAATTTGATAATCACACCTTTCCATTAAAATCAGAAGTAAAATTGATTTTGTCTTCTGGCTTACGGTTTTTAACTCTGCTGACCACAGGTTGCAGAGCTTATGTGATGACTTATGTTCGTCCATCCGTCTGTAAACTTTTTGCATGCAAGTGCAATACACTCCACAGTTTTTCAAGATATCCCCATATAACTTTAAGGACGTACAAAATGTATGAAATCTAGGTAGAGTTCAATATTGGTGGTGCCATGTATAGTATTATGTGATATATAGGTCAAAATTTGAAAGTCTTGACCACTGTAGCATCTTTAATGTTTGATAGATCTTCATGGAATTTAGTGGGATCGTAGAAAAGGTCAAAATCTCAGTTGCATATGATACTAGTAGTGCCACCTATAATTTGATGGAAATTATGAGCCAAAATGTGTTGAAAGATGAAAAATTCCATATCTCAAAAAATAAGTGAATTATACTTGCCAAATTTATAGTATATATAAGCCATTTGCAATGCTAGTATGTTATATAATATCAATGACCTTGACATTTTTGTGAAGTCACCATGCCAATAAAGTTGGGAGAGGTGATTTTGTAACGGCAGGGTGTAGGTTGGACACCAATGGCAAAGAGAATTGAGCCTCCAGATCAAAATTGCACTTGATCACATTGCACATAAAATATGCGGTATGCTTAAGTTACCAGGTCGGGGTAACCCCAAGGATTCTCTGATACAAGATGAGGCATATTGGTTCTTTTTTTTTCACCAATAGATGGCAGGCAGTGTCTCTGCTGATGGCGAGTAGCAAGTGTCAATGTTATCGCAATCAATAATGGCTAGAGCTAATCTTGTTAGTGTCAAGATGAGCAGAAAGACTTGGAAATGGCTCAAACACAGGTGATTCAAGAAATTTTTCCCCCAAAAAAGTTGCTGCTTAGATACAAAAAGGAGACACAGACATGACAGTGGCAATAACTTGTGGGCAGTGTGTGGATTGATATGTGTATAATGGAGGCAAGATTCAAATATATCCAATTTGCATTGGGTACATGTGTTTTTTTTTTTTTTTTTTGTATGGCTTTGTGGTCAGTGAGTGTTGGTAAATGTATCAGCTAAATCTGTGAAAATGTCACGGTGTGTATTATGTTACCTGTAAAATGTTGGGACAAAACTCAAAATTAATTGGGTGACATCATGGAGTATATGAAAGGTAAACCATTTATTTTCAGAAAATGGTGATACAGACAATAAAGAGAACAAAGAGAATCTTGGCTGCTTCCCACAGCAACCAAAGGAAGAGGAGAAGGATGAGAGTAAGGAGCAGTCTGATTGGCTGAAACAGAAAGAAAAGGAGGATGAAGATTTGAAGATAGCTTTGAGGAACAGTCTGAAGGAGCAGGTATGCTCAGTGTAAAGGCTTGCCTGAGATGTTTATGCTATTATTTTGATGCCTGTCATTTGCCTGATAATCAATAGTAAATGATGCATGGTTGCAAAATTAAAACCCATCCATCACATCGTAAAACCATGTCTCATTTTTGCTTTATGCCTTTACTTTGCCTTTAAATTTGATCTTGTGGCTTTTTCAGGACCAGATTGCAGAGGAAGAACAAGAAAACATTCGTCGTGCCACAGAGCTTAGTCTGCAAGGTAAGTCTTCAGTTATCTTCACACAAAGCTGCCTCTCCCCTGCTTCTCACAGAGAAAGGTCATCCCTCCTTGTTCAGTTCATTCAGTTCTCAATGACAGCAATTGGGGGGGGGGACAAGGGTCTATCAGTCTTAAGCCTTTACCAGCTTACTAATGAGTGACTGTGGGGCTTGTCTATTTGTATTTCCATTAGATTGGGAAAACAGAAATTTCATGCAGGGTAGCAAAATTTACGCTGCTAGCCCTGATGGTAACTATAAAATTTTGTTTTTACCTATAGGATTTGAACGGATGGAGAGGCAGGTTAGAGCAGGGACAAGTAAATATGTATCAAGGTAACTTTTCCTTTAGGACTACAGCAGAAACATGAATTGGTGAGCCCGGCGAGTTACATGTAAAAATTCTTAATTTGCCTTTGTAGCACTGGAAAAGATTAACATTGTGATTTTTAAAAAAATCACAAAATTCTCAGTTTAGGGCATCGTGATCTAAAGCAAACATGTCTGGTGAAGCACTGTTGTAGGGAAAGATATGAGGAAAAAAAATTGTGATGTATTCCTACATTTTTTTCAAGACATACGAACAGTTTTAACCCTCTCTCATTTAGAGTGACAGGGCCAACAACTTTCTGTGATGCAGGTTGGGTGAAATGTGCCCAACTTGTGTGAAGGAAAGCTGTTGACCTGGGAAATACTGTAATTATTGGTCTTTTTGTTATTTAGAATTCAAAATGTTTCCTTTTGAATCAGCAACTAAGTTACTTGCATAAATGTATTAAAACATGTTTTAAATCCAGGCACTGTTGGGGCCTAATGAGCTGGAGAAGAGTCAATATGCAAATGCAAAGTTCAGTTTTGAATACATCACATGTAGAAAATACATTGTCAGTATATCTAGCATAATTCCATCAAAAAAGATCATCCAGCATCATGATGCTGAGGTTCCAGCTGGAAGATTTTACTTCTGGGATAGACAGCTTTTCACATGCTTCCAGCAAACAAGTTTTCATTGAGAGTTCGAGACTGCATAATTGTTTGGGTTTCAGAATTCCAGAAGTCCATAACACCTCCTAAAGACGAGAGAGCCTTCAGCAGTGAGGCACACTGGAGTATTGACAGAACACGGGAGGAAAGTGCACTGCTCAAGAAGAATTATGAGGTAATCCTGGGGAATCTAAATAATGGGTGGGGGGCTTGGCCCATTTAAATGTACAAAATAATTAGACTTGAACTTAAAATATACTTCCACTCTTTTGTTATCCTGATTTTTGAGAAGGCATCAAATCTCCTTTTTTCTGTCATTCTTATCTTTTTATTGTGTTAACAAATCACCAAAAAAAAAATGTGATTGCAAATAAAGTGTGTAGATGCACAGACCTATATACATGGTCAATGATAAATGCAGAAATTGAAATTAACGATAACTTAATGTGTGCATGGGTGATTAAATCAAAATGTCAACAACAATAATAATAAACATAGAAAAGAAAGATAAATTAAGGATGTACGTCTGCTTTGCAGACGTGTCCACGAAATTGGCCAAAGCAAAATTTGGGAAAAGTGAGGTCCACTTTTTGTATTCACTTCTTATACTTTATTTTGCCACAAGAATTTCAAAGTTTGAAGTAAAAATAAAAAAGGTTGAATCCATTTCAAACTGAACAATTAAGAAAATTGTATGTTCGCTTTGCACAATTGCTGTTCAACCACAAGACAAGTGACACAAATGACAATGACAAAATACAATTCTCCAATTTTTTTATTTTTCAAAAATACATACTTTGTTGAACTTGTTTTTATTTTATTGTGTTTTATGGCCAATTTTGTGGACCCCTGTGCTAAGCAAAAGCGTATACTTAAAAAATAACTTTAAAAAAAAAAAAACACAACAAAGCTACATGTATGTAGCCATCCTAGTATTCATGACAATTTAACAGTTAATGTAACATTTTTCTTAAATATATGGACACTCATAACTGTATTTTTCATGTGGAATGTCATATTGTCCTTTTTCTTGCGTCATTGTAGACAGGAGAGTTGCCATATTCATACCGACTGGTCAGTGTTGTGAACCACCTGGGCAGCACTTCTGACATGGGTGAGAAATGAAAGAGATCCGCATGTTTGACTCTGTGCTACTGGCCGTCCATCTGTCACACTATAGTTTATGTCTCTTGAGTTTATGACAGGGTTAACATGGCCATTCGATGGGATTTAATTTTCAGAAAATCATGAATTGAGAAGCTCGCCAGCATGAATTCAGGTCAAATGATTCTTGTGAAACTGAGTTCTTTTTTGTAGAATTATAATTTTGAAATTCAAAATAGAATCAATAATACATCAAGTTGTTAACTACGACAGTTTATGAAAATATAAAATTCCGTGTGCAAGGTCGTGCAAGTTGTATAGGGAGTTTTTCAGGTACATTTTTTTTGCAGAACTGGTGAGGTTGGGCAGTTGTTTGCTGTATATTTTTGCACACATGTAGATTTGTCAGGAAAAGGGCAAAATAAGATTTTAATTACACCAAAGTAACTTTTTTTGCTTAAGTTACTTTTTGATGCTCATGTCATGGGAAAAAAAGTTTTAAAAAAGATGTAAATGCATCTATGAAATCAATTTATTTGCAGGACATTACATCAGTGATGTGTTTGACCTTAAAAAGAAGAAATGGCACAGTTTTGATGACACGCATGTGACAAAGATCTTAGAGGAAGAAGTACGAAAGAGCAGAGAAAGGACGGGATACATATTCTTTTACTTGAACCAGTAAGTTGGATACACATTACTATACCGCACAGTCACATAGTTAACTCTTTCAGTGCCAACTGTGTCTAAAGTCGATCTACTCAAAACAAACTGCTCTGAAATAAAGTAAGGATGCAAAATTCATATTCCTTGTAAAAAGATATTTCATTCAAGTACCAGCATGTCTGTGGTGACATAGAAGATAATAGTCCAGGTCAACAGCTTTCCTTGGTGCACTTTGGGCACATTGCCGAGGAAAGCTGCTGACTCAGTCCAAAATGTGGCACTGAAAGGGCTAACATATAGGTATACCATACTCGCGCAGTAACTCATGAGCAAAGTAAAGCAGATTTTATTTTGTTTTGATCAAGATCAAAGGGCCAGCCTTAAACATAAGCTGTGGATATCTTCCTTTGTAGTACAATCACATGTACACTCCTGAGCATTTAACTTTCTAAGTTTAAATGTTTTACTATCCAAGGTTGGATTCAAACTTCTGTAAACAAATCCTTTGCGTGTATGGACATTTTTACCCAGCAAATTGATAAAATGACAGTGACTACCTTCAGATGAAATCTGTTGGCCACTAGAAGCATTAAGCCGATCTAGATATGACTAACTGGGTCAGTGATGCCAAAGTCATGGTAGAGAAAAAAAAAAAAAAAAAGAACAAACAAGAAATATTTCAAATCATCTTTGAATTTTAAAGTGATATATTTTTGTTCTTTTGCTCAATTATAAAAGAAATACCCGCCTCTCCTTTAAATACTTGGGGGGCGGCAGCTAAAATTAGGCTGTCATCACACCCTTTTTTAGTCTAGCAGTTTTCCAGCAGCTGGGTCTCTTTGAACCCTCCTTCATTGACTTGTCATCTTGTAAAAAAGAGATGAAATGAATTTCTGTGTGGCTACATTTAAATTGTGTGAGCTAAATCTTCACTTCATGCTCCTAATATGCGACTTCAACTGCTGGCCCCAGAGTGGATAGGACCATTCGTAGGTTAAATATGCCCAAATGGGCTTCCCTTCTTGAGGAACATATGGGAATATTTATCCCAGTGGGTTGCTTATGATTGCACAGTGTGCTTCTCGTGATGTCAAGTGCCTTTCTTGTCCTTTTTATGCTGATAATAGGTAGCAATTATGCAAAAAGTATGCCCATTTTTCTGAGTGGGGAGTGTGGATTATCTGACAGCAGCTCAAAGATACTACCAGTTTATTTTTAGCTCTGCTGACTTGTCAATCAGCAGAGCTTATAGAATCCGTTTGCGTCCGTCTGTCGTTAGACTTTTTATATTTTCGACTTCTTCTCAAAAACGCTACATAGAATGTTTTGATTTTGCACATGGATGATCCCCAGGTGGACCTCTACCAAGTTTGCGAAGGAGATGATGATGCAATAATTTTTCTATTTTTTTAATTTATTTTTTGAAAAAAATTAAAATTTCTTCATCTTAAGAACTACGAAGCCAATTGCTTTGATATTGCACATAGGGTCATCTGGAGTCAACTAGTTCTTATTTTGGCCACCAGGTGGCGCTGTAATTTTTTCCTATTTTTTTATGAATTATTGCCTGTTAAGGCTATTTTCGACTTCTTCTCCAGAACGGCTGAACAGAATTGCTTAAAATTTTATCAGAATGTAGTTGGACATTAGACAATGAAAGTTTGCGAAAATAATAATTATGGATATGTTAATTTTAGGCAAAGTTATGGGATATCAAACTTCGCAACTGTAAGGAAGTGCTGCAGCTGTGTATATATATATATATATATATATATATGGCAATACAGTGCATTATATTACACTATTGTATTTACCCTTTTGACTTCTTCTCAAAAACCGCTGTATGGAATGTTTTAATTTTGCACATGGATGTTACCCAGGTGAACCTCTACCAAGTTTGCGAAGGAGATGGTGATGCAATAATTTTTCTATTTTTAATGAATTTTTTAATTTATTTTTTGAAAAAAAAAAATTCTTCATCTCAAGAAATACCTAGCCAATTGCTTTGATATTGCACATAGGGTCACCTGGGGTCAACTAGTTCCCATTTTGGCCACCAGGTGGCGCTGCGATTTTTTCCCGATTTTTTTTTTCATGAATTTTTGCGTGTTACGGCTATTTTCGACTTCTTCTCCAGAACAGCATGATAGAATTGCTTAAAATTTTATCAAAATATAGTTGGACATTAGACAATGAAAGTTTGCGAAAATAGTGTGGATATGTTAATTTTTGACAAAGTTATGCGATATCAGACTTTGTGACTGTAAATCTAGACTGCAGTCCATGTGTTCCAATACTGTAAAAGCAGATCCCAGTCAGCAGAGCACAGGATCATCATGATCCTCTTGTTAATCACTTATAATCAGAGATTTGTGTCAATCTATATTTATGCCACAGCTCTACCTGCTTCATTTTCACACCACCACCAGCCTTTAGTTCAAGGAAGAAGGAAATATTATTTTTGTACAATAAAGGTCTTCTGTTGCCATTTTCTGAAAAAATATGGCAAAAATTCAAATTAAACATACAGGACCTTGCTCAATTTGTCTAAATTGTGCACAAGAAACTCGTAAGTTAATTTATATATGTTTTGGTATGGCACTTCTGTGTATGAAACATGCGAGTACCAAGAGTTGAAGTCCACCTCAATATTTTTAGCTCTGCTGACTTGTCAGTCAGCAGAGCTTATAGAATCCGTTTGCTTCCGTCGTCCATCTGTCGTTTTATATTTTCGACTTCTTCTCAAAAACTGCTGCATAGACTGTTTTGATTTTGCACATGGATGATACCCAGGTGGACCTCTACCAAGTTTGCGAAGGAGATGATGATGCAATAATTTTTCTATTTTTTATGAATTTTTTAATTTATTTTTTGAAAAAAATTAAAATTTCTTCATCTTAAGAACTACGAAGCCAATTGCTTTGATCTTGCACATGGGGTCATCTGGGGTCAACTAGTTCTTATTTTGGCCACCAGGTGGCGCTGTAATTTTTTCCTATTTTTTTATGAATTATTGCCTGTTAAGGCTATTTTCGACTTCTTCTCCAGAACGGCTGAACAGAATTGCATAAAATTTTATCAGAATGTAGTTGGACATTAGACAATGAAAGTGTGCGAAAATAATAGGGATATGTTAATTTTAGGCAAAGTTATGGGATATCAAACTTCGCAACTGTAAAGAAGTGCTGCAGCTGTATATATATGTACAGTGAAACCTCCCTATACCGAACACCCTTGGGACCGAAAAAAAGTGTTCAGTATAGTGAGGTGTTCGGTATAGGGAGGTTTTATAGCATTAAAAGTATATATTTGGGACCGAGAAATGGTGTTCAGTATAGAGAGGTGTTCGGTATAGGGAGGTGTTCGGTAAGAGAGGTTTTACTCTGTGTGTATGTATATGTATATATATATATATATATATATATATATATATATATATATATATATATATATATATATATATGGCAATACAGTGCATATATTACACTATTGTATTTACCCTTTTGACTTCTTCTCAAAAACCGCTGTATGGAATGTTTTAATTTTATACATGGATGTTGCCCAGGTGAACCTCTACCAAGTTTGCCAAGGAGATGATGATGCAATAATTTTTCCATTTCTAATGAATTTTTTAATTTATTTTTTGAAAAAAAAAAAAAAAATTCTTCTTCTCAAGAACTACCTAGCCAATTGCTTTGATATTCCACATAGGGTCACCTGGGGTCAACTAGTTCCCATTTTGGCCATCAGGTGGCGCTGCGATTTTTTCCTATTTTTTTTTTTGAATTTTTGCGTGTTAAGGCTATTTTCGACTTCTCCAGAACAGCATGGTAGAATTGCTTAAAATTTTATCAAAATATAGTTGGACATTAGACAATGAAAGTTTGCGAAAATAATGTGGCTATGTTCCACTATGTGCCACTCTACATACATGTATATAGCTGTACAAATCTAGACTGCAGTCCATGTGTTCCAATACTGTAAAAGCAGATCCCAGTCAGCAGAGCACAGGATCATCATGATCCTCTTGTTAGGTAAACAAAATTACAGATTCACAGAATTTTCTTTTGTTCTTCTTTGCAGAGATGTACTTGCAGACATAGAGCAAGAGAACGCCGATCGATCTGGCGAGAGCAGCTCACAAAATCAAAGGTGACGTCACAAGCAGCATATGCCAGACATGGCTGTAGGATAGGTACAGAACTTACATTCAGCTTGGACTGAATAAATACTGTTAAGTTATTGCCTGGAATTTGTAGAGATATTGTACCTTGCTGTGATAAGAAATTTGTGGAGACTGCTTAAAGGTACAAGACTAAATTATAGTGTGCCTGAAACCAACATCATGCATTTGTGTGCTGGGCATGGAGTGTATCAAATGTTATTCTATGTTAATGTGTCAACAGATGAGTCATCCTGAGCACTGAATATTCTGACGAATTTGGACAATTACAAACAAATGTTGGATATATGGCAGGGTCATTTTCAGTCTCACAGTTAATGTCACTCTGCTTCACTGCAAATAGAGTGTAATGAATTGCTTCAGTATATACAAGCTAACCTTGATTAAATACACGATGCATTTTTTCAGTGGGAACAAGCTACGACATGGTCGGTCCTTTTACAAAACAGCATTGAAACTGATTACTTATAGTCAAAGTTGTCCAGTTGCTAATTCATACCAAAATAGAGAAAGAAAACTGGAAGATGCTACAAGATAAAATTGTCCATGCTGAAGCATTTGCTGATAATGCACAGGCTAATTGATATATTGTATATTTGAATACATTTAACTGAGATGTGGTTGAACAAGCGAGAGAGTAACTGCAAAATTGGTGTGAACCTAATTATCTGATGCAAAATCTTCAGCTTTAATTTTATTGAAACATTTTGGGCCTTTATTCCTGTGATAGCTGGAGAAACATGTATGGTTTCATCTACCTGTGACCTATGTATCCCTCCAGTTCCCAATTACATAGTAACTTCGAAAATGACTAGTGAGGAAAAACAGCGTGTTCAATCCATGTGGATGTAGTATAACTAGTATACAGGGATGAAAGTGACTTCGCTGAAAAAAATGAAACCGTACCCCACCCCTTCATTTTTAAACCAGTTTAAGGCTTTCCGGGCAAAAAGGACATCAGTTTTTTGTTTGATTTTTCAGGGTGAAAAAAATGAATACTGAAGACTTTCATCCCTGGCATACATCAATTCAAAGCTTAGAAGCTACACTTTTGTCTCAACATAAATGATTGGCCATACCAAAATAACGGATGAATATGCAAGGATGTGAAAGTAGTGCTCAGGCTTGGGTAGGGACACTTGTTAGCAATTTCTACTCAAATATGTAAGCTTTTTTATGCCTAGCTGCCATAATGCAAGAAGGTATTTATGTTTGACAGCCCGAGGTCTTTACCTGTGACCAACATGGTATTGACGCAGTTAAAGTGAGAACATTGTATATTTATACATGAGGAGACTCGTGTTTATTGTAACCATAGTAGCAATAAAGACATGGCTGCAATATGTGTACATTTATTAAGTTTCATGTATGTACATTATAACCGGTGTATTTAAGGACCCACAAATTTGTTGAAATGAAGAGAAGCTTAACTTATGCAAAGTGCCACATATGCAAGTTTTGTCAAGGGTTCTAGTCAAGGTTTCACAAAATTGGATCCATATTAGGGAATTTGACTCCATTTAAATGTAGCCTATTGAAAATTGGCTCCAGTTTCCATGTGTCGTTTGCCATTTTCAGAAAGTTAGCGGGGGTCATTAATTAACCTTGGACCAGCCGTTAGTGGGATGTTTGTCATATATTTACTAAGCACATGCCTGTGGGACAACCAAACACTTTACTTTTATAAATACGATTTGATGATATGATGATATAGACCAATGGGTTGAAACTGGGAGTGAGGTAAAATATCAGAATTTGCACCAAAACAGAGATTAAGAAAGGAGGTGAGACAGAGAAATAATCAGTTTGGACACCCAATTCCTGGAATTAAGATAAACATCCACTGAACCGAAGTAAACTGCTTTTTTTTTATCATCTCTCTCTTTTTTTTTTCTTTTTTAAATTTTCCAGTAAGGCATGTAGTACAGGACATTTATATTGGCTGCAGTGTTGCTGTGGCTTGTATCATTCATTCAGCAAGAAGTACCTGTATGTACAGGTAGATTTTCCATTAGTTATGTTAAAATGTGTTGCTCTTGGCAAACTACCATTTTGGGTACATTTAACTGTTTTAAAAAAAACTTGTAGTCATGTTCTCGACAGACACTAATAAGCTTGTTTCAAGTACATACCTGTCAACTCTTCCAATTTGGAGACTCCAAATGTTAAAATGAGGCGATTTTGAGGGAAGACTGCCAATACCCTTGCCTTAATGCACCTTTTATGTAGATCTCCTGATTCAAAACAGTTGGGTGTGGACACCAATGCAAGTAAGAGTCTCTTTCAAATAAATACTTTTATGCTCACAAATGTCAGTTACATTCTTGGTGTTTAGCTTTGCTGACCAGACATGAGTAATCGCATAAGCTCTGTGATGCATTAAACAGTTAAGAAAGGGACACTAAATTCAATACGTTGATAAAGAATAAGGGAGAACAAGACCTAATGTACCGCAAATGTGTGTCAATGTGAAAGATTGATGTTTCAGCATGTAGATGGCCTTGACTAAATTCTCTGGGTCATGGAGGGAATGCATTTCAGGAAATTAATTCTTCATGATGGTCATAAGATATATGTCAGCAGAGCATTATACCCATGAGCCTCATGTCCCATCAGTATGCCTCTATCAGGGTGTCGAATTGTCAATATTTCTTGGTGACAGTGTAAGCGATTTTGATGAGAAATTAATTAAATAATGATTTGCAGAGAATTCAGATGTATGCATGTTACACAGGAATTAATCTGTTTTGATTATCTGAGCATGCTGCACCATGTATATAATTTGCAATAAATATGGATTGTGGTTTCAAGTTTCATGTCTTCTGGTTTTCAGGGAGCTACACTGTAAACACTGTTTAAATCTCAGGATCTTATCCTTTTAAAAAACTGCATTTTACATGTTTGCATTTATACACTGTCAAACTTTTGCATTAGAACCCCTTGTTTTGTGTAGTTACACATGTCCAATTTAATACGGAAAGGAAAGTAGGATTCACAAATTGCATATTGGTTTAAATCTGGATAACATTGAGTTTTGAGACCAACATTACAATAGAATAAGAACAGGAAGTGATGCTTGTGCTTTGATTTATAGTTGTCACATTTAACCTTGAATGGCATTAAAATCTAAGTCAGTATGCAACAATTTCCAGATTAAAAATTTGCCTGGAGGGTAATTATGAACCGAAGGTGCCAAGAGGTGTAAATGCTGTGCATGGTATTTTTAAAGTAAAATGTGGCAATGGCTGAAGCCCAGAATCCAAGTCCAGAAGAATAATTGTAGTATGCTATTGCTATGACTGAGTGAACAGAGAAATATATGATGAATCATTTTATTGGATGATTGTATACAGAAGACAACATTTAAATTTTTTTAGGGGGAGTAGTTGAAAAAATTGGTAGATTCCCATCCATGTCTAAGTTGGTTTAAACATATTTTATTCGAAAGAAAACAATTGGGGAGAAGGGCAAGGCCCTATATTAACCCCTCTTGTCGGAAGAGGACAGTATCACAGGACAAACGAGATGTCAAGGGTCCAGAGCGAAGCTCTAAACTGCTGGCAGTTAAAAGACACCGCCAGGAGGAAGAGCTCCCCCCTGGATCAACAAAGTAAAGAAGGACACCACAAGTCACAAGACAGACAGTGGGGCGATTCATTATAAAGAAGCAATGAAATTTCTAATTAAGGACCATCTCATTGAATATTCATAATTATGTAGTGCAGTTATAAATTACAAATGCAGGATTAATTGTAAATCAATTCATCATGTAACAACACCGGTTTGAAAACGTTTGGTTTTTAGAATGTAATCTTCGACTGCCAGGAATATTTTATTAATTTCGAGAGGGCCATCGGAAACGCCATATAAAATGGTTTCAAGGCCGAAAGGGGCATAGTTTGTTACTGTCGTATGAAGGCGATCACGAGGAACGGCATGATAAGGACAAACAAAGAAGAAATGCCAAACGTCTTCAATCCCTTGATCGCAACGACAGTTTGGCGATTGAGTGACACCAGTATCAAATAGATGGGCATTCAATTGGCTGCGGCCCAAACGCAGTCTTGTATGCAAAACTGCGGTCATTCTGTTGCCGACATAGTACAATTCTGTTTGCTTGAGTGACCGAGGCACATTTGAAGAAATTTTGTTTTTAAATTCACTTAAAGTAGTAGAGTTTCTCACATCAAGAGGTAATTGGTTCCATAGTTTTATCGTAGAAGGTTAAGAAAGAATTCTCAAATAATTCAGTTCTAAGTTGAGCCAGCCAACAACAAAAAATCGGACATGCACTAGTCATCTTTAAATAATAATACCTTTAGTATGGCATGCATTTTGGTGTACTTTTTACCTTCTGTGGACAAATGTGCATGCACAGTAAATGTAGAATGGTTCTATTTGCACAAGAAGTAATAGTTTTTTCTCGCATGCCTGGCACTTGTCTCCAGCCATGCTTAATGTTCCTATCCCAAACCGGTTGTGGATAACTTCTCTCATCATTGTTGCAACTCATTTCCTATGAGTTGGTTACTTGAGTAGCAAACAAAACTGCGAAACCATAACCCCACCCCCACCCCCCAAAAAGATGCTGCAATTCAGAGATTCTTTTTGCAATAAAATATTCCTGTCAAATTTAGGTATGTGAAAAGACCTGGCACTGGGTAGTAGTTGCAGACGTTAATGGCACTTTGCCGTCTTAGCTTTCACACAGCAAGCCCCCCCCCCCCCCCGGAAAAAAAAATTCTAACAATCTGTGCCGCAACATTGTCTGCACTCGACACCTGATACCAGATTCTCTATACTTGTATATCATTGTAATCTGACTGCAGTGCTGTGTGTATTTACAAGGATGACTGGCCACATTTTTGGTGTCTGTGTCACATGATCAAATTACAATTTACTATATAATCATAAATTTTACCCTATTATAAATAGTTCTCTATTTTTTCCATAAGACGGTCCATTTGGGAATATTTGACTGGGAATTGGTTTCTGACATAGTTCAGTCTGACCCAGATCAATTTGGGAAAATAAAACTGAAGGTTCTGTCTTGTGGTCTGCAAAATTAAATGCTCAAGAAGGTACAAATACATGATTTCAGAAAAATTCTTTTTTTTTCATATGCAGGTATGCATGTTGGCACAACTCTCTTCACTTTGCAGTGCTAGCATCCATTCTTAAGAACTCCCAAGTCTTGTATACAACTGAAATAAATATGATTTTCATTTAATTCAAATGACAATTAGTTTACAATTCATGAATACTTTCATGATTTTACTTTTTCCCCAGCTTGAAACCATGGTTTATAACACCCCCTCCCTGTACATACCAGTACAAAAACTACTACCAGTACTTTATTATATGTCACCCATAAACAGTGATTGGTTTAAGTAGTACTGATACAATCCTGTATTCTCACTTAACACTGACATACTCCAATATAACTGCATGCGGTATCCTCCATGAAGCAGCCAGCACTGTGGTGCAGAATCATGCCACCCCAGCTTGCCCACAGTAAAAAATTTCCCTATTTTCAAATTTCTGAACTGGGAGCCAAAGCGGCCTGATACTTTCTTCAAACTCCTTAAAGGGGATCCAGAATGTTCAAGTTCATGACGGTGTGCAGAGTATATCCATGAGAACTGAAGTAGAATTGTGTCACGGTCAATTCGTTACTACTGCCACCTCTTTGGGACGATGACTGCTTGTTTTGGCTTGTACATTCTTGAACCTGCAAGACCAATTAATTTTTCATTGTAAATACTGATACAGTAGTTCATCTTTTGAGAGACCACCCCTACGGCAGATGCAATAGTGGTCACAAAAAGCAGGTGGTCTCTCATTGGAAGTCAAATGATACGGAAAAGATAGCATCAGGGCTCTGATAAATGTATGTTAAAGACAGGTGGTCTTTTACAGACGTAGTCTGTCAAAGGAGGGAGTCTTGTATAAAGATATCGCTTTCATAAACCTATTCAAAATGTAGTGTAGGTTAATAATTTGTCGATAAGGACTTGAAAGAACCTAGGCACATATTTGTAGCTTCAAAAATATACACTTTACTTCTTTCAGCAGTTTTTTTTTTTTTTTCAAATGATAGTAAGCTCTTAATTGATTGTTTTTCATGTCTTCCATTACTAGAATAAAATCTGAAAGCAAGTTAACCAAGGCATTAAACAACATATTTTTTTACATTCTTTTAAACAGTTTGAATATTTGATCCTTCAGTTTGCAAATTTTTAGATAATTGTATCTATACTATACCACATACACTTATTCCAAGCTAATCAATGCTGAGAGAATTTGAGCAGCTTCAAATTAAGCCCTTAAAATGTGTGTAAATAGAATATTGACTTTTTTTTTTTTTTTTAATTTGCCATGCTTATAGATACTCTGACATGTTTTATCTGTACATAAAATTCTATTCTAAAATGTAAAAAAAGAAACGCTTCAGTACTATACAATCTTTCTCTGTATCCATTTATAATGCTTACTCTTCTAAATTTTTACCACCAATTAACAAAAAAGAAAAGGAAAGTGTTACTGCACTCTATATATAGGTCTAACCCTCAAGTTTACATTCTGACGTGCTGAAAATTTCCAAAACATCTTAGGTACTCAGTGGGAGTAATATGAAAGTGTTCATAGAGAGTTTGATACTGACTTGCTGAGTTTGAACAATTCCGGCTGCTCATTTTCATCTCTTTTGGACTGTGATTGGTTCTTTGCATCTGTCTTGTTTTGACTCTCTGGTTTTCTGTAAGTAGCAACACAGCAGATGAAAATGTAAAATTGTTGAACAAAAACTTCACTTCCCAACATACAGTTTTGGAGTGTGGATTGTGTAAGTGCAAGTAGATTGATGGTATTTTCAGCTTTACCTTTCTTCCTTACATGCAGTTTGTAAGAATAGATTATAATGTATAAGTGCAAGTAAATTGATGGTATTTTTCTAGCTCTATCTTTATACTGGGACGTTAAAGTAATTATTTTATGGGGCTTTGTCAATAAAGTAGAAATTGCTCCAGCATATACCTACCACGATAGCTTGGCAGAAAGACCCATCTTCTCTGTTCAGACTCTAACTTTCTGTATCAGACTGATACATATACTGTAAATTGCTTTAATTTCGCTGTATTCTTATCTTCGCTTATTTCGCTGATGGCACAAAACCGTGAAAATAAAAACACAGCGAAATAGTATTTTAACATTGTTAGAATGGGAATTATTTCCAAAACAGTGAAATTAAAACTACAGTGAAATGTCAAAAATACTAAAACCGTGAAAATTTAAACACGCGAAAATAAAGCAATTTACAGTACATTGTACTTTGAAAACACGCCAAGAAATTCTCTATCAATGTAGATTTTAAAATCACTTTTTCATTGATCTCTGCGAGACTGAAGAATATTCACCTCAATGAGTGGAAATCAGTATCACAATACACTCAAAATATTGTTATAATATGAACATGGTGAGATCACACCATATTATTCTGAACTGAAACAAAAGTAACAATCCAATGTCAGTGAGTCAGTAGTTCTGTCAAACCAGCTCATACAAGCACAAAATCTTGTCAGAAGTTAAAGCCGTTCATACACACACACGCACATATATATATATATATATATATATATATATATATATATATATATATATATATATATATATATATATATATATATATATATATATATATATATATATATATTATATATATATATATATATATGTATAGGGAAATTACATTGAATTTTTTTTCTTTTTCTTGCGATTTCCAATATGTGCTAGCTGGCAGAGCAAGGGATGGGGTCGGGGGCAGGCATTGAGACAGTGTCCGTACTTTTTTTTTAACGTATACCTTACATGCCTCCCCAAGAAGAAACTGACTCTCAAATGAAGCCAGTTCTAACCACTTTTCATGAGGCTCATGTACTTTTGTGCCACATTTGACCAAAAACTGTCCATGCATTTTCATATTAACCTGGTGACCAGGCATCTGGGGAGGCATGAAAAAAAAAAGAGAGAGAGAAAAAAAAGTCAGTCCTATTTCTGACAGAACATTGATGTTAGTTATAATAAATGTACTAGCCATATAACATACAAGCTATACACCAACGCTATCCTTTTTTCATAGATATATTTTGAACAGTTTTACTGGTAAAAGACAGTAACATTTAGATAGGACTGGAAATAAGTAAAAATATCGGGCTACTCAAAAGCTGTGTTTTGGCAGTCGGATCTTTTATTTTTACACATGTACGCTATTGCTTCTGGGAAAGGGTGACTGGCTGTAATCAATGTGGGGATTATAGTGAAAATTAATGCAGGGAAAACACTGAAAATCTCATGACAGAAACATGTACCCCAAGGAATCCTCATGTTCCCATGTTTTCCCTGAAAGAACTTGGAGGGGGGGGGGGGGACAAGGTCTGCATAATTATGGTTATATACATTATATACATATACATATATGTAATATATATGGAAATAATGTGGAACCTAGTATACTCACTTTATGCAGTTTCCACTAAAAAATTTTAACCACAATATTCCTGGCTGCTAGTTTATCCCCACCATTTCTGGCCTACGGACTACATGTATTTTTTAACTGCAGTGTTCCTAGTATTGATATGACCATAGTAATTTGGCCATGTACATGATAGATGTTACACAGAGCTGGATTATTGTTCTTGGGATTAATCCCATCAGACCTCTGTAATTCCACAATTTTAGAATATTTGCCCACTGTGTTTTGACCAATCACATGCTTTTAAACATTTTGTCCTTGAATTAAGTGCGAGTCAACACCTTTCCTTGGCATGGTTTGGACACCAAGTGCCCAACTTATCCCAAGGAAAGTTGCTGTCCTGGGCATGTGATCTTGATAGGTCTCAGCTACAATTCTCAATCAAGTTGTTCTTCATTACTGTTGAAATTAGTTGAAAACACTGAAGCAGATGATAGTTGACCACCAGTCGCTTTTAAGGGTGAAAGGATTAATGGTGGGTCCACATTAAATCTCCATTGTTTTGTTTTTTTTTCAACTTTTTACACATATCCAACCATATTTTGGGAGCTCATTATGATAAAGAGAACAAATCACAACACAAATATCCAAGATACACATCATACCTTTTTCGTAAGTTGCATTTGCTTCTGACAAGAAACAATTACGACCAACTTACCTGCTGTGTTTGCTTCCTTTTTTTGTGTCTTTTGACCTGTTAGATAAGGAGTTGGAGGACAAGATGTGAGAAGAAGCAAGGAACATCTGGGACAATACAATGTACATACACATGTAATCATACATGGATTTGTCACAGTTGCGAGAGAAGCAGACTTTTGCATCACATCAGAAGCTGTCTATCTGGCAGAAATACAGTGCTGTGTCTTCAATGGCAGCTTAAGCTACTTAACATGACATGTAAATCCAGTACAGTGGAGGCCATCAATATGAGGCACATGTACTTTACATCAAAAGTAAGCATCAGGTTTTTTGCTGTAGTGGGACCTAGTGTCAATGGTGGTAAGTTTGAGCATGGCACTAAACATATAACATTAACACAAACCTTTCATGTACAGGTACAGTGAAACCTAGGTATAATGACACTATCTGTTCGCGGTACAATGTGTTGGATAAATGAGTCATACAGCAAATGGATTTGACTTTAAACCCATCAAACCTTGTATTATTAAGTAAAGACATGTCTTGTCTTTTATCTGAGCATCATTATAACAAGGTTTCAACAGACAGAATTATTGTGTGTTTTTTAAGACCTTTTGAAGATAGAATTACTAGAACTTTATCTTGCACAAAATTAGCAAGCATGGGATGCACACACACACATAGAAATATGTATACATGTATATTATATATATATATATATATATATATATATATATATATATATACACATACATATACATAAACATATATATATATACACACATACATATACATAAACATATATATATATGTATATATTGCATGTGATGGGGGGGGGGGGCTGTGGATCATGTATTTTCAGGGTATATTGGGACCGAAAGAAATGGTCACTACAAACCTATTTCTGGCGTAAAGATCAATAGCCAAGATACTGCATGTTTATGCACTTATATGAATATTGCACATTCCATCATGTTGCATTTCCTCTATAACTGGAATAAGCTCTGTCAGGGAGCTTCTTGTTGATGTTTTAAACTCAAACCTAAAATGCTGTAAAGGGATATAACATGCTCATAGTTTGGAAGAATGTTAAAAATCATAATAATAACCTCTTCATAGACACTGATAGGTTCCAAGATTTATAATGTGGATGACATTTTTTGTTTGTTTTTGTTTTGGGTTCAAGGCTAGCCATTCTAACCACTGGAATGCACGATTTCTGACTTTTTTCTTGCTGTCATAGTAACAAACAATAAAGTATATGAAATGTCTCACTGCTACCAAAGGATACCAGTGGTTTCTACACAAGATTTCTTCTGTAAGTAGCTTAATTTTATGGTATCTTGGCAGTTGAACTTTAAACCAAGCAGTATTGACTTGAAGCGAATATCTCACCAGGAAACCATCTTAATCATAACACACTAAACATGAAGTTTTTCTGCAGGTCTAGCGTATACTGGTCAAGCAAGCAAATTTGCCACTAAAGTGACTCAAAAGCACATAAATATTTTAAGTATCTGTTTCAATTAAATTCCTCATCAGACGATAAAAATGTTAAATAAGAATTATAGTCTGTTCATGAGACCTATCAGAATGGCAAGTCTTTGTTTTTTTGGGGGGGAGGGGGGTCACTTTGTGCTTATCTCATGCATAGAAAAGCTGTTGCCCCATTCTAACCAGGAAAGCATTCAAGTCAGAAATAAAACATTCCATCATCATCAACAGAGCCATGGTATTCAGAACCGACTGCTAGCTCTTGCTTGGACCTGACTTCTATGCCTCTTGTGAATGCTGGCCAGGACCCTTGAGTTGCCAAGGTGCAGCTCAGAAGCATAAGCAGCATTCTTATGCATGGGGGTTGTGTGAGGACAGGGTAATGAATACAGGTAACACTGTGCCCATTATATAGCCTGTGACTACAATTTTAATTAGCACTTTCTTGTAAATAGATTGAGTCAACAGCTTTCCTTGGCGTGGACTGATCACCCAACCAGCACCACGGAAAGCTATCATAAGACGTACTACTTTGATGTATCTCATACATTTTTCATTCATAATGAAGTTTAGTGGTTTAGTATATAAAACATTAAAGCATAGAATATATGATACCCATTTTTTTTTTCAAATAGAGAAAATGGGGTTGGGAAACAGATAAAGAGAGAAGAGCACTGTACTAACCTGTCCCCTGTTGCTGAATCTTGACATTTGGTGTAACCATCTTGATATGTGGATTTGACAACTTCCACTTTCTCTGGTGGGTTCTTCTTCTCAAATTGCTCTTTCACTTTTAGTTGTTTTTCATGCCACTTCTGTTTTGAGTCCTCCCAGTCTCTGGCATAGCCAAATGCCAAGATTTTTCCCATGCTTGGCCTTTCACCTTCATTTTGCACTGGCCTTGATGCACAAAATAAATCGGACAGAACATCAATACATGTTTCCAATAAGGTGGCCAACATTAAGACATTTGATGGAATTTTTTTTTTCCTGCATGGCTGCCAATAACACTTGGCACACTAGAATTTGTGGACATTTTTCCACAGTAACATATATGCTTTCTATGAGAAAATAAAAAAGCAGTAACTCGAACAATGCAATCATACTCACATTGGGACCATTTTGGGCTTCTCTGATTCTCTTTCCAGTTGACTGGCAGGACCTTTCTGTCTCTCCACTTTTGGTACATTATATTTGACTGGTTTATCTTTCTGTTTTTCTGCTCTTACTCCATAACCCAACTTCTTTGGCTCTTCAAGTTTGACTGTGTGGTCTTTGATTTGTTTTCCCTCTCTCTCATACACAGTATCTGTCCCTGGGGCATAGGGTAGCCGCTTTGGTTTGTAGGGACCAAGGTTGTCGACTGGCTCACCAGTGGGGTTGTAAGGTTCATGAACCATGTATTCTGGAAGTTCAAATTTGTATGGTCTGAAAGAAAACAAATTTTGGATATGAAGTAGCACTACATGTATATTATGTTACTGTATAGTCACAGATATTGCATTTACTTACATATTAGTGTGGCAATATGAAGAATATTTAAGGACCAATAATAACTTTTCGCAACCCTGGTTGGCTGATCATATTTATGAATTTTTCTTATAAACTGTTAGTTATTTGGTTTCTTTTCATCTTTCTATTGTAAATTTGGGACTTGTGCACAAAAAATCAGGGTGGTCCAAAACTTTAGTTCATATATCACAAAATTCTTGTGCTACAGGATCACTGGGCACTGAGTTGTAAATTTGGGGCTGGTGCACAAAAAAACAGGTGGTCCAAAACTGAGTACATGTACATGTATTATGAAATTCTTATAGCCCAGGTTCACCAGGCACTGAGCCCTCACATGAACTGAAGATTAGTTTCAATTAAAATTTCACATGGTTGGGCATTTTGCTATTACTTAGCATCAACCTCATGAGAAGGATGTGATTTACTAAAATCTCTGAGAAAGTTATCAAATGAATACAAACAGGCCATTCATCTATAAGACTCCTGGCTTATTGATGCTGGCGTTACATGTACTTGAATCCCGCTATCCTGAAGGTTTTAGACTTGGATGATTTAAAAACTTTTTTTTTTTAAATTAACTTTATACATATATAGACACATGTTTATGTTTATATCTATTATAAATGCACACACATACATGAACTATACCCAGCAGTCACAAAACAACATCATGTTCAATGACTTTTACCCCAACCTTAAGAATATATATACATATTTTTTCATGGCTGGCAAGTGTTGTACCATGATATTGCTCGGTGTGTGTGCACGCATGTAAAAATTGAAAGAAAAAAAAAGCATTTTTCTAACATGTTCTCCAGTTACCTCTACACATCTATATTTTGTGCAAATACAATGATTTATCTCTAACATCACATGAACTGTAAAGTGCCAATCAGAATAAAATGTCACCCTCATTTGACTTATTGTAATGATTCCAGATTCAAACTCGTCATAAAAAAAATTACTTTCCATCAAGCACCAGCATTCCTAAAATTCCAGAGAAAATAAAATGGTCGTGGTGAACAGCTTTCCTCAGTGCACTTTTGGGGCATTGTGTCCAAGGCACCCAGAGGTAGGCTGTTGACTCATGCTACAACCCAGCCCTGAAAGGAACTTTTGAGTTTAATTTGTCCCGACTTCTGCGCGAAAAATGTGAAAATCCTACCAGGTCCGAAAGAATGCTATAAAATGTCAAAAAATTCCAAACCAAAAAACCATATGGATACAAATCCATGGATATGTAGTAATCAGAAAATATAATGGTTTAATGTACTTGTGAAAACAGTTAAATGGGTAATATCGATCCAAAGTTGCCAGTCTCACTACGCAGTAGCTTCACTGTTTCCACTTTAAGAGACAGACGTAACAAATCACCAACAGCAGTGACACCACATTATAAATTAGCGTTTAACACTCCCCCCCCCCCACACACACACCACCTGAATTAAGACTGGGTCAAGAAAATTGCTTATCATGGGTTGGGCACTAAACACTAATGCCCAACCGATGCCAAAGAAAGCTGTTGACCTGGGGGCATATTATCTTGACAAGTCTCATTTTCAATTCTTATTCAAAATTGTTTTTCATTAGTTAAAATTGGTCGAAAACATTGAAGTAGACAACATTTGACCACCAGCTGGTTTTGTCTGGTTAACGGGAGATGGGGTTTAAGTATTCACAAAAATGTGTGTATGTACCAGCATTAAATAATGACATTCTTGTCTCCTTGTGCACTGAGACACTCATAGGACTTACTTTTGTGGTTCATTGTCTTGATCTTCAACTGCGTTATCCTCCAAATAGTACCATTCCACCCGTGGATACCCCTTGGGATCTTTAGTTTTTGGTTTGAACTCTCTGAACCTCAACAGATCTTCTCTGCCTCCTTTTTTGGCCAGCTGGATATATTTGGTGTCTGTATCTTTTATCCAGCCCCGCCTGCAAACAGCCAACTTATAAAATAATGCACTTTTTTGGTGACTGCACCATATACAATTGAGGAACAAGGCCAAGTAAATATAATTAAAATGCATGAACTAAATGGAACATTTAAAACTTAGTTTCAATGCCACTCATATGTCTAGCACCAAACGAAAATGTATGTTAAATATGAGAGTAACCCTTTTGGTCCTCTTGCATCATAAATTTACAACATAAATCACTATTTTTGCTTTAAATTAGCATTAAGCTTACATATTGGCTAGGTGGATTTTTGTAAGATAAGAGTCAAGAAGGCCTATGCAATGAAGTATGAAGTCACGTCACCATATGAGAGTCAATTGTTTAATATGCCATTTTCATCACCTATTGTGCGAAAACAAAATGTACTTGACCAAGTTAGGCTAACACATATGCAATGTGGCTTTTACCTACAGGACATGAGGTCTTCAACACATGTACTATGGCAACAAACTTTGATGCTAATACATATGTACATGGATTCCACAAAATACCATTTGCTTGCAGGTTAGTGAAGAATGTCCCTAGACATAAATGTGGTGCTGGTAATCAAATATACTTTGACTGGGGTTGTTTACAGGGATGTTCAGGACTATCAATAAGCTGAGACTACATAAACTGGAACCAGAAAATGGAGACTCACAGTTTGAGTCCTGAACATGATGTTCTTTACAAGAGGATATATGTACATATATACATATACAAAATAAATATATGTACACATATTATGTATGATACATATGATAATGCTGAGTCAATGGACGTCTTTTAATAAACTGTTATGCTGAGGGAGGGTTCAATCTTTTCATCATTTTTTAATTAGTACTTACAGTATGCGGGGGGGGGGGGGGGGGTTAAATGGGTCTGTACACCTTCACAGAATATGGAAATGATGGTCAAATTTTGGCCTATTTAATGCAGTTTTTGAATGATTTTTTTTAAAATCATTTTTAAAGTACTAATTTGGGGAGGGGGGTCATGAAATTTAAGACCATAAGTACTAATTCTGAAAATGATGATTATGTTGAAACATCCCTTACACATCATTGATTTGATTTTTTTTAAATCCAAACTTGCTGTGAGCAAGATTCAGTGTTTATCTTTAAGCACAAATATGCACATATGATATGATGCAAATAAATTAACTTGTGCCCCCATATTTGAACTTAAAGGGTACAACAGACCCCCCAGGAAATCTTAGAAGAGGACCCTGAATGTTGATTAAATAGATTTATTGAAATTTTATATCTCTGTGACCCTCTGGGAATACTGCAGATCCTCCTCCCCCCAAAATGATCTCAAAGAGTACCAAATACCCTCAGAAAAAAATCTAAAGGGAAACCCGACAGATTGTAAGCGCTAAAAATCTGACTGACCCTGATCTGTTTTCTTCTTCTACCTCAGGGGGAAGATCACTAAGTCCTGGAATCTGTGAGGCAGGGGGCAGCTCTGGGGTCTCTGCATCCTTCCTTTTGAATGGAGCATGGTATATCCAACCTGAAGGAAACACAAAAATAAATGTACAACTTACAACTTCATTGTTCATAATTGCACTAGACATCGTAGATTAAAAAGCCTGTAACATATAATAATAATAATAATAATAATAATAATAATAATAATAATAATAATATCTCTGTGGCCCTCCACTTGAGCTGGGTCCTGTAAATAACAGATGGCCTTAAAAAAAAAAAAAAAAAAAAAAAAAAAAAGATTCCCAGGAACAAAGCCAAGGCACAAGGGCCCCACATACTTTCTGACAGCAGTGAGAGCCCCCTGTTCCCGGCTATTTCCC
Source organism: Hermodice carunculata (assembly GCA_964020975.1). Classification (NCBI taxonomy): domain Eukaryota; kingdom Metazoa; phylum Annelida; class Polychaeta; order Eunicida; family Amphinomidae; genus Hermodice; species Hermodice carunculata. Next base: position 63,986,779 of record OZ026618.1, on the reverse strand, counting down.
CAACGGTGGAATGGCCCATTACTGTTAGCCCTGCCCTTTGTCCTTATCCCCAACTCTAAGCCTAAGGCTCAGACATTCCATGGCCTGCACCTGCAGCAGGCTGCAGTTACAGTCATTGCAGCTCTGAAAAGGGCTACCAGTGTTCCCATCCACACTCCCTTTTCACCCATCAGTAAACCCTGTTTTCTTCCCATTCTAACATTTCCCTCCTTTTTTTTCCAGCACCTACCAGGTAGTCATGTACAGACTAATCATAATGAAGATTTGTTGCTCTTAAATGGACGTGTACATGTTATCATAAAGCTTGTATGCCTAACTCTGGAAGTAAATAATATGAGCACCAATGGCTTTGTTTTAATTTGAAATTGAACTCACACTTCCGTGACCATCACACCGGCTTACACGATAAATTTTGATATTTTTCATTTTAGAATATAAGATAAATTTAACTGTTCAACCTGCCATGTTGTGGTTTTAGTTCAGATAATGGCGCTATTCCATCGCCTAATGGACTCGTGGTATAGTGTCCACACAGTAGATACTGTCACTAGTATAAAACACATGATGGTGATTCAACCTACCAGCTGTAGTATAGTACAATACTACTGCTGTGGCTGAGCAAAGATGTTGGCCCTAATTAATGTGATGCCTTTGTAGGCCCCAAACCCTTCCAACATCTGTAGCTGGCAGGTTGAATTTATCGTGTAATTCTGTTACAACGTCAGAGAAACTTACCTAAATCAGATGCCTTTTGATTCATGCTGATAAAAGTAGAAGTGAACTTGTAAACACGTTTTTTGAATAGTCTGCTATTCGCAAAAACAAGTTATTGTTTGAAAATGGCGTCGTTTCCCTGACGACTGAGCATCTTCACGCGATATCACACGTGAGTACCGCATAAAATTTCTTGCGCGCTTGCGCACATTTAACAAGTTGAAGGTCGTTCAAAATGGCTTCACAAACGTGGACGAATGGCGTGGATTCATCCAAAATTTTCAGATAGCTGCAGATTTCAAGCAAAGTTAAAAAAAATAAAGACTGGAATACATGACTGTCACTTTCATTGTGATATATTTATGGGTCTGCTCATTTGCTGTTGGAAAATTACCAGAAAACAGGATGCATGAAGGCCCTGAGTTCATGCCCGCACAACAGCACCAGGCATCATCTGCTCTGGTTATTTACGACGCCGCCAAGGTGTTGCCGCTACACATGGACAAGAGAGAATTCACATTTGCAGACCATACAGTAACAATTAAACAAGACTGGAGTGGTGTGGGCCTTGCAGCCGTTGTCTGGGATGCTGTAAGTGTTCCAAGACCACCAGAAATACAGGAAACCGATATTCATTCATCCTGACCACAGGGGCAACCAGCAGAGTGGTTGTCATCATATTCTGGTCTATACGAACCCCTTCATAGTCCTACTGACCGGCCGAAAATACTGATTAGGGTTTGAAGGGAACAAACAAAAATCGGGGCCCTTGTTTTCCTGTTTTAAACACCTTCTGCTGCCGGACACATATAATCTATACCCCAAAAGAGTTGTCCATAATCCACTCTCTCGATCCCTGCCCCAAATTCTGTTGTCGGACGTATTTTAGCCCACTTAGACCACTTTATACCTCGCAAAGTGTCTCAATTCCAAATGAGACACTCTTGGTTGAAGGGAAGACCGTACAGGGGAGGTCACTTCCATTCAACGAAGAGTGGCTCATTGGGAATCGATGTGCCTTGCGAGGAATAAAGTGGCCCAGGTGGGCTAAAATATGTGTGACAACTCAATATTAGACCGGGATCGAAAGAGTGGATTGTAGCGAATCTTTTGAGGTATAGATTATATGCATCCGGCAGCCGATAGTGTTTAAAACAGGAAAACAGCCCGGGGGGGGGGGGGGGGGGGGGGGGCGCTGATTTTTGTTTGTTCCCTTCTAACCCTAATCAATATTTTCGGTGGACAGTGACTTTGCCAGTCAGTATGAATGGGTTCGTATTAAGCAGAATATGATGACAACCTTACTGCTGGTTGCCCCTGTGATCCTGAGTGCTATATATAGCCTATGCCCCTCCCCACTCACTCCCTCCCCCCTAGTTTTAAAGTTTAAGTTGTACATATTGCAGTTCTGTCAATCAGCACGGTTTTTAGCTTGAACATGGACACCTATATCTATTTCCTGTTCCATGCACGTACACTTCAATATATAACTATACTGTATAGAGAGTATACATTAATTTAAAGAAAAAAAGAGGACCACAAACCAGTTTACTTCTGAATGTATTAGCTGATACAATGTATTCTATGTCAGATTTACTTTTAACTTGAATGTATTACAGGTTGCCCTATTACATTCTAAGCTTGGGGGAATGTGGTACATTTGGGGGGGGGTGGATATAGGTGTTGATATAATAGAAAGAGAGGAGTATCACATGCAACAATTATCATAACTACACGTTGTATGCAGCTGTACTTGAGATGTGAAATCTGAACATTTCTTTCAGGCTGTAGTTCTTGGTGAATACCTGGAGAAAAACCCTGCCTTGGTGCAGGGAAAGAAGGTAATAGAGCTCGGAGCTGGCACTGGACTGACAGGAATTCTTGCAGCAATGTTGGGTATGCACTGTGAAGCTCCTGGCATGATAGTAAACTGTACTAAAGTAGTTTACAATTACAGCTTTGCATCATTAGGATAGGCATACAAATATACATAAATTAGATATGTAATAAAAATCTTAAGAACCACTTGTTATGTAACGGACACCATATTGCTTGTTTAATCACTAATGTCTGCACCCTTGTAAAGGACCTAATATGAAACCAAACATGTAATTATATCATTATTTTATGTACTTTAGTTTATTTCTGTTCTGGCTCATCAAATGCAGAAAAAAATTATGATTGAAATATCCCTTTTGCTCCTTGCGTCCACTTTAAGTACCTCATGCCACTTTTCTGATTCAGAAAGTAACAATACATTTTACTAAGTAAATATTCTAAATACGTAGTATAAATTACAAAACAGTTGTGCTTTAATATTAAAACATGGATCAGAGCTTGAGTGTCACACTCTAAAATTTCCTGAGTGTCCTGCTTGCTAAATGTGAATAATACAGTAAAGATCAATTTATATTTTCCTCTTCTTTGGCAGCAAAGAACTACCAGATCATACAGATATCCGATGCAGTACAAAATTATGTAGTTGAAAGCAGACAATTTGTTTTTTAATCCCTTCCTTAATGATACAGTATTTTCTCGTCACTTTTAAGTCAAGGTGACCTACTTACTAAATTATATAAGAAAACACTCTCTATGCTGTCGATTTTATGATGTAGAGCTATATGTTGACCAAAATTGAAAATACGTGTGTATATATTTATTGACTTACTTGCCACACTGTAATTACTCTTAGATTCTATTGTCGACGGTGAATATTTTGCTTAGTGTCATTACATTTTACTATAATCTCAATCTGACTTTTCAATGCCATTTTGACTATTGATATGTGTATATGATGATACCAATATTTTCCCATGTGTACAATTTGTATCATAACATAGTTTGTAATGTCCTATGCGTATTGTATATATTGTCATGTATGTCTCTCCATGTCTGGAGAACTTATTGTTGTTAGTAATTTTTGTACTATAGGGTAATCCAGTATAAATAAATATGTTTATACTAAAAAAAAAAATAAAGAAATAAATACCCAGAGTGTTGTTTTCAGTTTTGCATAAAATTTAATTTATTTCATCCTGATACAATACAGAGTCAACAGCTTTCCTTGGCATGCTCTGGGCACATTGCACCCAGGCGCCCCAAGGAAAGCTGTTGACCATGGGCATATATTTTGAAAAATAAACCCTAAATCAGTAGAATACAATTAGCAGATGAGATTTTGATATTAGCGAGAAAAAGGGTCATTAGGGTGGAAACAGTTGAAGCTCCAGAGGAATCCCAGTATATTTTTACCTCAGTCCCTGTTCATAATACTGTAGCTCTAGAAATTTTTGCATGTGGTTAATTTTGCTCAAACTTGTTTTTCCATAATTTAGAAAATATTTGCGTATTTCAATTTCGCGCATCATGGCTTGTCTATATATAACCTTTCATTATGTAATCTAATTTTGGCGCATCTTATTTGCACGCATCAAGGACTAGCCCAAAAAAGTGCGAAAATTTGTAGAGCTACAGTAGCTGGTAAAGGATGAAAACCTATGTACATTATACCAAATGCAATTTTATAAACAGGTCTATCAGTTTAGTTATATAGAGACACTATCCTTTTAAATTCTCAAATTTGGATCTTTGAACATCCAATTGAAACACTAAAAAAAAAAAAAGAACAAGAACAAGATTGGTGCTGATTCCATGACATGATCCATATTTGTTTCATAGAGACAGGGATAGGGTCAAAGGGAAAGTTTTTTTTTTTTTTTTTTTCAGCCACCTGCACCAGCTGTGATACAGGACTGCAGTAAATAAGTGGAGTGCCACAGGATTATTTTTATGTTTTGGGTCCATGGAACAGTTTGATCTCAAACCAGCAACCTTTGGCACCAATCACTGAGCCAAAAATGGGAAATGCACATACCAACTGCACCAAATCCCCATTCCTATAAAGAATGGTTCAATGGAAGCAGAAGCATGAATGCTATAATTGACATGGCCCAGTTCATTGTATTGAATCCAGTAGAAGTACTGTATTAAGGGTTTTCCCAGATCAGGGATTGTATATATGCAAGTCCACCAGCATCAAAGGAGCACCGAAATGTACATGTTTTGTAATCACGGAACAGCCAGTCATTTGAACATATTTGGCAAAAACATTCATAGATCTATTTGGTTTGTTGTAGGTACAGCAGAACCTGTCTTAAGGAACCACCTATGGGACCTGACCAAAATAACTCAACTCTTTCTGTGCCAATTATGTCTTAAGTCGATCCACTCAAGTCAAAATAGTCTGAATTATCATTAGGATCCCAGATTTGTATTCATCGTAAAAAGGCCTTTCATTTAAGTACCAGTATGCCTATAGTGCCAGAGAGAATGTCCCAGGTGAACATCTTTTCCCTCTTGTGTCCAATGCGCGCCAAGAAAAGCTGTTGAGTCAGTCCTAAATTTTGCACTGAAAGGGTTAAGACAAGGTTTGGGGTGCACACAAATGATCCAATAGTATACATAAAAGAGCAAAGTGGAGTAGTCCAGTTGCAAATATGTTGCAATGCTCACTTAACTGTACAAACATTGCATTTGCTGTTCCGCTGATCTGCCGTAATTACATGTGCATTGTTTTAAAAAGCTGTCCAGTGTTATTACAAAGGTCAGCATGGTTTCAGGTGGCATCACTAAATTGAATTTTCCATAGGCGGCCATTATAACACATCCTGGCGTATCTGAGAGTAAGAGCTTTAACTTTAATGAAGATTATGCTCACCAATTAAGTTCAAGTCTGACTTACAAAATAAGAGGCATTAACATATATGATGAACACCAAACTTTTGACTTTGCCCCACCTGAACGCTGTCATGTCGGATTTTCACCTGTCCGCACCTTATATCACCTTAAAATTTCCGACCATCCCGGAAAAAAAACATGCCCAAAATTAATTATTCAAATCACCCTATTTTGTGATGGCAAAATCTGAATTCAAATTATATGTAACGGATTTTAGCCTACCACAAATTCCACCACTCTGGTCAAGCCAAATCCTACAGTGCTGGTCATTGGACATTATACCTTTGTGCTGCCCTCTGTGGCCAATTTAGGGGTGCAACCATCACTAGGATTGTGACAGTCTCACTGTGGTTATCTTGAAGATGCCAAAATGTCACTTAACGAGTTTTTTGGGGGGTTTTTTTGATTGCTCAGACCTTAATACGCGGATGCACCAGACAAACGGGCAAGAAAAAAAACTATGAAGAATTGGTGGGAGCACCTGGGCCTGACTGAACATAAGAGCAAGTTTTACTGTAGTGTAACACAGGGAACTTGTCAGTCATTTCAATGGTTTCATTAATATGCTGTTGCAGGTGGAGAAGTGACAGTGACAGACCGGCAGATGGCTGTGGGTGGCCTTAAGGAAAATGTTGACAGAAACATGAAGGGAAAAGACTGCACCATTCAAGTCAATGAACTTGACTGGGGAAAAGATCTGCATAACTACACATCTACATATGATCTAATTTTGGGAGCAGATATTATATACATAGAAGAAACCTTCCAAGAACTTTTACTCACTTTAAAACATCTCAGCAGCTGTAATTCATTGGTGCTACTGTCATGTAAAATTAGATATGACAGAGACACACAATTTTTAGAACTTTTAAAAGGATTCTTTTCAGTAGATAAGGTTTTTTATGACCAGAGTAGGGACATTAACATCTACTTGGCAAGAAAACTATGCTAAAGGAAATAAAAATATCACCATTTCATCCCCGTGCTGCATTGTTAGTTTTCATTAACTGCAACTTATCTGTCCAGTGAATGATTTAAATATCTTCACATCCAAGAAGGAAGACAATGAACACATTTTTGCAATAAATGTTGCAATGGTATCATTATATAAAGAGTGTATACTGTATTTCTAGAAATTTTAGCACTTTATTTAATTTAACGACATTAGACCACTTACTCGATGCTCTAAATTACAATGCGCTAAAATATCTGTGCAAAAAAACTACTACAATGTAGAACCAGAAGAAATGGTTGGTGTTTAAGAGTTTTATACACTGCAGAATTACAGGCAATTAATTTTAATTTAGCACAGCCATCAATATGTGCTATATCAAATCATGCTGAAATTTATAATTTTAGGCCAAAAATTATTGCATTTGCAGTAACAAAAATATGCACTAAAATTTCTAGAACTACAGTATACATGTACTGATATCCAGTATGTGTCTATAACCTTATTTATTCACAAGTTATATATTTGATATGCTAGAATGTCACCCAGACTTGGGGGGCACTTTCAGAATGATAAGTTAGAACATTGAAATAAAAAAAAAAGACTCGAGTGAGGTGACATCCAAAGATGACACAAGAATATTCCTCTGCACCAGCAACCACTCTGAGTGTCAGCAAATGAAGAACAATTTGAAATGAAAATGCAAAATAAATCACCCAGGATCAATTTGTAGCAAGTTTGAAGCAGGTATATACATATAGACCACAGTTGCAGAGTACTTTATGGATTGGGGGGGTGGGGGTGGACCCAGTTACTTGATCAAGTGACCTGGTTTTATTTAATGGCACATTTTTGTTTTCATACATGGCTTAGTAAATTTTTGTAAAACCCAAGTCAAACAAGATGTTATGGCAAAGTAACGCATAGTACAGATTTTATCACTGTGACCCAGATATTTGACCTAGTTACCTAATTTTCTAAAATGAAGCACTCTCTGGAGTCTATTATGCCAATTTTGAAGCATAATCTGGCCAATAATTTTTTAGAATACTATATCTTTATGCAATGATGATGATGATAAAATCATTAGAAGTCGGAAAACATGAGCAGCAGCAAGGTCATACAGTATGCATTGGTCCTCGTTACGCCCATCAACTGTGCAAAGTTTTAAATTAATCTGAAAAATGGATGCAAGTCCACTAGCGGATGGATACAAGTCCGTGTAATGAAAGGAAGTACAGAGATGAGGAATCCTATATACCTTCGCAGGAGTATAAAAACAGGCCGGTGTTGAATGCTCTTTGGTTATCGTTCATAATGTATAATGCTTTTAATCCAAGGCTTGATACCAGCTTAAGTGAAAAGTGGGTCAAGGTCATTGCATTAAATGTTATTAAACTTGCATACATGTACATATTTCCAATTAATTTCATGATGGAAACTTCATTCTTCTCGACATAATAAAATATAAGTTTCGGCTGCCACTATATATGCCACCAATATCACAAGTTTTGGGGAAGTTGGCTTTGCACACACTCCTGTCAATTTTAATTAAAAGCTTGTACACACGTGGGCTGTGTGAACTGCCAATGCTCATATTACATAGAAACAATCACCCAAAAGATAAGTTGTAACATAAGCCGTGCTTCAGTTTAGCATGCCCTGAGCTAAGATGAACAAATTAAAGCTGAGCTGATAGTATATGGATATCACTGATCAAGTTCTGGCCAAATGATGGACATTTCAGGGATAGCACTGTGACCCGGATACTTGACCAAGTGACCTAGTTTTTAAATCATGCAAGCATTTTAGGTCAGACATGAGGCTCCATGATACAGTGTCAAAGCAGAAGGATATCCTAGCATAAATATGAAAAGTACATGCATATATCACTATGACCAAAGGAATATTTGTTCCAAGGGAAACTTCCTTTACATTGGTTACAAGATTTTTGCCTCCCACCAAATTTCATGAAGATCTATCAAAAATTAAAACACTTACTGTTGAACAATTTTTCACATTTTGGTCCATACATTATATCATCTTGCAAGTGGTGCCTGTAATGTCTAGCACAAGAGGATTGTGACAGTCCTGTTTTCAGCTGACATGTTCATTTACCCTTGCGATTTTTTAAGATTTGCCCCAAAAAGAACAAAGAAATTCATAAAAAAAAATGAAAAATCAATGGAGCGTGACCACTTGAACAAATCTGGGACAGACATACCCGAGATACATTGCCACCAAGTTTGAAGTCCATCTGAAAGATGGTTTTGGAGAAGTCAAAAATGTTAATTGGCATTAGAATGGCCATTGACTTCAATCAATAGGAAAGGTGCATTTACTGATAAAGTACCCAAATTGAAAAAAATCATTAACAAGAGGGCTGTGTGAACAGCCCATGCTCAGCTGACCTAGAGATTTTTCCTACTTGTGGTTCTGTGACCTTAGGATAGGACAAAATAGGTAGACACTTATCAAAGGTACATCTCTACCAAGTTTGACATATTAATCAACAGGAAAGGTGCATTTACCGATAAGTGCCCGAATTGAAAAAATCGTTGAAAAACAGGAATCTGCAGCATTGCCACCTGGTAAACAAATTTGTTTGGCCCTTCCACAAGGAACATATCCACCAAGTTAAAGCTTAATCTGAGTTGAAAATAGCAGTAACACACAAAAAATCATAAAAATTGGGGGGAAATGCAGCACCACCTGGTGAACAAATTATGAACTAGGAGTGTTCCTGTGTGATATCAAAGCAATTGGGTGAGCAGATTTTTAAAGATTTGCCAAGAAAAACTCATCATAAAAAATCCAAAAATCACTAGAGCATGACCATTTGAACAAATTTGGTAGAGAAACACCCAAGGTACATTGCCACCACATTTGAAGAGAATCTGGCATACGGTTTTGGAGAAGAAGCCCATTGTTGACGATGGACAACAGGCAAAGGACAAGAAGATAAGCTCAAATACTGACAAGTCAGCTGTGCTAACAAGTGAGACTTTTATTCATAAAATATTCAAGAAAATGTCTTTTGACTTGCATAAAAATTGTACATGCTATCAGCCTATCATCTCCCACAAGAAACTATTTTAAGAACAGCACGATAGCCAGACATGGGTAACAATGCAAGCTCTGTGACTCTGGTTACTTAAGACCCACACCAAAAAGATCTGAACATCTTTGGCCGGTAAAAAAAGAAAAAGAAAAGAAAGAAAACAGCGTTTTTACTTTTGTCTTGTTTAAATGTTGGTTGTCTCTTTACTGAATTCTAGGAATTTCTATGCTTGAATAATTTTGCATAGGTGTAATTTTTCTTCATATAGAAAATTCCATGCATCTATAGCTGCATGGAATTAAAAGACAAAGTAACCCATCAGAATACTGTAACCTGTAGGATGAAACCTATTGCACAACAACAGTAAAAGATTTGTAAAACCAGGCTAGTGCTGTGGAGGCAAATTTGCCAATTGTTTTCTCCTAATGATAAGATAGCACAGTCTTACCGGTTTCGCCCAGCACGGGCTCATCAGAGACTGAATTTAACGGATGCCATCCATTCTTTATATTGGGTATGGTAACACCAGTCCTAGTAACATTCGTTACCTAGGGTTAAGACGCCTAATAAAAATTTGAGTCAATAACTGTCTGGTCTGCACGTAGAGCAGTGGACCAAGTCACGCGAGTCTGGCCAGGTGTCACGTGAAGTGTTAAAGCTTGTAACCAAGGCCAGTGTGGGTTTGCCTTTCGCTTGGATAAGATGGAGTTCTTCTGGATGTTGTCCTTATCGCATGTGTTCTGTATTGTGTAAATCATCATTTATTGTCAATATCTATGGGGGAGTTCACCTGTGTAATTGTGCTCTCCACATCCAAGGGAAATATTGTTATTTCCACTAGAAAAGGTGCAATCTGTTAATGAATAGAATATACATTCTGTTGATCTAGAATTAACTTTTCCCCAACACAATCGCAATCAGCATGTCATGTGAAATAGGCTCGAGAATTAAAAAGTTAGCATAAGCCTGCGGAAGTGAGCCAATTTTCCCATGACATTCAAACCAAGAGGTTCCACTGTGCACAATCTGTGGATCCAAAAATGCTCTTTCTTGAGTCTCACAAATTCAGTTTGTTTTTTTTAGCTCAGGCAGAGTTGGGATATGCTCCAGGGATTTGAACTGTCAGGTCCAGGCCATGGTGATCCTGACTGAAAAAATGTCTGCCTAGTGGTTGATTCATATCCCGCTTGTTGCAGTAATAGAAATGTTCTCTAAGTCTGTTCACCAGCAGGCAGTATGTCTGGCCTACATATTGTTTGTGGCAAATGTCAAATAAAAGTAAGTAGGTACACAAGGTTATTGTGTTTACAAGAGCCCCCTTCAGGTGTTCTTAGGAACAATCTGTTGATGTGCTTTTGATGGTCCCTGTAGTATCCATTCTTTCGCAATACCTGCCAATGATTTTGTCGCCAGGGTTCTGTTCTGTAAGCCCTGTAATTGCTGCTGATTGCGATTGTGTTGGGGGAAAGTCAATTCTAGATGAAACTAACTTCATATCCTTGAGGTTATCAGCACGTCTGAATCCCATACAACTCTCTTCTTTCCCAGGGTTTGGAAAAAATTTGAGGCCTGAACAGTGCCCCAATTGTTATATACAATGTCCCTGAGGGGAGGTCAGCCAGGGTTATACCTTGTAATCGGGAACAAAAAAAAAAAAGCAAAAACAACAAAAGATAAAATTCAAAGTACCACAATTCCCCTTGAATGGATTCTATTTTCTGTGTTTTGAGAGCATATTTGATAAAATTTGATGAGGTATAACAAACAAAATACGGTGACAAGTGGCCATGGATTCTACTGTTACTATAAATAAATTTGGTATACGTTTGTTATGACTTTTTGTGACATGGGAAGACAAAATGAAACACAAGGTTATATCAATAATTTACTAAAACTGAATCATTGTGTAAAGCCATTCAATCCAAATGGAAACTTCTTGATGTGACCAACATTGTGCATTAATCCGGCTCAATGTCACCATCAAATAAGGATATAAAAGTTTCAATTTCAGCCAAAAGTTTTTCTGGACATGGAGATACACTGTTACCAGTAACAATTTCCTGGAATTGTTTATTTTTCATCATGTCTTGAAGCACTATCTTGACTTGTATCAAGTCAAATAAACAGTGATTTCTGCCTGGCTTATACCATTTGTATTTTTGTGCACCCTCAGTGCTGGTCAGTTGCGTTTGAGCACATTCACTTCCAAGAGGTTTCTGTGATGAAACACTCTGGCTGGACGCTGTCTTTGTTTTGGTATTACAGTCCAAGCTACTGGCTCTTTGTACTTTGTCACATTGACTGCACGCACTCTGTCTAGCAGCTTCAATGTAGTGTGCACCGCATCCTTCCCTGCATGGAGCAAACTCTTCTCCTGTTCTTTCTCTGGTACTGTTACATGACTGACTCACTTTATGTTTGTCACTAACTTTCTTGTGTTTCTTTTCTTTCTGTCCATCTGTTCCTGTAACTGGAAATCTGGAATCTGTCATCAGCAGGGAAATTCTGTTCTTTGCAACTGTTGCCATGAACCTGCAATACTCTTTGTAGTTGATCCCACTGCTGGCCTTAAGTATCAGCTGCAAGCAAGAGAAGAATGTTACCACAAACTGTACACAAGAGTGAACTCCTGTTATTGCCTTATCTCTTTTAAAACACTTCAGATACAGACATTTAACATAGTAAGTTGCAGATATATGCATTTCACTTGGTAAAATGTTCACGTTCATGAACACAGACTGGTATCCCAGCTGCTCTATCACTGGCTGAAAGTTTGCGTAGCCAATGAGAGAGCAGCTGGGATACCAGTCCATATCTGGTCAAAATCATAGGGGACCAAAAAGTATTGACAGATATGAAAAGCACTGACTAATCAATTTTGGTCAGGTTTCATGAATGGTGGAAATGATCACCTAAGATAAAAATGTAAATGAATCAAAGAATACGGTCTGATTGACAATTGACGACAGTTGTCATACGGCTAATGCTATAGAACTAACAGGTTGCAAGATGGGATACCCATTTGAATTTGGAGATGGAATGTCAAACTTTTTGCCCGAAATAGTGTTTGTGCGACATTTGCGACCATTATAGGCATGTTGTTGCCATACATATATGTGGATTTTAATAGGTGATCAGTGTGATGTCCATGTAAAAAATAGTTTTTGTATAAACTGGTGAGTTGCAGTTTATTAGTATGTAAAGAAAGGAAGAAATCATGTCAAATGTAAAGTGAGATGGTGGTCCAGATGGGAGCCTCCTTTAAAACTTCTTTGTGCAGGAGATCCGTCTGACGATGTAGTGGTTATAGGTCCACCCCCACCCCCGCCATCTTATTAGCACCAAAGACTGACTGCACAGATGAATACAAAATACTTAATTGCAGATACGGCCCTACGTGGGCCACTGTACATACAGATGTTCCAGGTTCGCCCTCTCTAATCCCTCAGCCCCGCCTCTTATTAGCACGAATGCTTGACTGATTGAACATTACGAGCGCCTATGCCACACAGTGACACCAAAGTACAATGCAAATCGACACCTTATTTTAATTGGGCTCCAGATGGGTCACACCAATCAATATGTTTGAGAAGCAGTTGAACTGATGAGGCATATAATAGCCAGAGTCCACCAGAACAATATACTTAATTGTATGGCAGATGGGTCACCTAACTAGCAACCAACTGAAACTAGAGGTCCATGGTCCTCACTCTGCTGTCATGAAAATACAGTGAAACCTCATTATAACAACACTCAGATATCTGACATATTCAATCAAATGACACAAATTTTCATGGGAAAAGGTTTATTTTCTTTGTTATTTGATTCATTTATCTGACATATTCAGTTATCGGACACATTTCTTATGGGACAGATGGTGTCATTATAATGAGTTTTCACTGCAGATGAATTTAAGTACTGTGAATACATTTATTTTCATGGGCATTAGTTTTTATGATTTTTGCATTTTGGACCTTTCACAGAAACTTTAAATTCACTATTTTTATTATAATTCCTATCAATGCCTTGTCAAAAATATATTTCACTGGGTTCTTATTTTCACGGTTTTGAAGCATCAGCAAAATAAGCAAAAATACAAACACACTGAAATTAAATAAATTCACAATACAAGGCTGGAAACTGCTTGAGTGACTATCTGGACAGAGTGACCACATTGGTGTCATAAGCAATTGAGGTTTTCACTTCCTCCACAATCCTTCTAAATTTCATGACCTCCACCAAAGATGCTACAGTGTTTACAAGGTTTTCATATTTGATCCATAGATTACATAATGCTGGATGTGGTGCCATTTATATGTAACACAACCTCCATTTAAAAACACTTGATCAGTTCTAAAAGTCACATGGGACTAGCTTTAACACTTTCAGTGCCAAAGTTTGGACTGAGTCAACAGCTTTTCTCTGCGCACATTGGGTGCAAGGTGCCCAATGCGCACCAATAAAAGCTGATATTTTCTCTGGAACTAGAAGCATGCTGGTACTTGAATGAAAGGTCTTTTTACAAGGAATACGAATCTGGGATCCCAATGATAATTCAGACTGGTTTACAAAAGTAGTTCAACTTCAAGACGTGATTGGAACTGAAAGAGCTGGTCACCATTTCAGCTTTACTGCACCAGCAACCTGGAATAAAGGGGTCAAGGGTCCTCCCTATCACAGAATATATTTGTGCTTAATATTATGTGTAAATCCTATAAATTTGGCATGTCAAAATTATTTTTCGAGATACAGAATTTTATATCCTTGTACGCATTTTGCCTCCTAATTTCTCTCAACAGGTATATGGCAGCTCTAGTGTCATAAGCAATAAAGATTCCAGTTTCCTCCATTATTCCACATAATTTCATGAAGATCCACAAAAAATTTAAAAATACTGGAGTGTTCACAAGATTTTCACATTTTGATCGATATATTACATAATACATGTACTGTAAGCAGCATTACCAAATCTAACTTGGCATAAATTTTATAGACTTCATAAGTCCTGACAGTTATATGGACCTAACTTAAAAACTGTATCATGTATTGTATTCACTTGCAAACAGATTATGGGCAGATGAAAGGATGGACAGATTGCTGGAAGCACATACAGGAGGGCATGAATGATCACATAGGTTATGCAAGCTATGGTCTGCAGAGCTAAAAATAATTCTCATCTGATACGTAAATGCAAGAGATCAGATTAACCCTTTCCCCCTTAAACGGGCTGGTGGTCAAATATTGTCTGCTTCAGCGTTTTCAACTAATTTCAACAGTGATAAAAAACAATTCTGACTAAGAATTGGAGATGAGCCCTATGAGGATCACATGCCCCAGGTCACAGCTTTCCTTGGCATGGGTTGGGCACTTAGTGCCCAACCCATGCCAAGGAAAGCTGTCGACTCAGTTTTAATTTAAGGGGGAAAGGGTTAAACTATGCATGACACCCAAGCTGTCCTTTCCAACACTCAGGACAAGACTTGTACAGTCCTAAGGAATCTGCGGAAAAAAAAAAAAAAAGATAGCTTTGGTGTCTGTGTAGGGCATGTATAGTTTGGATACTGGTATTTTTTCGGCATATTATGTTTAAAGTTGACCATGTGCTCACCTGACAGTGACTTGCCCAGTCGTCCATGTCTCTGCAGTCCTCTATCTCATGCTCTACTGCTGCAAGGTTGGCCTTAATAAAGTTCCAGGATATATCTACATCACAGCCATTCAGCCAGTTGTGGTTGATGGAAATGGTGTCCTCCTGTAAGACATTTGACAGACCTGTATTTCATGGTTTTCCTCTGATTGAAAGCTCCACAGTGACTCACCTTTCACCTTTTCCTCACCATCTTTCCACTTCTAACTGTTTCCACCCTAATGACACTTTTTTTTTCCGCTAACATGTGAATGTCGTCTGCTAATTGTATTTCACTAATTTAGGGATTATTTTAAAAAATTTTGGATAAAACTTGCATGGACGGTCATTCCAAATTATACGCCCATGGTCAACAGCTTTCTTTGGCGCGCTGTGGGTGCAATGCGCCCAGAGCGTGCCAAGGAAAGCTGTTGACTCGGTCTTCTATCAGGGTGGAATGAGTTAACCACCCTTCACATTTTTTAAAGTAAAAAAAAGTATGTTTATTAAGTTATATTAATGTAATGTCTGACATAACTTTGTCACAATAGCAATAAAATTCTAGATACCATCCCATTGACAACATTTTATATGTCAAGTCATGGAGAAACCCTGGATTTTTTAATTATGATTGGGGTTTTTATTTCTGCGAACTGTGAATTGAGCAAAACATTTTGTTGTGAAAGACCTTGCTGGTGAAACATAAATGTAACTTGGTATTATAATTTTTCAGGAACAATCTTCTACACATGGGTCAATCAAAAATTGGGAACATGCAGGTGGGAAATTGCCTGCAAAGCAGACCAAGTTCTGTGCTGTCTTTACAACACTCAGTGTGCCCAGGGTTATTTAAAAGGTTTTTCATTTTTAAGTCAGGGTAATAGAAAGTGCACCGTCACACCTCTCATGGACTGATGAACCAATCACAATGTTAAGCATGAATGATGACTTAGGGCATTGTCAGTTTGTGTGCCCTGTTACACTGTTGTCTGTTACCATAGTAACCAGTGTACACCGATTAGAAACTGAGCAAGTTTTTCAGCTGCTTGCATGGACAGACTCAGTCATGCACTAATATTAACTGGGGTCAAGTAAAATTTATGAGGGCATAAATAAGCTCAGATCGACATCCCAGTACACCAAAGTAGGAATGTGTCTGTCTTCACAAGCATTTTTTTTCAGCACCTA
Source organism: Hermodice carunculata (assembly GCA_964020975.1). NCBI lineage: Eukaryota > Metazoa > Annelida > Polychaeta > Eunicida > Amphinomidae > Hermodice > Hermodice carunculata. The sequence continues at coordinate 63,970,501 of OZ026618.1, read as the reverse complement.
AATGGGGATCCTGCAGCCAAAGGCTAGACCAAATACAGTGGACAAAATACAAGAGAATGGACTGTTTAGTGGGCAAGGTGCAAGAAGTGTGAACAGAGAAGGTCCAGAGAACAGCTTTCTTCATCTAGAACAACTTTGCAAGACTGTGTGTTTCAAGGGACTATATTACCAATGCTCAATTGGGTAGACAATAGATGGGTAAGTTTCTTTACCAAGTTAATCACTTGATGGTGCCAGCCACTGGGAACAAAGATCACTTCTCCTGCTTTCTGTGTCACTTCAAATCTCTTGCTCACTCGGCCCACGTTTGGATATTTTTTCATGTTCTCCATTTCTGGTGCGGTCAGATCAAATGGCAAGTTTCCCAGTGTGTCCTGCAGCCACTTTTCTTGCCCTTAAGAACATAATTATGCATTAATAATAAGATAATTTTAATGATGCAGGTATTTGTTTCAGCATACATGAGTCCGTGTGTTGCCAGAACTGCATCACATGATCTTGAGGAGAAAAAAAAATCTAGCTGTACTCTTAATATCCAACTTAATTTTTCTTTCCTATGATTTTTGATTGACATGGGGAGTGTAAGGGGTTTTCTGTACTAGCATACTGGGCATTTTTAAATGCCGTACTTATGTCTACTAGGCCAAAATTATTATTTGTACCAGCATTCCAGAGACCCCCCCTTACCCCCACCCCCTTCAGAAAGAGCCTGAGCGTGAGAGCCATAACATGTACCCTGGGTTTCATTTTATCTATGTACAAGGGAATTTGTGGGGGGAAAGCTGTGGTGAATAAGAAATAATGGCATCAATTTCTTTAAGTCCAAGACTGATTTATAATTTTGCATAACCTTACCTGGAGCAAATAGAATCCACTGCTTGCATCCACAAATATTGGCTGACCAACTGTTTGAGCGAAAAACATCCGCATGGAATGGAGTCCTGAAAGTATCAATTTACACAGACTGAATGAGAACTTTACATGCATACTCCTCCACAAGGGGTCAGCAATTTATAGTCAATGTTTTGTTCCATTCTCTTATCAGTTTAAATATGATGAGCTCATTACAAGAAGCTATCAATAGAAATCAATGAAAAGTCCCCAAAATGTTTTGACTTGTGCATGCATTTCTACTAACATTTATGACCCGTACTTGTTTTAGAATATAGATCATACACACCACGACCCTTTAGGACCCATATAAACAAATCTGTAGTCATCTTCCTCTGCTATGCTGTCCCAGAACTCATTGAGCCAGTCTGACTGGAAGAACACCGGGGTGCTGTATGCACCATATTCGGGATAATCTCTATAAACGAAAAGAAAGAATGAAAGTTAAACTTTCAAAAGTACCCTGCCTCATTTTGATATTAAGTACTTGATGCATGCACATACTGTTTTCACAGTAATGGCTGACCTGGTTGCATTACCATCTACCATGGAGAATTGAAATTTGTCAATATTTGGATACATATATTGTGATTTTTCATGTGATGTTTTAAGATGAAACCTTTATCATAAATGTATCAAAACATGGCTGAGCTTGACACTGAGGATTGTATTGGTTGATAGAATGGACCCTTGGCCTTCTATCTTCTATCCTATCTTCAATCCTCTCTGTCAAGCTTTGTCATATTTTGATCCTTCAACATGGCGCAAGACATGCTACACAGTAAGCCTGGTCAGTGTCATAACATGGATCTCAGCATATTCACCATACACCCAGGTTGCTACATGATAAAAGCTGAACTCTTCAACATGGAGGAGCAAAAATTGTTTCTCAGAAATCATATTGTGAGGGGGTTCTGAGGTATTGCAACATGTGTAAATGAAAGCTGTTGTATGTTTAAAAAATTAATCAACTATTTCAAAAAAAAAAGAAAAGAAAAAAGAAGAGGCCCATGGGCCTAATGTTATGCTAGCAGGTATTCCGATGACTATCACACACACACAAATCTGAAATGCAATCTCCCTGTGACATTGTGAAAGTAGTTCAAGGTCACCCTGATTATCTTGGGAACATATCTTTTATAATTTCTGTCAGTCTTACCAGGAGTACTTTAAAGGTCAACTCAGGTACAGTTAACATCACTGCTTCCTACTTTTTTGCAAATTTTGTACTTGCATCATGATTTATGACAACGAATCTGGTGTGGCCTTGATCAATGATGCTAGTTTCAATTAACACCACCAGTGGTGCCACCATGACACCCACCACACATTATAGACTTCAGTTGGTGTTATGTTCTTGTAATGGTATATGGATAAATCTACACAAGTTGAGATGCAATGGTCATTATGAAAATTATTTTCTGAAATGCATTCCCTCTGTGACCTTGAGAAAGTAGGGCAAGGTCATCCACCTTATGCAATATCAAACTTCTACATATAAGATACACATTAGTGGCTCAATAATTATTGGTATCATTACCCTCACTTTTTCTCAACATTTTGCTTTAGTGTCCTTGATTTAAAGTGCTTAACGACCTTGAAAATAGGTTAGGGTCACCCAAAATTTTACAAAGTTTGACCATTGCACCAATGAATAACTGGGATTTATATAGGGCTCTGCCCTGTTTCCCAATTGTGTTTTAATAAAATATGTTTAACCAATGCATAATGAATTTAATGTGCTTTCAAGATAATTTCATTCCTTGTTTTTCATTATATTGTAGGTGGTGCCACAAAGTTTCAGAAAATGGTCTTTTTGCCTGATTGAGCTTCCTATCAAGTTTTGTGATAATGCTAGGAAAACTCTTTGGGGGAAAAAAATCTCAAAATTTCAGATTTTGGTTCACGTATTATATAATACTATAGTGGGCTCCACCAATATATATTGAACTCAGCATAGATTTTCATACAGCTTGTAAGTCCAGAGTGTAATCTACAGTTAACTTTACAGGGTTGTCCTTGAAGCTGTATAGCTTAACAGTAATGTAACTTTAGAAAAAAATGTTAAGCTTTCAACTTTGCCATGAAGCTTCAAATGCTTCCCATAAAGCTATAATATTTTGAAAAATGCACAAAATACTCTCTTTCAGACCAAAATGGCACTTTTTAGGCCTACATTGACTCTTTCAAATAGACAAAGTGCAAATTGACCTTTGAGCATGAACAAAAATGTAAAGCTTTAATTTTTCTTCTCCTGGGAACAACCCTGCTTAAGGTGGCTGAACAAACCCCTCTTTGAAAAACAATGGCTTTCAAAAATGTCCCAAAATGATGTTAACATTCTTAACTAGTGACAAAATGATGTACATATCATATTCCATAATAAACAGAGAGTCCATGTCAGCCATCAAAGTCACACTCCATGCATAACGGTTGTGTTAACATTAGAAATAACGGAAGGAACCTCTAAATGTACATTTACAGTTACTTCTAGGAAGTGGCTGGTACAAACATGATGATTTTTTAGGTATTTTAATCTGCAGACTAAATACTACAAATGCATATCAGTGTTTTTTTGTTCAGAGATTAGTTCTCCTGAAATGGGTTAACAAAGCCACTGAATGGCTTGTCTTTGAAGTTTCTTCAAATACCAGGTGTGTCAGTGCCTTTGTTGTTCCATTGCAGAACTAATTTTTTTCTCTTTTTTTTGGGGGGGGGGGGGAGGGGGTGTACATATTTCATTTGTACTTATACCTAACAAAGTGCCAGTCCTTCAGATATAGACAGTCCTGCCCCTGGTGGCCTTGTTGTATGTATTCTGACCAGTATGCCATATAATCCTCTATGCTGTGGTCCTCCTTGGGGTGGGAACTATACTGTTCCTTGTTACAGTTAGCCACTGGTACTGTGGTGCCACCTGGGGGAGATACAAATCACAAAATCATGCATATTGTTCCAACATTTTACCAAAGTCAGTGTATTTTTAGAAAATTTCACACAGCATGCATAATTGAGAGACCAAATTCAGAGAATGAAAACAGTGTAATGGCAATTTTCAACAACTTAAGAGCCAATTAAATTTAAGTTCGCAATGACAACAGGACATGGTAGGACGTTTGTGGGCAACGCAGTGCTTCAATATTTGTAAATAGTGCATTTACAAAAAGAATCAAGCATATGGATCAACATTAACTATCAGTAACTTTTATTGTCTGATTTAATGTAGAAATCATCAGGGAACACCAAATAATTGGTTGGACTTTGTTGCATGTGTGTTTTGAGCATACCATGAATTATTTAGTGTGGTTTATGTGTAACAGTTCTTGCGAGTTCTTCTTGCACAGTGCATGTGGTTCCTTGACAATATACACCCGTTACTTGTACAATATATCCAGAAAATGATGTCCCAATCTAGAAGACAATAAAAATGGTGTTTTGCTAGTCATTACAGGCCTAATTAGCCAGAAATATTTATCAGTGATTATAGGGTTCCACATCAAATTACAAATATTAACTGTATATACAGTGGTTGTCCTGAAGTTTGAAGAGATGTCTCCAGAATGTGAAAAAAAAGTCACATTGAACAAAATCCTTATATACAAATGTAGTTATATGTATCTGTCAAATACTGTCTCATTCTACAGTTCATTTTAGACCATATCCCGGACAATGGAAACCTTGTCTTATCCTCTGGATGTTTTCAAAATAAACTTGAAGACACAAGGATCTACAACTAGCTAGCTCATAAAGCTGGCATTATATATGTCATGTTTGAAGCAAGGCTGAATCTAAAATATTTCCTCACCAAACTTTTCCTGCAGATTGCGGAGATGAGGTTTCCCCTCCTCAGTCACCCATTCTTGTCGACTTCTCCAATGCTCAGTCACCCACTCACCCAAAATGCATGGTCGATTTGGCAACAAGTACGAAGTAAAAAATTGCTGGTAGCTGATTGGGTGCTTGATCTTGTCAACTTCCTTCATACTCTCTGTGGCCTGCTCTCTTAGATCTTTCAGAGAGGGGTGCTTTGAGACGGTGGATTTTAAAGTTGATGAAGATATTTCTAGAGCCATATCTGTCAAACAAATTTACAAATTCTTCATATGAACATTTGTCAGTAACACATTACACGTAAGAATGAAAAAGTCTGAAGTTCTTCAGCGGCGAATTTAGTAGCACATGAGAATGCAATCATGGTTGGCCATTGCCCATAATAAACAAATTGTATGAAGATTAGATAAGGTGAAATGTCTAATAATGTTTACAGACAATACAGCCTTGAGGCATTACCACAACAATGATTATGAAGCTTTTTCTACACTACTGCTGGTCCAGACAACAATATGGGGCATTCATATTACCTACTACGCTGCATTGGCCTGTATCATTCAACAAGGAAGTATCCATGCTGTATTAGAGGCAGGTCTCTGTGTCACACATGGCAAAAATATGTACCTTTTGTAAAACCAATTAACACCATGCACAAAATTGACATTTTCACTGAGGAGTACAAAGATGCAGACCAGCCTCAACCCTTGGAAGCCTGCATTCTTACCAAGGCAAATGTGTTTGGGGGAATAAACCTAGAATGAACACTGGAATATACATTATCATCAATGTACTCATTGGTAGATTTGACGATCTCACAGAGAGAGAGAGAGAGAGAGAGAGAGAGAGAGAGAGAGAGAGAGAGAGAGAGAGAGAGAGAGAGAGAGAGAGAGAGAGAGAGAGAGAGAGAGAGAGAGAGAGAGAGAGAGAGAGAGAGAGAGAGAGAGAGAGAGAGAGAGAGAGAGAGAGAGAGAGAGAGATCCTATGCTAAACTAGAAGTAGAGCAGGCTGATTCTCTGACAGAAAATCAAATGCCTCCCCATGCGCCCTGACTATTGTCACCCTTAAGTTATTTTAATAAATAAGCATACTGATTCCAATGATCTACAGACACAGTGAAGGCACACTCTTTATTGACATTTCAAACTCTTCACAAAGATTACCCATGTAGAAGCACAAGCACAGTCTTATAGAGGCTTATTGTCCCAGCAAATTTTTACTTTAATATATTTCTGCCCAGTATTATTGGCAGGGTTATATTAGGGACTGAAGATTTCGCTTGGTTTACTTGTCTGACGAGGAGGACAAATACTTTTGTGTTATTTAACATAAAATTATTTACAACTAGAATGGAAGCAAAGAAACAAACAAGGAACATGTGACCTTAAAAATAAGTCATGGTCACCCATCTACAATCCCTACCTAGTTCGTATTATGGTACATAATCATGCAAAATTTCAACCTCCTAAGTCAAATCCTTGCAGAGTTGCGGTGTCCACATCAATTTTAGATAACATGCCCATGTGACCTTGAAAAATATGTCGAGGTCACATATCTGCAATCCCAAGAAAGCTCATATATAGGAACATCTTCACAAAAAATTTCAACTTCCAAAGTCAAATCTTTCTTGAGTTATCATGTCCACAACACATGCAACAATGTGTTGAAGAAGAACAAGAACAAGAAGAAGCGGAAGAAACAGACACAAAAACAATATGTCCCCCCAGGTTGCACGGGGAGACATAATTCCCCCAAGTTTCAGCATAATCTAACAAAGGAATGGTTTGGGGGCAGTTGAAAATAACAGTTAAGTAAACTTGATATGGCTTGGTAGAAAAATATTATAATATGATTTCCAGATTACGCTGCTTCTTAGTCTAGGTTACAGAGTCATTACAGGTCTTTATGGATGATCTGAAGCACCATAATTGCATATAACATGGTGATTCTTAAAAGGTTCATCCTCTCTAGTCTTAAAACGTGTGATATCTGGTGCATTTACAACAGTGTCTACTTATGCACTCCACCACAGAATAACTTGAATGCCAAAGAAAAACAGTCTGTTAATTGTTATTAGAGGCTGCAAGCTTTTCCAGTCTCAAATGATGGCTTGCATGGTTCTATCATCTCCAATAATTGGTGGAAGGCAAGAGTCTAGTATACCTTATAAACATTATTTAAATGCGTATATAAATTTATTGTTGGCAATTTTAGTTTCCTTTAAGCTCAGCTCCACCACAGATTATCAGATAAGTGGAGAGCCACAGAATTATCATTATCGTCATTGTTGTCATTATCATCACCAAGACTTAAAAGTTCTTTCAGAAGTTTCTAAGGCTTAAAACAAAATTATTCCATCCTATATATATGTGGCCTCTTTGAGCTTCCATCACACGGTTATGCTATAAGATGTGGATCGAAGTACTTTGTGTCAGAAAAAGAACCACAAATAGAGGTCTTCATTCTTTTTCATATGTTGAGTTAAGGTCTGGAATAGTCTGTCAAATACTGGTCCGCAACAGACATAAAAATTTGGAAGAGGCTCATAATATACTGGGATGGTTTTGAATGTAAATGTTACTATATTGCAAGGGCCCAGCATTGTCGGTGAAGCACACCATCTACCTCCAGTGAAGTACATCAACATTAGAACAGAATCTGCTTCGCAGGCAAGGGCCCACCACTGCTTCTTTCGAAATGTCTTAAACTTTCAGTTTTAACCTCTAAGCACATGATCAATATAATGTTTTTAAGATTTTCTTGTGTAATGTACTTAAATCTTATTTAGAATTTTGTTGTGTTGATATTTATTTATGATTTTGGTTTCCCAAATATTTATTTTTAGACTGTGATATTTATGTGATTTAAATTATGTAATGATGTTCTATCTCAGACCTTATTTTTAACTAAGTTATTGACATAACTTACACAATTTTATTGACTTGAACCTGATATAAGGTATTGTCAAAATACGTATTAGAGACATACAACTAGGCCTAAATCACAGACAGAAAAACATACATCACAAATGATGGTACCAGTACTTGTACAACAAATATACACATACATATAATTATATATATATGTATAGCCTCTGGTGCACTCCAGTGTCAAAAATAACAAGCCAAGCTTGTTAGATCTATACTATAGCATTCAAATACCTCATTGACCCATTCTATAAATCATATTATTTTTGTCTTCTCGTGTCAGTTTCTCGCAGTTATTTAATTTTTAAAAAATTATATCGCTGTGTAAATAGCTGCTGTGCAGAGCTCTAATGTTTCTCTGTCTAAAACTGATTATAACGGAAACTTTGTCTTTGTATCTAGTATCAAGTGAAACCTCCAAGTGACAGCTCATGTCACGCCAGGACGTACGTTTGCATTTGGGCGATAATAAGGACAAAACATTTCTGATACCTATACTTGCCCATCTGTCGATGACACTCTACGTTTCAGTTTCTACACACATATGAATCATTTTTACGTCGTCTTAGTCAGGCAGGTGTTTGTTAGTTTATGATACAATCAACCTGACATGCTAAAATGAGTTCCCCATTCAAAGATTCTACGACCTGAAATGGCTTCTATTTAGTCTGGTTCCCACATTGCAGCAAGCAGGACGCGTCGCCAACACGGGCAGTGCCAATGCAGCAGCTCTGGAGTTGAACTAAGGAACGGTTAACATTATTGAATGCAATGCAGTGTATACATATGCAATGCATATTAAGACAACACACTTCAACGCAATTTCCAAAAGTACATTGAAACTGAGAACTCTTGGGAAATTCTAAGTTCTGACATGCACAAAAATGAGTGAATTCATTAATTATTAATGATATTAACACATGATGTTACGGAGCCCCAGAAGGGACATGAAGAAAAAAAAAATTTCCACGAGATAAATATTTCGTCGGAACGAAATAAATATAAAATCCACATCATAAAGGGTACCATAGAGCCCTCAAAGTGATAGAAGAAAATACATATATATTTCGTTCCCTCGAAATAATTATTTCGTTCCCACGAAATATATTTTGTTCCCTGGAAATATATGTCGTTCCCTCAAAATAATTATTTCGAGGAAACCAAATAGATTTTGTGGGGACGAAATAATTATTACGTTCCCACGAAATAATTATTTTGAGGGAACGAAATAATTATTTCGAGGGAACAAAATATATTTCGTGGGAACAAAATAATTATTTTGAGGGAACGAAACATATTTCGTGGGAACAAAATAATTATTTCGAGGGAACAAAATAATTATTTCGAGGCAACGAAATATTTTTCATTCCCTTGAAATATATTTCTTTCCCACAAAATATATTTTGTGGGAACGAAATACATTTCGAGGGAATGAAATATATTTCGTGGGAACGAAATATATGCCTTGTACATATACTGATATCCATTTATATTTTCCTAGTGACCCCTTAGGGGCTCCACATTTTACCCCTAAAAGGACATGGTAGATTTTCGTATTGTATTTCGTTCCCACGAAATAAATATTTCGTTCCCACAAAATAATATTTCGTTCCAACGAAATAAATATTTCGTTCCCACAAAATAATATTTCGTTCCAACGAAATAAATATTTCGTTCCCACAAAATAATATTTCGTTCCAACGAAATAAGATTTTTTTTCTCCATGTACCTTCTGGGGCTCCGTATGATGTCGCATGCGTACATAATTTAAAAATGGTGCTGTGAAAAACAAAACAAACAAAAACAAAAAAAGAAAACAAACATGAAGCCATGTATTATTTTTGGAAAAAAAAGGGGGTCTCTCAAAAGAACCGAATGTTGACCTAGATATTTATCGACTTAAAACCGTAATATGTCAGACCTAATCTGCTGAAGCTCGGATCAAACGGGCAATATGAACGTAAAAATATTACACGACAGTGTAAAGATTTGGATTCTCTGGACGTCCCTTTTCTCCAAATGCTTAGAAAATGTCCAACTTCCACAAGCTTTGAGAGATACGAATAAGTAAGTAAGTAAGTAAGTGATTGTTTTAATGACTGTAAAGATCATGATTGACCTATTTGTCACAATACATAAGATACAATACATAAAACAGTAAACATGTACAATAGCACCTGGAAATAAGATGCTGTAAATAATGGTCCTCATTCTAGAGTAGGTTTCAAGTGAAACTACTGTACGTGAGTTACATATTTGCACCACAGATACAGTATGGACCAACAAGGTACTTTACATGAAGGAGAGTACAAGGCTGCACGCACAGTAATAATCTCTTGTGAGAGGCACCATTTCGGTGATATTTACCAAAGTACAGCTATATACACCAACAGAAGGGTATAATATAATACTATGCATAATTCACTGGAAAATGTTTTCTCATTTACAATGTTTTGTTTCATCCAGACAAGAAAACATACTGACTTTAGAAAGAATATCTTGAATTTTTGAACACCAGTTCAACTGTCCATGTCTATTTAGTTCTAGCAAAGTATTATATGCATTTCTAACTACATTGTTTATATGCAATTTTAGCAATTTAATCCAGAATTTGATAGCTCGCATTTGGTACCTGAGCTGGAGGGGAAAGCGACCTGTATCACAAAATACCCCCCAGTGATGGGGTTTGCTTGCGGACCCCAAGCATTTGCTTTAAGAACTGCAGCTGGAAAATGATAATTATATGATCAAAAGTTACACTCACTTATACACACAATTCCAATGTTTTCTCATACAAAAAAAATTACCCTCCTTTATACAGGGCACCATTGGGACTGGTAAAAAGTGCCCACTGTGGGAAGGAGGTGCCCACTCCAGAGAGCGTGGTCACTTTTGAGTATGGATGAGTGTGCACATGTAGAAATAATCTTTATTCGTATATCCATAAACACAATGTATAAATTTATAATATTATAATCCAAGAGGAAACAAGTACACGTAAAACTTAACAGTCTTGCTCCTTTATCACAGAAAAAAGCCACAAATAATAGAACTGATCAGATACTAAGGTACCTATTAAGAACAGGTTTCATGTCAGGTTACAAGAAGAAAAGAAACATCAAAAGTCTGACATTGCAGGCTTGAACAAATAACTGGGATGACACTGGTCCACACACTTAATAGGGGTGAGATGGGTTGGTTTAATTTCTTGACATACAGCCTTTTGTTCCCATGATGCATGTTTGTGACACCTAGGAACCCACGCCATCTGAGGTCAGGTGGGTCAGCAAAGCCCATAACATTACAGTGAGCCTGAAAGTTTTACCCTGCATATTAGGACGTTTTTTTTTTTAATTATCGTCTTCTAATCTACCTGAAGAACATATATTATTATCTTTCTAAAGCACCCAAGTGTGATCACATGAAAGTTTAATGCTTATTTGGCAACATATAGAGAGGTTAAATTTATGTCAACCAATTCGACATGTTAATCTATGGAGAAAAAGTGAGGGTCGTGGAAAGTGACCACAAGATATGGGTAGTCAACCATGAACAGGATGGGCAGCACCACCTTTAGGCGAATTTAGAACTAACCAAGATATTGACTATTGTTTCACACTCCCGTTCTGTGGTTATGAAATTCATGAAACTTTCAAAACAGTCGTTGGGGGCTGGAAGGCTGTTATGCTTTGACTGGTATCACACGGTTCCTGTGATATTTTTCTCATTTGCTGTATAAGCCTTTCAGAGCAGACAGTCAATTGTACTGTGGATAATAAGTTTCCTAGGAGACAGGTTATGACAGTGCAAACTAATTTATTAGCCATGCAAAATGGTTGCATGTGTAGGGAGCCCCAGAGGGGGCATGAGAGACAAGGGGAATACATGCATTGACTGAAAGATACCTGAATTGTAACATTCGTTAGATATTAGAGATCCAGAGTATCACCACATCGTTAACAAGTTTGTTTAACCCTCCCACAAGTGACATTTCCACCGAGTTTCACAATGTTCTGATAGACAGTTTTGGAGATGAAGTAAAAAAAGAACCGTAACACACACAGATTGGTTAAAAAAAATAGAGAAATTGCGGCGCCACCTACAGGGATACCAACATTCATTTCAGGGACAAATGGTCAAGGCATTCAGAGACACAACATAATTAACAAAGAATTTAGTAGAAAATACTCAATTTTGTCAAGGAACACACATCATAAATTGGCCAATTTTCAACTAGTTTCAGGTATTGTACCTGATGATGAGGGGTAGTTAGTATCGATATCTCTGCAACTGTTAAACAAATTTAGGGCTGGGGATCCCCAGAAATGTCCCCATGCATCTTCGAAGCATTTTTCTTGGCGGTTTCGGAGAATTTTTTTTTTAAGATTTTGATAAAAAATTAAAAATCTAAATTAATGGAGCATGACCAAGTAAACAAGCTTGGCAGAGACCCACCCAATGTACGCCCCCATGCACCAAGTTTGAAATAAATCTGGAAAACGATTTTTATGAAATTGAAAATGTCAATTGTGGACGACGCCGGACGGATGAACGAGCAACGGACGCCCAACCACCAAATAACCTCAGCTGACTGACAAGTCAGCTGAGGCCAAAATTGATTCGATAAAAATGTCTAAACACATTGTAAACTGGTCAAGGAGACTCCCATTGACATAAAAAGCCGCTAGCAGGGGAACCACCTTTCGTGTGGTTAAGATGTTTAATTAATGTAGGAAAAGTAGTCTATTATAATACAGTTTCACCAGCAGAAAATTGTAATACTTGTTATTTGCTGCATATGTTAAGAAGAGATAATGTAAAAGTATCAAAATTAATTCACTGTGTACAATTTTGTTGGTGACAAATATAGCAGTTTGCTGTTGAACATGTGCTACGGCAACTATAAATGTGTTTTTGATCATCCCTTTCCACATTGTCAGATAATATTAACTATGAGTTAGCTAAAGTAAGTGATTGGCTTGATGTCAACAAACTTTCTTTGAATGTAAAAAAACTAAATACACGATCTGTCACAACAGGCAAAAAGGGTTATCCCCAAATAATATACCAAATATAAGAATAAATGACCAATTAATAGAAAGAGTACACTGGTTTTAATTATTAGGTCGATGAAAATTTTAACTGGAACGGACATGTTAGTTATATATCCAGTAAGTTATCACAAACTTGCGCTTTACTCATAAAGCTAAGACTTTTTTCCCAGAGAGAATCCTAATAATAATTCACAGTTCATTATTTTTATATTATCTCAATTATAGCATAACTGCGTGGGGCTTCCATTCATGCACTACATGAAAATCCTAACTGGAATGGACATGTCAGTTATATATCCACTAAGTTATCACAAACTTGTGGTTTATTTACAAAACTGAGACATTTCCTCCAGGTAGAATCCTAATAATTTACAATTCATTATTCTTATCTTATCTCAATTATAGCATAACTGCGTGGGGCTTCCATTCATGCACTAGATTGATTAACTTCAGAAAAGAGCCATCAGAATAAGTAGTGACAGCAAATATTAAATGACGTAGTTAACTTGTCATGTTTAAAAATGTTGTTATCAACCCAAATAAAATAACCTTCTGCTTTGTTATTTTCGGAAAGATGTGTCGATAAAATCCACGAACTCACAATTCTAAGTTCAAACGTACCGATTCATCATAGTGGTACAAAATCAGGTTCGCTATGTATGCATTACACACTGTCCGACTTAGGTCTAATCAATGAAAAATATGTACCGGAAATTGTTATGACTAAAATGTACCCAATCTTATAAAGGGTTTACAGTTAATGCAAAAATTATTTCACAATCACAAATCCACCTGCTACATTCGGAATTGCTATGGATGTAACGGTTAATAACCAATTTGTAATCTATATGATCTATAAAATTTTGTGATTGTTTTGATTTTTTTTCTCAATAATTGCTTGTGCAATATTCTCGAATTTACTATATTACTAGTGTCGTCTTTACAATACAGAAACCATAATTTGTGATATAATGGGGTGGCCTGCACGACAGCAGCTCGTGAACCTCGGTGCAAAGTCTCCCTGGTTTCTTGCAGCACATTTATACATATATCTGTCCGTTTTAAGACTATATAAGCATATTCCGATTCAGATTTTATGCAGGATGAAAAGCCTTATCTGTTATGAATATATACTTTTTATTTGACAGTTTCGAGATTCCTGTTTAGCGTGTTAACTATTTCAGGACGAATGCATTTTTTCCAAATGTAAGATTGGCGCGTTCTTAAAATGTATACTGTCTTTGTTCCGCGTACTATATTATTATTATTTGGGATGACAAGTTTATGTGTATAGTCTGAAAGTACCCTCGCAAAAGATTGTTTACATGTTTGCAATAAAGTTTCAATTGATCACATGTGTAGAGGTCAGCAAGTTTAATAACTTTCAGTTGTTTGAAAATGGGTTCTGTCTACGTCCCACAATTTTTACTTTTTGTTTCTTTGTTTGTTTGTTTTTCTGTAGTTTATCAAGCCGGCTTGATTTGTGACCGCAGGCAAGGGCGCTATAACACAAATGGGTGTACTCTATGGAATTGTAAATTGTCAACCGGATATTTTGAGGGACATTTTTTTTTTTCAGCTAATGGTTTCGAATACTTTTGATGCTATATATACATCGGTAACAAACTGAGAGTCACGACAAAGGTAAATTGTGGTGACTTATTACATTAACCCCATTGTACTTCTCATCGACACTTAACACTGTTAGTATCAAAACAATAATAATAATTATTATTATTGTTTTAGCCTTTGCATCAAAGGCTGAGTTAAAAAAGAAAGCAAGGAGGAAAAGAGAAATGGACTAGAAAGAAAGAAAGAAAGAAAGAAAGAAAGAAAGAAAGAAAGAAAGAAAGAAAGAAAGAAAGAAAGAAAGAAAGAAAGAAAGAAAGAAAGAAAGAAAGAAAGGTGAATGGTAAATTGGGGAACCATGCTAATTTTTTAGTGACTGGTCGGCCACAGAGGGCGCTGCAGGAAGTTTCGCCGCGACATGCTGGACAAAGCCAAAGGTGGAACATGAAATTGAGCGGCATGACAGCAGAATAAGGTACGTTATCGCTGGATATTGAACATAAAATGACAGAATGATATGTGTTTTCTGCAACTGATAGAATTGGTTAATAATTAAAAGAGACACTTGCAATGGTGGTGGCGTAGGAAAATTCAATCCATTCAAGCCGGCCATGCCGGCAGCCAGCATCCATCAGTCCATAGTTCCCGGGCTTTTCAAAAAATGACGATTTTAAATTGAAATATCGCGGTTCACTTGGCCATCGAACGTCATCATTTTTCTGTTAGGAGAAGCTGACGGAAGTGTTTCATCTACTGGGAACGTGTGTGTATTCTTTACAATGACTACAAGAGGAAACCAAAGTAATTTCAGACGGCCATCCAGCACTGGTTATCGGGGGAAGACTGCCATTTTGGGGGGAAAATGGGGGGGGAACCTAACGTCTCTCAGCCATTTTTGCCATTTTACCACCCAAAAATTGCACCTTCCATATTTTGTTTCTGGCAGAAGCAGGGGACAAGTTACACTGCTGACATTATTGTGCACATGGTTATCGCAATTTAAATGACAAAGAGTACAGCAAACTGTAGTTTTGCTGGGTATGGCAGAAATAAAAGAAAAAAAAAAAAAAACCGTGGCAATATACTTTACTTTCGCCACGACCGCGTTCAGCCCTTTGGGCTGATCAGCAGTACAATGTTATTTATCAATGTTAACAGCAGATGACATTCACATAAACTGATTAATGATGATAATGCAAGCAGACAGGCTACATAATTAGTGAGAGTATGTGTTTACCGTATGTTGTGACACTGTGACGTTTGACAGCAGTGCCAGTGTGATTTTCACATACATGTATCTAAATTTTGGTATGGTAAGCAGACTGAGCTCTGTGTTTCTGTTTACAATCTTATCCACATAGTCTGCTTGGTTACTGTTAGATTTATTTATATTAATTTGTAAAGGTGACAAATATACCATTAGTCTTGGTAATTGGTCCAAGAGACCTGCCCCTACAGCTATGCATCAATCAGAAGGTGAAAGTTAATTATCACCTAAACAAATGTTAATCACTGTGTACAAATTTACATCTGATAGTTACCATGGCAACCAAAGATGACTAATTTGTTACTGAGTCCATTCTGCAAAGATAATTGCTATCCATGCAGAGACAAGGCTGACAATGTGGAACTTGTACTTTGACTTGTTTCGGCAGGTGAGCCTGTTTGCAGCTGGCATGGGAATATTTATGTCTCTGAAGACGTGCAAAAAAGAAAAATCAGATAAGAACCCTGAAGAACAAAAAGGAATGAAATACACCTACCTACCCTCACTTTTCCCATATTTTATAAGACATAAACTAGTCTTACCAAATCCAGAGTATTTTGAAACAGGTATAATTTTGTTAAAAAGGAGGTAAACCTATGAAAGAAGGGAGTTTGCATGTGCAGTGTTTCCGTTTACCCCCAAACAGAGGTCTATTACCCTTGCAAAACCTGAAATACCGTCAGAGAAAAGAAAGAGTCACAAGTCTTGTTTATTTACATTGTAATTGGTGAAAATTTAGTCTTTTCCCCTGAATTTCCCTTCTTCTAACCCCCTGAAAAGATTTTGAACAGAAACACCGACATGCACTGTTCTCTGCAACTCAAAGTGGCGAAGAGATATGCCCAGTCTTTCAATTTTGCCCTCCTACTTTTGCTAGTTTTCTCTCCGGTCATATTTGATGTATTACATACATCTTTATTTAATTTCTAAGGTATGGTGACCATAGGTCACAGAATTAAGCAATCACTCGTCTGTCAGTCAGTCCGATATTCATAAATATCACGAAAAGGATGTGGCCTACTTTCTTGTATTGCTGTCAACTTAGCAGGGTGATAAAACAGGGGAGCCAGAATTTGGCTGGCCTACCATGTTTGTTCTTATCTTGGGTGCAGTGATGAGCTTTGGCTTTTAAGTGGTTAGGCCTATATGTTTGGAAAAAACTAAAGTGTGTAGTTAATGAATAATGTAATTTCAAAGGTTGAGATGACCAGTTTAAAACCAACAGTTGTCTGTCATGGTGACCACCCTTCTCAGGTCAAGAGTGAAATTTATTTCTTCATATTGGTACTGGAAGATGAGTCCTCGTGAATCAGTGCTTTCTTTTATTAACTATGCTCTCTTTTGGTGGATCCATATGTTGAATGTGGGTTATGTTTTTCTGAGCCATTGGAGATTTGTATATATGAAAACATTCAGTTTCTTACAGATGTCCATAAATGTATGTTAATGAATATGAATACAGTCAACAGTTTTCATGTAACCTCCATATCACTTTCAGGGCTTATCAAGTATATGAAAATCTAGGTTGAGTGTGTGAATGTATGTAGTGCGCTGAGGCAAATAGAAAAGGATGGTTAACTTTGATTTGGCACTTCTGAGACTTCAGAGGATACATTTTGTCATGAAAACAACTATGCTGAGAGAGAAAATATCTTGCAACCTCAAAAAATGCAAAGGAAATTTCACTAGGTAAAGTAAACCGTGATTTTATTATCAAAAACTCAACAAAGAAAGGAAAACAATGGGTGATAATAGGGGTTTTTACAGAGCAATGTTTTAAAAGCTTCACTACAGCTTCCAATTTTTGTTTACTTAGGGCAAAAAAATGTGTTTCTCCTTATGGAACAAACTTTTGGGGTGTAGGTATTTTTTATTTTTTATTCTTTTTAGTTTGACAATTTGGGTGGGTCGGTATGTGTTCTTTGTTAAATTTTTCACAATTTTTGGTAGGTAGGTGATTTGATTTTATTTTATTTTTTTGGTTTTGGTCAAAAGTATGTTCTAAAGGAGGTGGGGGTGGAGGGTAGAGATGGATTGGTCGGGTCAGGACAAACAAAGAATTGTTTATTTTGGCCTCATAAAGTACCCCAATTTGTATGTTCAGTGAACATATTTTTACTTATGCCTAATCTTTTTTAATATGTAATCCTGAAGCTCAAACAATGTGGCTCCATCTTCTCAGATTTACAGCTTGAAGCACATGTCATTTTCAGTAATTCCTCAAAGTGACACTAGATGGCACATTAACCAGTAAGTCATGGCAAGCACCATGTGCATTCATGCTATGTTAAATATTAAAAAATCATTAAATTTGAATAAAGTATAATAACAAAGAAAAAATACTCTTTTTCAGGAATTTGGTAGCTTGGACAGAAGTATATGAAGAAGTTAAATGAGACATTTTAAAGAAAGACAGGTGCCAGATTATCTTGGACAATTTTGTGAATAAAACATGCCTATCATAAGCATGATCACATACCGGGTAAACCAACACTTCACAAGATAAATTGATTTCAAGATCAAACATTTTAAATATAAATACTGTTAAAATTTGTGTGGAGCATACCCAAAAGTTGCCTGCGTAGACAGACCCGCCTCACCGAGGTCCCACTGAGGGCAAAAGAAACAAAGCCCCGCTCGAATCCGTTGTCAATAGAAATGCACAATATGAATCTGTCTGTGAAGGCAAACGCAAAAGGTCTTTTGTGGGTCAAATCTCGTGTAACATGTCAATTGTCAGACTGTTATTGTGAATTTCTTTCACGTGTTACTTGTGTACTCAGAAAAAATACAATGTAAGAACGGCAAATAAAATGAATAACCCTGAAAAAATTAACAAATATATTAGAAACAAAGAGAATAGATAGGTCTGCATTCACAAATTGATAAATTGGCATTTACAGTCTATGCTTCAAAAATATGGGATAAGTAAATTTTCATGCATACATGCGGGTTTTGCAATATTTAGTAGATTTCCTGGATTTGTTAATACAGAAGCGGCTGTCTGTTTCATTTGTATTAGTAACGAAATAGCCATCACTCACTACAGTTTCTAGGAAATGTTAATTGCAAGTCTTGCACTCCATTTATTTCTTTGGTGTTGTTTGTTGTCAGCCATGCGATACCAAGAAATATGCATATCTGTATCAGTTGTTTCAGAGTGTTTCACCCTTCTGTATCTTTGTCAATACCAAAGAAATTACTCTTGAGAGAGTTTGACAAACAAAATACAAATGGTGAGTTTTGGAATGGGGAGGGCATTAATAACAATCTAAAACTTTTTAGAATTTTGGAAAGGTTTTTTTTTTTTGTTTTGTTTTTTTTTTTTTTTGTTTTTTGTTTTTTCTCTATCTTTTTTTTTTTTTTTTTTGCACATAGTCCATAATCTACCTGCACTGATAAATGATTATTTATTAGATTAAGATTTCTAGATGATTGAAAAATTAAAGTTGAATTTTGTTCGAAGACTGACTGCTTATCTGTGTGTATGCTCGTAGGAATATAAACAAAAGTGATAACAAAAGGCAGTACTAGGTTTCTGTTTGGTTTTGTTTGTTAAATTAACAAACCGTCTTTCTTCTCTAATGTCTGTTATGATTAATTTATCAATTCATTCTTAATTGAATTCAAAAATCAGTTGGCTGCTTTATTGGAATTTCCACATTCAATGGTGGAATAAAGGTCAACATTCTACAACAAGTAATTATATCATCCATAAAAGTGGACCTATAGAGATGTAACAGCCTGCACTCGTGCAGGTCAATCATCAAACTTACTCAGTTTAGACTACAATTTAGGTACCTGTCGTGGAGCAAATATCGAGATATAAATCGTATCATGAACAGTGTATCGACCCAGCCCAGTTACCTGTAATGTTATGTAATATTTGCTGGGCTCGCGCTAGCCATTTCTGCCAATTTGCCAGTGGCTAAAAAATGGTTGATCTGGCAAAAAGAAATTTGAACAAGTTCGCCAATTCGGCGAAGATGAAAATTCTGTATGGTAGATTTTCCTCTGAAATATCCCTGAAGAACAAAAGCACTTTCATCATCAAAATTGTGGAAACCTATTTTAAACACACAAATTGTTGTGTTTCTTAAGTTCAGGCATAAATGGCCCTTTCTTCTCCCCTGCCAATGCTCAAAGGCAAATCAACCTGATCAAAAATACATACTTGTTTTGAGACCCTATTGTGACTTCACAAACTTCCAATTTTGGTCCTCGTGATGGCTAGTATGTTGTCACAGTGCTGTATTTATCCATTAAGGTCCAAAGACAGGGTTTTTATGAAACATTTATGCCCTAGAGGGGCAAAATTCAGTGAAATATATGAGAAAAAAATTAATGTGCTCGGCAGCCATGTTAAATGCGCTGCCATCTGGTGCCAGAGGCCAAAAGGGAAATGCATGTAGAAGCTTGTCTGCTTCAAGTTGTCTGACATAGGCCTACATGTACTTAGTTAAGAAGCATTTTTCTTAAATTAAAACTTTTGATAATCATGATAGTGGAATCTATAAATTTCTGTTCATGCTGATTGAAAGGAACACTTAATTTTATGCAGCTGAGATTTTAAGGTAGCGGCATCGTTGTGGCGTAGGGGCCTAGCTTTCCTGCATCGCAAAATGGGTTTTTATCATTTCCGGAAAGCACAATACTTGAAGTATATTGTCACCAAAAAGCAGATTAAAAAATTAAATATTTATATGAGAAAATTGCATTTAAACTTTTGGAAGTTTAGCTGTCTAGCACACGTGCTGGTTTCTGTTTGTTTGGACATGGTAATTTGCGACGGTGTTTTCGCAGCAATCCGCGATCGTCCACATACCTGGCAACGGGAAGGGGCACACGACTGTCGCCCAGAACAATGGCGGCACGCTGAAGTGGAACGGAGCTGATTAGGCTACAGAACCGATTAACGTTATGTAAACAGGCTGTTCAACGATGTAAAACTGGATGACTTTCATGTTTTTGGGGTGTTCCTATTTGTGATATGAACTTCGGGATGCGTGATTTCTCCAAATGGAACATAAACGATGCTGACTTCGGAGTCCTTTGATCTTGGTTTACGATCGTATACATACCGATACGCAACACCCGGAAACCATTACCGTATTCAGCGAAATTTAACAATTATACTGGTGTCCTTCATTATGTTGAATTTCATCATGGGTTTCCTATTTATTGTCGCATTTCATTTGAACATGAAACATTGTGAGTTCCGTGGTTCTCTGGTTCAACTTTGGTGGTGCCAATGTGGCATTCATATATGATGTAGCTGACTAACTTACAATCAGTCTCCGTTCATGTTCACACAGTGACAGTACAGTCAAGAGCACAGAAGGTGTAAAATCCAAAAATCAAATTCAGAAAAATGCCTCAAATGAAAAAAGAAACTAAAGCCCAGCAACGTAAACGTCAAGCAGCCGAGTTAGTTGCAGTGGGAGAGACGGCACTTACAGACGAGATTACGCAACTGGGGTAAATATATGTGTGTTTGTTATTTATTTGTTTGTTCTTTGCGCAGCATTGATATGACCATGGATCGTCGATATTATGACATAGAATGAAAAGTAATATTTCTGCAGGCCTTGTTCTATCATATTACCGTAAATGTTTCCGTTCTGGTAATTGCCCATTGAAACTAATACATCAACCATGTCAACGTACGTATGTAAGTTCATACGCAGAAGATTTTTATTTCATCACGGTCTACTTTCAGTTGACAGCTATTGTTTGGCTCTCGCAAATAATGAATATGGACATTTTCAAAAGGTTGTGGATCATGCCGACTTTCTCTCCCAGTTTTTCCATGGATGCACATGGGAGCAACTATACAACATTTCAATATTCAACAAGTAGCCGGAGCCAGACAATGCTATAGGACCTATTTCTGATTTTCAGTATTTGCATGTATCAGCACAGATAGGAGTAAATCTTGGAGTTTGAGTAGTAACTTTCAAATGTTCCCTTCCAAATAAATGCAAGGAGTTCCCTTCCAACTAAATACAAGGAAAATGATATTCCGAAAATTGCATAAAACCCCACCACATTCGGGTAAAATATGTCCAGCAGTTTACTTATCATTTTGAACACGTACACCCCCCCCCCCCCTTCGTATCGGGAGAGTACCATGAGTCCCATGACGAAGGGATTTTTTTTTTTTACAACACATGTGTGACTAAGTGTTATACAGTCAGTTTGGCCCGTATTGTTACCTGGACTGATACTTTTATTAATTTTCTTTTGTAGATATGACGGCCATGGATTTGTGAGTCAGTGTACAGGGTGAGATGGCAGAGCTCTGCAGGGCTGTTTGTACCAAGTTGGATTAGAATACAGTGAACTTTTCTCATGACAAAGCGATAAGAACATGGACAAAAAAAGTTTTCATGTCAAGTTGGATTAGAATACAATGGACTTTTCTTACGACAAAGTGATAAGAACATCTACATAAAGTTTTCATGTAAATAAAATTTGTAAATATAAAAATGGATGTAGTTTATGTTGAATTTTTTCAAATTGTGCAGCAAGGTCCTTATTTTCCCAGGCTATATTATTTCAACTGTAGCATTACAAGACCAACTGAAGCTTTTGAAAAAATAGATTTGACTGGACTACGGCTGATGCATTGCCTGACACGGACGAAGTTCTGTGTATGCCACATACAGTAATTATGTGTAGTAGATAAAAACCAGAGCTTGGTCTGCCATATGGAAATCTATATACCCCTCCCCTTACTTTATTTGCATGAAATAACTTCTCTGGATTAATGTTGATTGTTCATTACAGGTCTGTCACATATCTAGAAATGAATCTTGCCAGTCATTTATAATTCACAATCTAGTGCTACTGTTTCTGAAAATATAGTCGTTATATATATATATGTAATGCATCCTAGTTGGAAAATGATTTATTGGCTAAAGAATCAAGAAAACAATCAATGAGACAAACAACAAGAAAATATTTTATTCAACATAAGCTGGCGGTGGTGTACATCCTCGGGTGGCAAAGGGTCACACAACACAGCCTCCTCCGTGCATTGATCCACGTCCCGGGGCTGGACCGCATCGCTCAAAAGTTTTCTACCTGTTGCACAATTTACCTGCAAACTGACTGCATCTGTGTCTGTAGTCTGTTTGTCTCTCCTCTTTGCCAGTAGTTGCTTTACACTCCCTTTCATCCGCTTCTTCGTCCGTTGATACTTCAATCGTAAAAATTCTCCAAGTTAACTGTTACTCGCTCAAAGCTTTCCAAAACACTGCAGGCCGAAGTACCAAACCATCGCCGTAATAAAGGCATTTCTGTCTTTGATCGGAGGTGATGAGAAGTGTGTGAGCTAATCCTGCCAGATGAGTACACTTTACCGAACAAACTGTCAGACCGCTCCCCGCTCCACTAGGCAGTCGCCATTTTTAAACAACCTGTTGCTTGGGTCAAGGTCAGGTGACTCCGCTAATCCGCTCACTGTACCCTTTCGTGTCGGGCAGCGCGTGTGAAACCAGCCACACAAAGCTGACTGCATGGTGGCTTTTGAAGGATTTGACTACAAAAAGTCCTTTTTTAAGCCACTAAAAGGCCGATTTTTTAAATTTCAAAGCCAGATATGAGAGCCTCTACATGTTTGTAGTTTGTGCTAGAAACTTTGGGCCGCGGGAGTGAGTATTCTTCATGCAAGAGCCTATCAATGCTTCAAGATTGACAATCATGCCTTTCATCGCCATTTTCTCAAAAGCAAGTTTTTCATAAATCGATCAATTTTTCTGCAGGCGTGTCTTGAAAACGGATCAAGATATCTTCACAAAATAAAGGGCTCTGACATGATACGGATCTGCTCTAGGAAATGTATTTTTTTTATACCTTTCCAACCCTTCCTTCCGTGGCTTTTGTGGCCCCAAAAATGAAGAAACTGTACAGTCTTACGGACCAAACTTAAAAATTGCATATTTTTTTTCCTATCATATTGTTTGTCAAAAGCAAGATACGGTTCCTGCGTATTGGTCTATAGTTTAATTTTCGATAGTTGTCACTCAGAATAAAATAATATTTTATCAGAAATCCTTGCAAAATGTGTGATTTCATACCCATACACAAAACGGCTCCAAACAGCATCAAAATTAATTTCATGACATTCAAATATGATTCCTGATAATGCTAACATCTGTGAGATACCGAAAATATATAGTTTTGCTGGTAACATATGAAAAATAGGCAAGTTGCATCAGGTCAAAGTCGCGAGTCTGTGTTACGCGCTCGTAACGGTGCCGCCACCTTAAATGCTATATGCACATCACATTACATAAAATTATGTATAGTTGTCCAAGCTGTCATTCTGCCAGCATAAACATTGCATTGCAATTTTTTCCTCCACTGTCTGGGTCCGTTTTTCTTTCAATCTGAGTTAAATGTATGCTTGTACATATTTTCAAAACTAAAATTCTTAATTAATTGTATTCTCTTCCAAATGGAGATAACCAGGATAACCTTTTTAACCAAAATTTGAAATGTTTTATGCAAGCAGCCATTTAAAATCAGTCATAATTAATTGTATTTAGCAATTGATTGAAATAAAATGTTATTATCATGGTCATTAAAAATATACAATAAGCTCATACTCAAGTGTTAACCCTTAAAACAAAAAACCCCAAAAAATCGTAAAAGACACCATTACACATGTAATGATATTGAGTTTTGGAAGATACCTTTGACACTGACCTTATGTCCAAGTTTTATCAATGGAAAACTTGCAAAAAATTTGTGTGATGTAACTTTTGAGGCAGGTATTGTTTTCAAGTATTATCCTTGATGATGATGACATAATTACTGAACAGGATCAATTACTTCTAGGCATTCATGGAGGTGAGCTGGGATACACATTTTTTTTTCTTTTCCAGGGGAAAAAAAGGGGGGGGGGGGGTGTCAAAAATGACTATACATGTCAGATTAATGGGAGTAAAGTTTGGATAAAGAAGATAAAATTGGGCTAAAAGAAATTTTACAGCTTTAGACAAATTGGCTAAAAGATAAAAATTTCTAGTGCTAGCCCAGATTTGGGCCAAACTAGAAAAATTATGAGTTTGAAGTTTTTTTATTTCAAAAATGAGGGTGCTGTTTTTAGCTGGATTGTCCCTCTGTCTGTCCACAATTCACATTTTTGACTTCTCCAAAACTGTCAGCCAGATTCACTTCAAACCTAACTGTGGACGTACCTTGGGTGGGTGTCAACCAAGTTTGTTCAAATAGTTACGCCTAAGTGATTTTTTGATTTTTTTAATGATTTTTAGCTCAGCTGACTTGCTAGTCAGGCCGAGTCTTACGTCCGTTCACAGTTACATTTTCGACCTGGCCGTCAGCCAGATTCACTTCAAACTTAGTATCAATGTACCTTGGGTGTATCGCTATCAATTTTGTTCAAATGGTCATGCTGAAGTGATTTTTTGTATTTTTCATGATTTTATTTGTTCTATTTTGGGCCAATCCTTAAAAACTCTTGGTCTCTGAAACCACTCACCCGATTGCGTTGATATCATACAGGAACACTCCCAGGTAATTTGTTTAGCAGGTGGTGCTGCAATTTTTTTCTTTTTTTAAAAATTTTTTGTGTGTTTTCTAGTTTCAACTTCTTCTCCAGAACCCTTATTCAGATTAAGCTGAAACTTTGCGGATATGTTCCTTGTTAAAACATCAAAGAAAGTTGTTCACTAGATGGCACTGCTGTGGATTCCTGATTTTAAACGATTTTATTCAATTCAGGTACTTATCGATAAATGTACCCTTCCTATTGATTATATTGTAAGTCAGTGGACATGCTAACACTAATTCATATTTTCGACTTCTTCTCCAGAACGGCCAGCTAGATTGACTTCTTTTTTGGGGCAATTCTTAAAAAATCGTCTCTTAAAGAACCCATGCAATTGCTTTCATATCACACAGGAACACTCCCAGGGACCCCTAATTGTTTTGGGGTCTTTTTCGGCTCAGCTGACTTCTCAGTAGCTGAGCTTATCTTATGGTAATTTGTCCGTCATCAGCAATGGACTTATTTCCAAAACTGTCAACCAGATTCACTTCAAACTTGGTGGCAATGTAGTTTGGGTGAGTGTCTACCAAGTTTGTTCAAATGGTCATGCTCCAGTGATTTAAGTATTTTTTCTGATTTTTTTTTTAAAGGTAAATCTTTACCTTCACTAATTCTCTGAAACAGCTCACCCAATTGCTTTGATATCACATAGGAACACTCCCAGAGACTCATAGTTTATAATTTGTTCACCAGGTGGCACTGCAGTTTTTGAAATAATTTTTTTTAGTGTATTTTCTGTAGTTTTTACTTATTCTCCAGAACCATCACTTAGATTAAGCTGTAACTTTGTGGAAATGTTCCTTCTGGAAGGGTCAAACAAAGTTGTTCACTAGGTAGCACCTAATTTTTAACAATTTCTTCAATTCTGGTAGTCAGCGGTAAAGGCAACTTTCATGTTAATAATACTATGCAAGTCAATTGATGGGCATCCTTATTCACATTTTGTAAAAATAAAAATAGTGGCAATGCCAAATGTAACACAAAGGTGTTTCAGATATAGAAATTTGATCAAGAATATTATACAGACAAAAGTCTATGATGTGTGGAGTCATGGCACCTGGTGCCACTGGTTGTATCAAGCAGAACCAGCATCACAGGCAGTGCGTAAAACAGTACAGAAAACTTACTGGTCCAGCATAGGTATTGCAAGTACAATTAAATGCATTATTTTGATTATAAATTGAGATGGAATTTGTAAATTTATTGGAAATATGTGTTTGGCCAGTGATTAAATTTTGAGTGACCTTGACCTACTACAAACCTAAGACCAAATATATGCATTAGGCCAGTGGTCAAATTTTGTAATATGTTGTGTGACCGTGACCTCTTTTTCAAGGTTATTAATCTGTTTTAAGAAAAAGATACTAAATTCAATATGTTGATAAAGAATAAGGAGAATGATGCTATTTGTACCACAAATGTGTGTTTATATAGAAGTTTAATGTTGCATCTTAGGCCAGAGTTTTTTAATTTTTAGTTTCACAGACATTTGCCACAAAAAGCTCGGGTAGGAGGGAGGAATAAAAATAAAAATAAAAATGAAAGTTAAGCACTTGCATTTTTTTTTTAAATTTTAGTCTCCAGACTAAAGGGTAGGAGGGGGAAAAATTTCCCACACACCTGGTTACTTCCATGCACTTAAGCATGCCTACATGTATTACTGTACACCATACAGGACTTCAGTGTATTTAACATGTTCCTCTCACTTTACACACCTGTCTGTTTGTATTGTAGTATGTTTTTAGACCTCTAGTCCTAGACTGGTGCAAGCTTTTCAAGCTGAACTACTTGCATGGTGGTCGCTCATTGGAGGAATCGCATATGCACCACCTCAAATGCATGGTGGACTTGTCCAGAGGTGCTCAGGTAGCGAGGTACGCAAATTTCTGCCACCACCTGGTCATCATTATCGATTACATATGCTGTGAAAAGAAATTATCATTTATCAAATTTAACAATTACAACCCTTAAAATCTTTATTTCAATAAAGAACTCTTGTCTGGGTGCTGAAATATGTGTTTCGCAACTTGAAAATATTTGCCGGTCTTGAGCTGTCATTTTCCCTTTACGCTCAATGGGCCCGATACGTCGCCGGGTACCGAGCCTTCGCTTGCGAAGTAACCAGCTTTAAATGTCATAAAATTGTTTTGACGGCATAACTCACTATCTTAACTTTATTCTACACATTCGGTGGAGCCTGACATCTTTTCAAGTTCAGTAGAGTTGTAACTTGTATTGGACAAAAAATACGTGTATATTCTTATGCTGATTTACGGACAGCGAAGAATTTAACGATTTTGTGTCCCCACAGAGGGGTATTTCTATTACTTGGAGATTAAAACCCTGTCCGTTGTCCGCGTCAGAGGGGTGTCCGGCAACGAGGGGCAATTTCAATGGGAAAGCCGTCGGTGCCGCGGGACTCTGTCCGCCAGAACCTGGTGTCCGCTTAGAAGGAGGCCCGTTGGGGAGGGGGACTGTATGAAATTTATGAGAAAACAAGGTAATGTCAACTTTCGTCCATGTTTGTTTGTGGATTCTAAGCACGGCTTGTGGGAACAGAATATCCGGCAATTTTCAAAAAATAGCAGAACTTTTCGCGTCAGTCGGCGAAAATGAAAAAAAGATGAATTTTCATTTTTTTTTTTTTTTTTTTTTTTTTCTGATTTTGGCTAAAATAGGGTCGGCGGAGTTCGTGAAACGAATAATTAAAGAACTCTGGCCTTATGGATGACCTTCACTATTTTCACAGGGTCATGAAGGGAATTCTTTTCTGGAAATGAATTTTTGGTATGGTCATTAATTTATATGTTAGCAGAGCATTAAGCTCATGGGCCTCTTGTTTTCTGGCTGCCTTTGACCACTCAGTACGCTGTCTCTGTACCTGGGCTCAGATGACCTGCTTTCAGTTTCATGTCTGCATGGTGGACCCAGGCTGTACTGTAAAGACTAATACTGTTGTGGTAAAATTTAGTGCAAACCTTCCACTGGGTGAGTATTAATACATCCAGTCATGATTTGTAACAAGTTGAACATGCTGAAAGCTGAAACAAGGGTCGAGACCTACTTTTGCTCTTGAAGTACATGGCATTTTGTACTGATAGATGTGAATGTGACATATTTTGCAAGACAGTGTGTGACTCAAATTGGTCTGCTTGAAGGCCACCCCCCCCCCCCCCCCTCCAAAAAACCATAGACTGCGGCATGGTAAATCATTTAATGCAAATGGCTATTACCCTCCCCCCCCCAGCTCTATTTTGATGATGCATTGAACTGTTTACACTTTGGGATACAATGGGGGCCCAATTGAAAAGTTGGCAATTGAGAGCCACATTGTTAAGGAAGCGTAAGCAAGAAGTTCTCTTTGTAAATTGTCGTTCCATACAATGAAAATAATAATGGTTATGTAGGTCACAACCAATAAAATGCTGATAAAAGTGTGATCCGTGGAGCTGAAAACTTTTTCTATCTGCCTGAAAAGCATAACAAACCCTACAGTTGATTTGTCACAGAGATACCATGATATGCACTTCTGGGACCTCAGCCATTTGTAGGTCAAATGACCCATAAAAAAGATAATGAGAAAATGACTATAGCAGTGATTAGCACTTTAAGGGTTAAAAGAGTCTAAGACATGCAAGCTGTACATGTGGAGTATGACTGTACATATATATGTACTAGTGTTTTGTCCAGGAAAACAAAAAAACTAAATAGTGCTTCACATTTTTTAATACCGAGAAGCTATGTCCAACTTCTCCAACAGGGCAATTTTGGTCAAGTACTTTTTGGGGGCTTTTCTGTTTTAAGCAACTTCAGCTTACAGAAAGCATTTGATTGGAATGTTGGAAGCATTATGGTCCTGATAGGCTATATAAAGCTTTGAGGAAAAATATCATGTGAACAGGTTTGGAACTTTTCCAATTAATTATACAGTACATATGCCAGACTTCCCTGGATTGTGTTGCTCAGGTAAAGTATATTTTTTTCCCTACATTAATATCTTGGCATGTTATAAATGGCACGGGACTACATACACCTTTCTAGAATTTTCACGCTAGTTTCAATCTCCATTTCCTCATATTTTGTTTTGCCGTGTGACCATTTTTTTTATTTTGCTCTACAAAATTCCATACTGTGTAACTGTCGCCTCCCTAGGGGCGGAAATGGTTGAGAAAGAACTTTCAACTTTGTCCTAGAAGGTAACACTAAAGCACAGTGCTTTCCACTCATGGCAAGGCTGAAAGTAGATCGAGAGTCAACTATTACAGACAACTTTTTTTGTAATAGATATTGAAAGTGAAAACTTTGTGAAAATGTGTTAGGAGGAAACCACTATATAATACAGCTGCGTTCCTACTGCAGACTGACATAGGGCTTGACTCGACTTAGCAGCACCCAGAGTGAGGGAACACTGTTGGTTCAAATGAGTAGTTCTAATTTCCGGGTCAGAAATATAAGTCACAGTTCAAGGCACAGACATACATGTACAGCTTGAGCAGGACATTACGTGTAAGAGATCTGTGTAAAAATGCAGCTGCATTTATATCTTAGATAAGTAGCTGTGACGACCAAATGAGGCAAGACATTATTTTATGACTGTCTGTTCTATACACAAGTGAACTTTGCATGTCAGAGCTAGATGAAAAAGGATACCGGAATTCAACAATGGAAGCTGGCGCTGATAATGATGATTACTGGGTGCTGATAGAATACCCACATCAAATTAATCAGGTCAGTTAATAATACGAATTACTATTATAGAGACTTGAATGATTTGATCTCATCTGGTAGGCCTACTTTCATGCATTCTCTTGTTAAAATGTGGGGGGGGAGGGGGTGTGTGGATGGGATAGAACTAACAATATAAATGTTTGCTTTCCTTGAAGAATGAGGTCAATCAAAATAGGGGTTCAGTGCATGTTGTGGTTAAATCTGTCTTGCCGGTGTGACACATGTATGTGGGAGTTAACAGTGGAGGAAGGCGTCAGTTATAGGAAATAATGATGCCTAGGCCCTAAGTGTTAGGCAGGTGGTTGTTAATTTCTATGAACCGTGTGGTTCTGAGTTTATTAACTGGCATAAAATCCATTGTTTACTTTCCTGAAACATTCCAGTAACAATTGATTCAAAGTTGAACTGTCAGTTGATAAAAACATGGTCTATCTACTACAACATGTCATATTTTGTAGAAAATGATGAGCAGGGGGAACAATACTGTGATATCACAAATGGATTCTTGATAATGCCACATGATAATGTTTATCATAATTTTGTGTTAACATATACACATGATACTGTTATATTTAGCTCCTTGGGACATCTCAACTGTAGATGTAAATTAAGGCCTTGGTCTTGGTTTAATACTTAGAGTACTAATTAATATATATATATATATATATATATATATATATATATATATATATATATACACACACACACATACATACATACATACATACATACATACATACATACATACATACATACATACATACATACATACAGGGCTTCCCCTGGAAATTTTAATTTTGTAGCCAAATTTGTGTGCATAATACAATGTATGGGACACTCCTATTTGTTAACCATTAGCCAATCGTAAAAAATTATAGCCAAAGTGATATTTTCATAGCATTTTGCTACATTGGCGAGTGACAGGGGAAGGCCTGTATATATATATATATATATATATATATATATATATATATATATATATATATATATATATATATATATATATTATATGTTTAACTGTAATGAGAAAACAACTATGGCAGTGATTAGCACTTTAAGGGTTAACATTTGATAAAAAAAATAATGCCCTACATGTAGCTCTACATGTACCAATGTTGTTGTCAGAGGTTTATCTGAAGATGGACTAGTTGTCCCTTGAAAGCAGCTATGTGACCAAGGCTGTGTGTGTAGTGTCTGAGGGGCAAGGTTACTAAAATATGTCAAGAAGGACCGACTGCCTTTTCACCAAATTTTTGTCAGGATGGTCCTTTGGGAGGGACCAGATGCTTCAAAATGTTAATGGTAAAACCAGCTGCTTCTGATAATTTAATTTCAAATTTTTTTTTTTGGGGGGGGGTTCGAATATTATTTATGGATCCCCAACCAGGGTTTCCGCCAGAGGGTAAAAAGGGTAAAATAGCATACCCTAAATACCTCAAGGGAACTTTTGCTTACCCTAAGATTTTAGCAGAAAAGAACAATTTTAGCATATATTACCCAGAAATACCCCATAAAGGCTTCATTATTAGAATTTTTACTTGAGAATATGAAAATTTGAGTACCCTAAAATTTCACTCTAGCAGAAATCTTGCCAACGAGATATGCATAGATTGTGATAAGGAAGTCTGAAATTGCCTTTTATCTTGGTAATGGTGAATCCTATTATGTAGACCCGTGGTTATTACCATGCAAATTTGGCTGTAGTTGTTGGGGGAAGTAGGGCTTGTCTGAATGGGGGACCCTTTGATAAGGGGTACAACTACTACCAAGACCAGTAAGAGCCCAAGTGGGGACACTTTTAAATTTCCATGTCAACCTGATTGGTCATATCAGATGCACCATTTTGCATGGTGGCAGCACCTGCTTCCTGTGTCACATGACATTTTAAACCCACCAATGAACCAGGTTTTGTTCATCACGAGGTGTCTCCGCTTACAACAGGTGTCGGTGGTGCCACCTGCTGGCAGCATGCTCTATTGTCTCCAGGAGGAACACTGGACACATACACATCTTTTATCACTGTCATGAACATTGAAATAGTTACCAAAATTATGATTCCAGATAATCATGATCATAGAAATGATTAGTTTGCATGATCAGACATTGTAATCCTTTACATGTTAGATCAAGACAGCCGGCAATTCACTTAAGTCTGTACATGTCCATGTCCATGTCCATTGTCATGGTTGTGTTGCGTAAATGTACTTGCCTGGAAATGTCAGACATAGAAATATATTTTGGTCTCATCTAACATTGGCGGTCAAATTGATTTATCTTCAAAAGATTTTAAGGATTAAAGTAGACATTGGTTGATAGTCAGAGACATTGGCAGATTTGGATGTGAACATCAGTGTTTTCCTCACAGTGAAAGCTCAAAGGTGGCCCATCCTTCACTTTTTCCTCACCACCTGGCCATTCTAGTTTTTACCTCCTTGGCCCGTCTTTCCCTTTTTCCTCACCACCTGGCCATTCTAGTTTTTACCTCCTTGGCCCATCTTTCCCTTTTTCCTCAACACCTGGCCATTCTAGTTTTTACCTCCTTGGCCCATCTTTCCCTTTTTCCTCACCACCTGGCCATTCTAGTTTTTACCTCCTTGGCCAGTCTTTCCCTTTTTCCTCACCACCTGGCCATTCTAGTTTTTGCCTCCTTGGCCCATCTTTCCCTTTTTCCTCAACACCTGGCCATTCTAGTTTTTACCTCCTTGGCCCATCTTTCCCTTTTTCCTCAACAATTGGCCATTCTAGTTTTTACCTCCTTGGCCCGTATTTCCCTTTTTCCTCACCACCTAGCCCTTCTAGTTTTTACCTCCTTGGCCCGTCTTTCCCTTTTTCCTCACCACGTGGCCATTCAAGTTTTTACCTCCTTTTGCCTCGTAAAGTAGTAAATCTTTGTATTTTAATTCGGTAATACAGATGTGATGTCTGTGACAAAACAGTAACATACTATATGTCATTCTGTTTCCCATTGTTTTGCTTTCATCCTGGGGAGAAGCATAAAAACGTCAAATTGTATGATTGAATACATGTGGCCATGCATTCCTCTATATGTTTAGTATTGCTTTCCATTGATCAGTTGATGTCATCACTTTCTGAATTGTGCCACATTGTACATGTACATACTTGGGAACAGCTGAGAGTACAGAATGCACCTATACAAGCATTACATTTTAACAGTTAGCTTTACTGTTGAGCCATCAATATTGATTAAACATGCTTAACCGTTAAAGTGCAGCTAACCAGTTTTGTGGCTTGCTGGCCAAAATGCGTAGGGCCATACCTGGTGCATTTTAGACCAATGCAAAATTGTTTACTCTTTCAGTGCCAATCACGACTTAAGCTGATCTACTAGTCTGATCATTAAGATCCCAGATTCATATGCCTCGTAAAAAGACCTTTCAGTCAAGTACCAGTGTGCCTATACTTCCAAAGAAAATATCCCAGGTCAACAGCTTTTCTCAGCATGCATTTGCACCCTATGCGCACCGAGAAAAGCTGTTAACTCAGGCGAAAATTTGGCCCGTAAAGAGTTAAGTGAGCACTTTGGTGGTTACAGGGCCAGAATTTC
This sequence comes from Hermodice carunculata, assembly GCA_964020975.1. NCBI lineage: Eukaryota > Metazoa > Annelida > Polychaeta > Eunicida > Amphinomidae > Hermodice > Hermodice carunculata. The sequence goes on along the minus strand of OZ026618.1, from coordinate 63,937,095 downwards.
GCAAAATTTTGCGAGAATCTAATTGGATTTTTGTTAATTTGTTTTCTTTTTAAAGAAAGACAAGTTTAGGAGGTTAGGTAAATGTAAAACTTGAACAATTTGACTTGGTGAGTTTATCTTTGTCTTATATGTGGAAAATGGGAATGGACCAATGCCTGTGAATTATAATCTTTAAGAGTATCCTAGCACAGGGAGAGATATTACGAAATAAAACTGTAATCACTCCGGAATTTGACCTAACTCTTATACAATTCATGTTAAAAGATATTAGCCATCATCAAGTTTCTGTAGCCAAATGAATGAAATATTAGCATTTGGCTAATTGGCTGATGGCATCAGCAGTCCCTACTTGCATTCACTAAATAAAATAACAATATGTCTTAAAGGTAAAAGGAAGTGAACAGAAAAAGTGGGCCACTTTTTACTTCCTGAGTGGGTTCTTTGGCTGTGATGTCATCCCACAATGGTCATGTGACAGTTCGCTTTTTGTTTGATTTCTGCTGGCCAGGGTACCAATGGTGAAAGTGTCACCCACTTCTTGGGGTGACAAGAGATTATGTATGCTGGCCTGCCCCATGCATATCATTAACACACAATAAGCCACCTGGTGGCCACTTCTCACTCCCTGTAATATTAAGGATAAAATTTGTCCATATACATATATGGTGAAAGGTTTCAAACTGGACAGGTAATGGCTGCTGTGAGTTGCCTGAGCATGCTGCAGTCTGCAAAAATTTCTGTATCAGTCTTGAAATGCCGGCATTGGCACATACATGTATTCATTTCCTTGATTTTACTTTGAAAAAAATAATAACCCATTCCTCGTCAGAGTACGGAACCTTGAGTCAATAGCTTTCCTTGGCACAGGTTGGATGTAATTTGTCCAAACTGCCCCAAGGAAAGCCAATGACCTAGGGCATGCCAAAATAAATGGTCTTACATACAAATCTGAGAAATTGAAGTAAAAGGGTTTAGGTAAAGAACAATTTACATCCGGGCACTTGTGGGCAGTTTCAGCAGCAAAGAGTTTACCCTCTATAGACTTTCAGGAGACACAGTGCCCGTAGTGCATTGAAAAAAAGCTGTGGACTGGTGTTGCATTACTCTTGATGATAGAAAAGAAACTGATTACACTTGATAATTTTAATGGGGAAAAAAGTTGCCTGTATAGGCATAATGACACTCTGAGTTAAAATCATTTAAAATAAGAGCAGAGCTGTGACATCTGAAAGATGGTCATGTGTACCATGTGTAGAGTGGGTTAACACCTGAGGCAGCTGTGGAGTTACCAGCATTAAGAGTATTGAAGTCATTGTATCCCAGTGACATTGTTGCCACACGATTAGATTCCTGACATACCGATGACCAGACTGACAACCACAGGAAAGTGCTAGTACATGTTCCAGATGGGAAAGTCTGTTGCAGTTTACAAGGCCAGGTAGGGAACTTCATATTTCCTGCATTAGTCGAGGCACACGTTACCTGTCTGGGTTATATCTGTCTGGCCAGTAATGCTGGCTTACCACACAGTACTTGAAGAATATTTTTTGTTATTTTCTCTCAAATTTGACTCAAGAGAGACCCTTGATATTACAGTATTAAATTTATTATTTTAATGATTAGATTCCTGGATTACTGTGATCCCATCCTTCACCCCAGGGACCTGGTGCTGATGTATCAAAATGCAACCTTTTCTCAGCGAAAAATCATCAAAAATGATCCAGGGTTGTCAGCTTTTTTTCCAGTATCTTGAACAATAAGGGGCAATTTAGTCAACAGCTTTCCATGGTGCACTTAGCTTTCCATGGTGCACTTGTCGTGCATAGTGTAGAGAAACGGTGTTTACTCAGTCTCCAGAAGTTGAAAAACAATAGAATGCAGTATACAGTGAAACCTCCCTATACCGAACACCCTTGGGACCGGAAAAAAAGTGTTCAGTAAAGTGAGGTGTTCAGTTAAGGGGTGGTTTCAAAGCATTGAAAGAATGTACATGTATTTGGGACCGAGAAATGGTGTTCGGTATAGAGAGGTGTTCGGTATACGGAGGTGTGTGGTTAGAGAGGTTTTACTGTAGTTGCGGGCATCCATTGACCAATGCTCTGACAGTGATAAGACCCTTTGAGAGCTAACCCAAGCCTAACATCCAGAGGGCTACATGTAATAGTAAGAGATAAAATATGGAGCAATGTGGTTGCAAGCTTACATTGCAGAATTTACACTATGTTTATAAACTATTCACAGGGTGAAAAAACTTGTGAGTCGGACTGTCCAAGAACAAGTGCCTCTGTCTTTAATATGTAAATTTTCTTTTCACTCATTCCATACCAGTCCCTGATTTCTCTGTATATTTACCCAGATTTAAGATTTGTACAACAATTGCATATTTAAATTCTTCATGAAAAGAGCTTTCGTTCAAGTACCAACTTGCCTATACCGGTACTCATAGCCTGGCAAGTCACCACAGTATGAAATGAGTTAATTTACCTGCCCTGCATCAATTTTCACTTGTTCCAGGGGATTTCTCATAGGAAGTAAAATTAAATGAAAAGTGCTAAGTGAAGTATCTTGAAAAGTGGCCTTTCAAGACAGGTACCACTGTAATGTGTGTACCCAAAACTGAAACCGACATGTGTATCAGTTTTTATTTTGTGACACAACTTTTTTCTAAGCCATACATAGGCATTCAGGTGACTTCCCAGGGTATTTACTGCATAGTTGAATAAGTTCATGAGTAAATGACATGGCAAGGTTTCATGTCCTCATCCTGGTTGCCCTGAATATTGTGTCTGAGCCACAGATAAATACATGTGTGTAAGTATGTTAAGCCAACAATATATTTACAGGTGTGTGGTCCATGTTCTGTTGATCAATACTTATCTTTCGTGTTAACACAGTACACATGTAGTCTTTTTCATTTTCAAATACCCTTTTAAAAAACTGCAATGGCTTGGGTTAGAGGTCTTGGTTATACAGTAGTCCTTGTCTTGAGAGACTACTCTAATGAAAGAATACCAGTCTAAAAACGAAAAGTCCACCTTTTGAGGATACCTTGCTTAGTACTTTTCATCTTATTTATACCTCGTATGGAAGAAGTCTTGAGAGACCACAATTTGGTCATCATCTTGGTTGGGGTGGGTGTTTGAAGAGAGGTCTCAGTGTATACAGTGTACATGTTATATTGCGGAAACTGTTATTCACTTCTTGATTCACCTGATGATGATGTCCTTATTGGGCCCCAGCCAGGGACTATTATACATGTAGGTTTGCAACATGTCCTTCTGTCTGTGCTTCCAACAAAGCTTGTTCAGGCTATATTTCCTGCACAAAAAACCCTCACGTGCCAAATATGGTGTGTAGACAGTTCATAGGATGGGAATGTGTCTTGCACTAAAATAAGGTTACTGATTGACTTTTGACGAGGGTTTGGACGATTTATCGAAATACTGTGATGCTACCCTTGTACCTAATGGTATCATGATACGTTCCTTGTGTATTAAATTTTCACTATACAATAAAAAACTTCAATTTTATCGTCACATATGAATTTTATGTGAAGAAATTTAAGAAAATCATCCCTGCATGGAGGTGAACAGCCAATAAAACACATTTCACAGCCTACATCATCAATTCATTACTGGTGTATGCTGTATATAGCAGCATGATTTATCAAAACACAAACACAGACTGATACTGACTGTTGCATGTAAATTCAAAGGGTGTGATCACTTCATGCACTCTCATGTATTGTGATACGTATCATGATACATGGCTCAATACTGAAAAGTATCCTGATGCAGAAATTAGTAATGAGACCCAACCTTCCTTTGACCTTGAATCTCATCATAGAAAATGCTTGTGTGGGCCATATTGTGATCTTTACAAATGCTCAACTTAATTTGTGGTTACTTTGGAAAGGAGTATGTCATATACCAAAGTTATGTCATGGTGTTCATACCTTGACCTTTGACCCCATCATAGAAAATATTTACCTGGGCCATACTTCCTATACTGTAATGCTTAGAGATGCCAAACTTGGTGTGTGGGTACCCCTTGGGATACGAGCGTGTCTTGTATCAACATTAGGTCCCTGTGACCTTGACCTTTGACCCCAGCACTTTGGCTGATCATCGTTTCAGACCTCAAATTACATTGTTCCCTGTCTTTGTAGTACATGACATCAACTAGTACTTGTCCTAAATGGTACACTTAATCACCAAGTGCAAATTCTCAAATTCTAAAAATAGTAATATAGAATAATTAAGGATTTATTCCTTGAATAAAAAAAAAAAAATGGGTAGGCAGTAAATCGATTGGGTTGGTAGGGTTACAGCAAACAAACAATTTTTTAAGGATGGCCTTATCTAGTCATATTAAAAATGTCATGCACAATAGTTATACTTGTATTATGTATGTGTACTGCAATGCCTCAAGACTTGTCTGCCAAATCATAAATTGACAGACACGGTTTATGGGTGGCTTGTGTGATGGCGGTCATATGCAACCTCATTAATACAAGTCTTCCAGATCAATAAATGGATATATGTCTGTATGCATTAACAAATGACGATGACATTATATGTGTACACTGATTGATTGTATATACACTGGAATCTGCCAAATAAGACCACCTAAGGGACTGAAAAAATGTTATCTTAATGGGGTTATAATTTAATTCAGGATAAACAAAGTCAGGTCTGTAAATTGGTTGTTTTAATGTAGAACTGGTCTCTTTATGGATGTGGTCTTAATTGGAGATTCTACTGTGTATATATATGTGTGAAGTTTACTGATTCCTTCTATGCAAGTTTGCTACCTGCAGTCTAGTGGGGGATTATGTATTCAATACTTGATCTTGTTTATTTTATTTTATTTTATTTTTTGTCTCGTTGTGCATTATTATTTCGCCAGGTCATGTGACCTGGTAAAATACTGTTTTTGCTTCAAGTCTCCCTCCTGAATTTTAGAACCAAGAATGGACCTATTTCCGATTTTCTCAGTGGTTAGGCAGATTCATTCAAAAGCCCCAGTAAATGGAGGCCACCACTTTATTTATAAATCAGAAATATGTTCATTCTTGGTTGTGAAATTTGTGAGGAAGATGGGAAGCAAGAACAGTATTTCGACAGGTCATGACGTGACTTGGCGAAATAAAAAGTTGGACAGTTGTTGCTTCACTGTACTAGGCTGATCTTCATAGGAACCAAGGTATCACCAATGTTGATTGCCCATAAATTTGTATTGTGACAATTTATTACATTTGTTAATCTATACCTTGGGTACTGGTGAACAAACCTCACCCGTGCCTATTTTGGATTTAACCCATTCCTCCTTAACTGGCCAAAACCAGCTGGCAGTGAAATATCATCTGCTTCAGTGTATTTGGCTAATTTCAGCAGTAACGAAAACCAATTTGAAGAAGAGTAGATGAGACCTTTCAAGATAATATACCCCAGGTCAACAGCTTTCGTTTGCATGGTTGAGCAGTCAGCTGATGACTCTTGACCTCAGTTTTAATTTAAAGGGGAAGGGGTCCCATAACTATAAAGCTAGTTTAGTAACACTATACATGAACCACAAACTGGTAAATTGATTAATGCTCAAAAACTTGAAAAGATGGTTAAATGGCCACCTATAACCATGTGCAGAGTTTCCAGCAGTTAGTCATGCTCTATAAATAGCCAATATCTATTTTTATAGCAGTTTACATATTTTTATCAATCTAAGAAAAGCACATGACGTGGAAGAAATTTTGTACACTTGCATATATATATATATATTTATCTTAAGTCAGTTAATAGATCTGACTATCCCATTGCCAAGAACAAGATCACTCAAGTGATAGACCAATGCTTCATGAATATTGTCACAACATGCACACGGAGTGGCCCACATGTAGCAAGAACACCATGTGTTCTGTGGTCATGTGCCAAATAGTACTTTTGCTCTCCATAATAAAGGTAGGACTTTATGTGTATTTTCATTTTCCCTGTTTCTTCACTTCCTGCATGAGTACAACTCTGTACAGAGTTGTCAAAATGTTTATTCAATGATATGAACACTTCATCCTCGAAACTGTTTGTTTGTTTACAACAAAGCCAGGTCCATGTATACTTACTTTTGGAGCCGTCATTTAAATTGTGTGTTGGTGGAGGTTTTGTAACCAGGTCACACTTGTCAATAGTATTCAAGTGTGGGCATCATGTACGGAAACAATGTAAAGACTCTACAGCAAAACCTTGTCACTGGGGAAAACTGGGGACCCAGCACATTATAATGTAGAAATGTCCCTTGTTTACCAACAGCGCTGGTGAAAAGTTGTCTTGCTTTATATCAGTCATTTGGACCAATAAACTGAAGACAGTGAAAACTCGTTATAATGACACCATCTGTTCCCAAAGAAATGTATTGGATAATTGAATATGTCAGATAAATGGGTCACATAATAAACAAAATCAATCTTTTCTCATGAAAATTTGTGTCATTATATTGAATATGTCGGATACATGAGTGTCATTATAATGAGGTTTCTCTGTATTTCTATCTGTCAAGATAAATTTTTAGTGGACCTGGTGCTACAGTTCAATGTAAATATTCAAGCAAAATTATCAGACATTTGGACCAGTAGGTATGCCACCTCTATTGGCCTGGGGCATTTTTTATCCGCAAAAATGATGACACACACATGTAATATACTAGTATATATACATGTATGTATTGTGACTATACAAATACACACACACTTGTCAGGTCCTGCAAGCAATGTTTTGTTGCAGGAAACTTTTTTTGTGATCTTAGATTTTGTGACCGAGTTGCAACGTGTTACAAGCACTGAAGCAGTGCTTGTTTGCAATATGTGGGGCTTGCAGACAATAGGAGAGGTCAAAAGTACCAATTATCTCTGTGTATTCAGCTAAATACACCATCCAATACACAGAATTCTTCAGGGCTGGAGATGTGTATGCCCATTGGATTGCACGTTAAATTAATCTCAAATTAAAAGACTACTTTTAAAGCTGCAAGAATAAAATTTGTGAACATTTCAGCTAAGTACGTAATTTTACCACACAAAATTTGCTGTTTCTGCAACAAGTGGTTTTAAAGTTATTAAGCTGCAAATTACTTCAAAAATTGTACTGGGAATACACAAATCTAGCCCTGAATGACTGAAATGCCATCGACAGGAGAGTAGCAGAAGCTTCTGTTTTTGCTCTCCCCTATTGACGGAAAGGTGAAAATTCAAAATGTGAAGCTTGACAAGACAAGAAAAACAAAGACATTTCATACACCTCTGTGTGGGCTAAATGCACAGATTTAGCCTAGGTAAGTATCTTAAAGTTGGTGTCAAATGTTGACTTGAATAATGTTTGTCAAAAATCCCTGTGAGGACGGGTCACAGACTGGGCTATAATGTCACATTAACTCCTAGCACTCTGGGCAGTTTTGGGATCTGACACAGCCAGCCACTGGGCACTTTTTGTTTTGTTGCGTAATGTGCGACATGCTGGCATAAAAGTGCCATAACTTTTTATTTTTGCAATTCATGCAAAATGATCAGCATGACCTTTGTTGAATAAGACTTTCTCTACATTTCTGTGTGGTGTCTTTGTCAATTTGTACAAAAACTTGTGCCCTACACCCTAACAAAGTGAATATATCAATCTCAATCTCGAATTGATCAAAAGGGTCAAGCCTGTGTGAATACAATTGCATGGGTACTGGTCCGCGCATTTTCCTTGGTTAGCGTCACGAACGATAGTTCCTCTGTAATTTTTCCTTAAGATCAGTTGTGTATTGCAATTGTCATTAAATTATAGTGGTAGAGGTTGTTTGTTGCTGCAGTAAATAATGAATAAATGCATTTTTATCGCTGTCACTTGTAAACTGTCAACATGATCAACACATGCGGCAGCAGTATTTTCACCCAAGCCATGTTTACCTGCGGCTGGCACATTTTACTCTCTTTGTGTGAAAAAATTGGATCCTCCGCTCTGTTGTACGCAAAGAGTGGTAGGATGTCATCACTCTGACCAATTTTCAGTGTTAAATTCTGTTTCTCGCTTTAATAAATTGTCCGTAATTGTCACTTGTGTTCATACAAATGTCGCCCATCTTTCAAGCCAAACTTCACAACACAAGGTATCAAGTGCTCCCGAATGAAGCATTGGTAGAAAAATGATTCATTTGATTGGACGGGGAACACCATGTGATCGATTCTGGCCCCCCTGACTGACCTAGCAGGGCTAGAAATAGGGCTTATCCGCTTGTCCGTACTAAGTGAAACTTGTGACGGACAAGTAAAGTTGCCAATGCACTTGTCCAAAATTTACATACAGTTCAATTAGAATAAGGCTCCACTTGGTTGGCGGACAAGTGAAAATTTTTCCTTATTTCTAGCACTGCCTAGAATATTTTGGAGAATTGTCTTTAGTTTCCGTCTAAAATAACGATGTATCTGTTTGAAATAGAAGCAGTTTTGGTGGGATTTCACCTAAAATACTTTTGCTTCAGCCAATGGGAGAGCTTGTTCTTAAAATCCACAAGGTTCTCAGCATTCTGATGATGTGAAGAACGTGCGGGTAGAAGAAAAAATAAAAGATCGTAACTGCGACAATGAAATCACCCTATTTTTGCGCAGTTTTGCAAGGTTACATCATTCAAATTGTCATAAACAATGGCCCGATCTTTGATTTAAATCATCGTTAAAGGAAAATACTGATTTTTAACAAAAAATTGAAATAGCCATTGGCAAGAAATGACGTTTCTCTACAATAAAATGTGCCTGCCTGCATATAAATGGCCAACACAGGGAATGTGAGACGGCTTTTAATCAGCCACTTCAAAAGTGTGAGTCCACTCGAAACTGGTGGCAATAAGCAATGCCACGCTGTGCGAGTACACTCGATATTGGTGTGCTAGGAGTTATATCAGAAAATTGATAACCAAAGGCATGCCTAATATAGTAATAAGATATTAGGGCCTATAAGTAGGCCTACACGTGTAGTTGATAAATAGAACTTCTTTTAGCCTCCACGTTTCTATCAGTAGGTAGGCCTAATAGATAGTTTATTGATATAAGCCTAATAGGTAAAGATTTCACAGTTTAGTCAAAGTAGCGTTCAATGCTAGCCAAAATGCTCCTTCAACTGGCCAACTGATATACTGATTTATCTTTCTGCCTTACAGTTATGAGAAATTCGGCAATGTAGTCATTCATTTCTTCAGGCTCAATATCCAGCGTTGGTCTGGTTTCTAGCTTGGACAGCAGGAAGGATGCTAACAAGGCTACATCATGAGTAGTTTTCTTGCAAGTGTTCAGATTTTCCATACTTGATATGAATTTGCCAACACTGCGCTCATCCTAGCTGAAACGATCATTGTAACTGCCTGCTTCAACAAGTTGTGCCGCACCAGATGCCAAATGTTGAAACAGAGACTCGGCAGTCTCGCTGACAGCAGACGACGCCATTATTACTTAGCTTAGCCCATAATAGTATATTGGTACTTCCTGTTATAGGTACTCTTCCAGTTTTGGGTACTCTTCTGGGCACAGGTAATCTGCCAAACAGAAGACCAATTAAAGCACTTTCTAATGACTTTATTATACAGCCCATAGTGGTCTGGTCTATATGATATTTATACACATGCTTTATAGCACTAAAATCGACCCAAACATAAGATAAATATATATATATGGGGGAGGAGGGTTAAAAGGTCAGTTGACAAAGAATATGAATCAAGTATTGTCACTGTAAATTGCTTTATTTTTGTATCTGTAAATTTTCACAGTTTTTGTATTTTTGACATTTCACTGTTTTGGACATAATTCCTGTTCAAACAGTACTATTTCATTGTGTTTGTATTTTCAGTTTTGTGCTACAGCGAAAAAAAGAACACAGCGAAATTCAAGCAAATTGCAGTATATCGATACAGATCATTTTGACTGTTTGAATTTGGCAGTGAAAGACTTCCAAGAGCAAAAAAAGCCATTTGTCTGACCAAAGCCAACATGCTCAAGGTGCGAACTCAGTAACGTAGTTCTGCACAAAATAAGTAGACCCACATGCATACACTATATCGCTTATGTCATACAGTGAGCACAGAAAAGAAAATACAAAATATGGAAATACACTTTCTCCTCTTTATAACATGCTTCATTACAAAGCATTTTCTTATATGTACACCAAAGCCTGTCTCAAAAGACCACACCAAGGATGTCCAGATGGTGGTCTCAGGAAAGGTGGTCCTTTATAGAAGGTAAAAGATAAGATAAAACGTGATGCAGAGAATCTTGAAAATATCATCTTTTAAGACAGGTGGTCTCATTGGAGAGCGCTGGCAAGACACAGATCACTGTACAACATGATAACCAAGTTTTCAAACTGTCCAGGCCAAGGTGCGCCTTTGTTAGCATCTTCTTGTGTCCTGCAGTGTTTAAAGTGACAGTTTCTCCTGGATACCTAGTGATAAATATCTACCATTGTTTCATTGGCCTTTTTATTTTTTTTTCCAATTTGAAGAAAAGGCCCCAAATTTGTTTCCAATCCTCTGAAATTATCTAAAATCATGCAGGATTCCCAAAAACGAACAAAATTTTTACCCAATTTTTAACCAAAAAGGCCCTTTCCCAAATCTTCCCCTGACATCCCGTCAGAAATATTGTAAAGAGCATGGCCTCATGCTGTGGTGTTCATATACATGATTGGACATCATAATCATGGTTATCATGGAAAAATTATGATCGTCTTTGTCTGTTGCAGGACTTTGTTTGCAAGCTCGTTACATTAGAACCAGTCAACATGGGGAAGTGTCTGTCCAAGAATGCTGAATATAAGTTGAAAAATGAGCCTAGTGAAGAAGAGGTACCCTACAAAAAGAGCGAAAAGAAAGATGTTGAAAGCGAAGGTGATGGAGTACCAGCTGAAGCAGACAGTGGTGGAGAAACACAGACATTAATATCACCACCAGATGGCGATACGAAGCCATTGCAAAATGAACCAGTTCAGGTTGAGATAGAATCCACAGTACAAGCCGAGCAAACCACTGTTCCTGGTGATGAAAAAGACTATGACGATTATCCATTCCTCAACGATGAAAAAACTAAAGAATGTATCCCAAAGTTTCCAGTTCTATTTATAATGAGAGGTCTCTCTGGGTCAGGAAAATCAAAAATTGCTGACAAAATTGAAAAGGAGTACAAGAATGTTGTAGTGTGTTCAGCTGATCATTTCTTTATGAAGGATGGAGTGTACGTCTTCGATGGTGACAAACTGAAGGATGCACACCAGATATGCCAGAGGAATGCAGGTGCTGCATGCAGTGAAGAAAAACTTGTTGTAATCGACAACACGAATGTGCGCAAGTGGGAACTGCAGCATTACATTAATCTGGCCGCTGACTATAATTATATGGTGGTTATTGTAGAGCCTAAGACACCATGGGCTTTTGAACCATCTGTGCTGGTTCAGAAATCCATTCATGGTGTTTCTTTGGGACTACTTGAAGACAAAGTTAAAAAGTATGACAGAGTACTACCAGTATTTGTTGGATGGTTTCTCAACCGAGAGGGGACTGAAAAGCTAAGTGACCTTGGCAAGAAATACTTCCAGCTGTGCTTGGAGAGTTACCCTGAGCTCAGAAAGTGGTTGAAAAAATCAGAGGATGAAGAATCTGACAAACAAGAAACTGAAGGTAAGACTCATACATATAGCTGTAAAGTGTTCAGATTATTATCATAGTACGCTGGCAGATCCACTTTGAACCTGGTGGGGATTATGTTGGCGTATCAGCTGAGCACAGGCTGTTATCACAGCCTTCTTGTTAATTCAGGCTAGTTGGGAGTACATATAATGACTGGTTTCAGTGGTGTGGGACAATACAAGTTTCCATATACTTTGCATTGTTCTGAGTAACATAAGGGGAAATCTGTCACTCTTTTGGACCTAGCGATTTTCCATTTTAAACAAACAGCAATACTCATCATCAGCCTAAAACTTTCAAATTTCATTTTACTGAGCACTATGTATTTGTGTACAATTCATGTATACCATAGGCCTAATGAAAAAGATTGTTCAGTTTCAAGGGTGTAAAAAATTAACAATTCTGCTTTGTATTTTTTGTTTGGACGGCATGAGTGGGGAAGAAAAAATCAGTGGCCCCACTGTCATCTTTGAAACATATTTCTTCCCTTGATTAGCACCAGCTATTTACATTTGAAATAGTTTTTTCTATTGTGGACATTTTCACTGTGGTTTTAGTTTCACTATTTCAAAGAGAATTCTTATTCAAATAGTATTATTTAAAATACTACTGCACTGAGTTTCTAGTTTTACAGTTTTGTGGCGTCAGCGAAATAGGCAAAAATAAAAACACAGTGAAATTAAAGCAATCTACAGCATCCAGATGAGACAGAAGTTTGGACTGTACATGTATGTGGGTGTTCTGGACTTGATTTTCAAAGTCACAGGGTTGTATATAACGTAAATTGCTTTATTTGTATGTGTTTAAATTTTCAAGGGTTTTTGACATTACAATGTACTTTTTAATTTCACTATTTTCGACATATTGTGCCCCCCCCCCACACACACACTTTTGAAAAAGCTTGTCAAAAACAAGAATAGCTTCCTAATTCAATAATTCATTTGAATACATGTCAAGTCATTTTTGGACTTATTAAAAGGGAATTAGCTAATTAATCAAATTTCAAAGTGTAATTTGTCCCTTGCTTACAGTCCTGAATAAGGTCTCGGACGACTTTAAAGATGGGTGACCTTGACAATTCCTAATGTCACAGAGCTATTTTAGTGAATTAGAGTTTTCACAAGATAACGTAAAAAGGTTTTGACATAGGCCTGTCAAAGTGCAGGTGATTGCAGTAAAGATTAGTGACCTTGACCCAATTTCCAAGGTCACAGGGCCATTTTTGTGAATTTGGTTTTCACAAGATAACTTGGTAAGTTTTTGACATAGGCCTGTCAAATTGGGAGTTGATCACAATCCTACATAAGGTTTCTGACAAGTTTAAAGATGGGTGACCATGATCCAATTCCCAAGGTCACAGAGCCATTTTAGTGCATTTGGTTCTCGCATGATAACTTGGAAAACATTTGTACATGGGGGTTTTATATTGCACATGTTCATAGTCCTGAATAAGTTCTCTGACTAGGTCAAAGATGGGTGACCTTGACCCAATTCCCAAGGTCACAGAGCCATTTTAGTGAATTTGGTTTTGACGCGAGAACTTGAAAGTTTTTGACATAGGCCTGTCAAATTGCAGGTAATTACAGTCCTACATAAGGTCCCAAAGGAGTTCGAAGATCCAATTCCAAAGGTCACTGAGCCATTTTCAGGGGTCACGTTAAGCATGCGTCTCTGTGGACCCACGCACAAAAAACGCAATGCATTTTGAATGATACAAGTGCAAATATTACCCCAAACTTAGTAACTTTGCACCTTTGAGGTCCCGGTGTTTTGCATCGTCCACCATGACAATGATTTTGCATTATACTGGTGGAATCCCCTGATGTTCATCTTTGTATGTAACAAGCTCTCTTATTTACTAAGAAAAAATACTCCTGGGATAACCCTGCAAAAATTTTCGTCATTTCACCTCATTTTAAATGCGCTGAGAGCATTTCCAGGTTACTCATTGGGTGGATTTGATCACTTGCCGAACAATGTTCAATCAAACTAGTTGTTGCCCATACATGTGCCCGTCTCATGTCCGCAATCTTGGGGAGGAATTAGTCGTATTAAAGCGAAGATGGTTGGACCAAGATGTTAAATTTTCACGTCGTATTTTCACCAAAAAGACTTCCATCGAACAAATCTAGATACAGTTAAAGGCACGAGTGAAAATTCCTTACGGAAGGCAAGGAAAATATGCAGATTAGTCACCACACCGTCACACGTGGAAGTCTTCTTTTTCAGGAAAAATAGTGAGTCCACAATTTTTCCTGAAAAAGAAGAAAGATGGGTCCAATGGACCCACACTGAAAAATCATTAATGTGACCCCTGATATCCTCAAATGCAGAGGTAGATATATGTCATTCCAACTTTGCACTAATCCTGTGTTGGGGTGGGGGGGGTGGTGGTGTGAATTATCATTTACTAGAGTGACATTCAAAAATAGTAACTCATTGTACATCACATGACCTGAAAATTATTATATCTGATCTGCTTACACCAGGGAAGTAGTACATTAACACAGACAAAACAAACATATATGCAAGGACTGTGTGATTATAAGCCTATGTCACTCATGATATGGGATAACAATGGTGAACATTTTAACAAACATGGCACATCAGGCTGCGGTTGAAAGTATGCCCCTGAGGGCATATTTGTGGGGTGGGTTAATACCCAATTAGAAATAGAATAGCTTACAACATAGTTGGAGAGTGAGTTTACATTTTCTCTCATTTGAGATTGCCGTTGGTGTAGAAAATCACTCGTGACCTTTGATGAGGCATGATATTCCCACCAACAGGGATCCTTTATGAGAGAAAAATGGTAACTCACTCACCCTTGTAAGATTCTCTTTATTTCATCAGCATGCTTTGTGAGCAGAGTGAGCAGAACTACTGACTTAGTCCCAAAAGGGTTCACTGGCAAAGAACATTTGATTAGCAGCAATTACATCTGTATGCCAAAAGAGTTGAATTATCAGAATAAAGCTGTTGTCAGAAGGGCATGGTATACTTAATGGCTCATGTACAAAAATATCATGTCTGCCTGGTTACCATCTAAAACTCTAAAAGACATAAGTATTTTCTGAAAGAAACATCAATTTGATTCTGGTACTTAATATAAAATTTTAGTATCGCTATTGATGTAATTAAATTTCAATTAAAATTTTTAAATTTTGCATAAAATGAAAAATAGCATTTTGAAAAATGAAGATCATATTTAGTTTATAATGTCAAATGAAGGTTTCGAAGACAAAATGCTCTCGAAAACCTGATTTTTAATTTTTGAAAAAGGGCTAAGTTCTAATATATTGCTGTTTAAATTTTTCCAAAAATTAAGAATAATAGCTTTAATTTATAAAAACATCCTGTAAAGTTTGAAGTAAAACCCTTGTCCAAAATTTAAAGTACAAGAAAAGTTTACTGTTTCATTTCCCATGAGAAATTGATGTTTTCCATTTTTACCCTCGGCACATAAAGTGTGGGAGGGTATTGTCATCCCCTGCCTTGTCTGTCTGTCCATCCATCTTGTCGACATTACCGTGATATCTCAAAAAATATTCACTGTAACTGTACCAAATTTATGTCACAGAAGGAACTTATAATGGACCAGGTTCCCATTAAAAACCAGCTGCCTCTGATTATTTTAAAACTTTTATAAAACTTTTAATGTATGGCGTCAACCCTGACGACGTTACCACAATATCTCAAAACTTATTGACCGCAGCTTTACTAAATTTTTGTCAGAAACGTATCTTGTGATGGACCAGATTCCTATCTAAAAACCAGCTTCCTCTGATTTTTTAAAAAGTTTTTATGAAACTTGAAATATATTTATTTGAAGTCCGTCTGAGTGACATCAACCCTGATGATATTACCACGGTATCTCAAAAAGGATTGACCGCAGGATTACCAAATTTTTGTTAGGGATGCATCTTATGAGGGATCAGGTTTCTATATAAATCCAGTTTCCTCGGATTATTTTTAAACTTTTTATGAAACTTTAAGCATTTTATCTTCAAGGCCGTCTGAGTGGGGCACAAGGGGATGACATTAATATCTCAATAATGATCCAACGCAGCTTCACCACATTTTTTATCAGAGGTACGCATATAGTGGACCACATTCATATTGAAAACCAGCTTCCTCTTATTATTTTTACCCCTCAGCCTTTCTGGCCGGAGGGGTATTGTCATCATCTATGCGTCCGTGAAATCTGTTTCTTCACATTGGCATTGGAAGATGAATGGTGATGCTTTTGGTAACTCTGGAATTGGAAACATACTAGAGACGTCTGCAGAACATCAATTGTATAATGAGGGTCTTATAGAAGTCTTCTCCTTGCATTTGATATTCTTTTACAGTGATTCAATCACTTAAATTATTAATTACATATGGCACTCGCACGTAACTACCTCCATTGAACCATTCTTTTTTTAAGAATGGAGATTTGGTCGAGTGGATATGTGCGTTTCCCATTTCAGCTAGGCGGCTGGTGCCAAAGGTTGCTGGTTCGAGTCCCGCTCGTTCCAAACATAAAATATATATTTTCGGCATTTCCTTAATGCTGGCGGACTTAAGTCCCCGATTCTGGAAATAAATGCCGACTCAGTACTTATACTGCATGACCATGTTGATATGGCACTCGTACATAACTACCTCCATTGAACCATTCTTTTTTTAAGAATGGAGATTTGGTCGAGTGGATATGTGCGTTTCCCATTTCAGCTAGGCGACTGGTGCCAAAGGTTGCAGGTTCGAGTCCTGCTCGTTCCAAACATAAAATATAATGTTCTAGATTCATAAATATCACAAATACCATATATAGGCCTGCTATCTTTGGCCATAAAATCAGCTGATGAACTAGTCAGGAGAACCAAATAGTGATAGGCCTACCAATTCTCTTTATTTTTGGCAGAAGTGATAAAATTTGGATTTTGGAATTTGTTTCTTCACATTGGCATTGGAAGATGAATGGTGATGCTTTGGTAACTCTGGAATCTCTTTGCTGTCATTGTTGGGTTTAAAATTTATGAATATGGGTCATGGTTTTCTAGATAAGTGTAACATACTAGAGATGTCCGTCCATGTCTTGTTAATGCCATATCTCCAAAAATACTCACTTACAGAGACCAAATTTTCATCACAGGGGGCTATTGAAGTGCTTCAGGTGCCTATCGAAAAGTAAGTTACTAAGTCATATATTTAGGTCACAGTACTACATTAAAGAAAAAAAACCTGTGTTAATGCAATATCTGAAAAAATATTGAATGTAGAGCTTTCATCAGTTATTTATGGCAGTTGGTCCTCAGGATGCCTCAGAAGCATTTCAAAAACTAGGTCACTTGGTCACATATTTAGGTCACAGTGCTGCTTTGAAGATAAATGGCGGTACCATGATATCTTCAAATCTTAATTTTCTCATTGTAGCTGCACCAATTATTTATGACAGTTGGTCCTGAGGATGCCTCAGACACCTAGTGAAAACTAGGTCACTGGGTCACATACTTAGGTCACAGTGCTGCATTGAAGAAAACGGCCTTGCCATGATACCTCTGCTCATTGCATTTGCACCAAAGCTTTGTCATTAGGTCAAACAGAAGTAACCTTGACCTACCCAAGGGTATTGTCACCTACGGGCCCGTCCGTCTGTTTCAGGGCTTGACAAAGGTGGTGGTAGTTCTATGGGACACCAGACTTGTACTTTTGGTAGCCCAAGCAATAAATATGGTAGTCCTCTTGGTGAGCTGCTAAACTTTACCACGCAGGTTCAGGGGCATGCCATGTTTGCTTGTCAAGCATATGCAGGTATATGTGCATACAAATAAACCGACTAATGCACTTTTTGAAGAAAAATCTACATGGTTGTTGTTAAAAAAATTATGATAGCCGACTGGGCTCCCTGATAGAAAATATTGGTAGCCCAGCCATAGAATGTGGTTGTCCTGGGCTTCCAGGCATGGGATTTGTCAAGCCCTGTGTTTCAATGTTGGATAAAGCATACAAAGGTGGCACATGTCAGTATATTAAAATATCTGGTGCTGAGGCTAAATTTGATAAAGATGAGAGCAAAGGAATATCTTACACGAAGCAAGAGTGTGCTCAAATGATAGAATATATTATTAACAATGCATACTTTTGCTTTGGAGCCAGAGGCTATCTACAAATAGTAGGCATACCTATGGGAACAGATCCAGCCCCACATATTGCCAACCTTTATTTGCATTATTATGAATCAAAATGGATGGAGGAATTGGCAAAAACAAACTTTACAGCTGCAAGAAGATCATATTCTCACACAAGAAGATTTATAGATGACCTGTGTGCTTTAAACAATGGAGATGAAATAAAGGAAAATTGGAAAAATATATATCCCGAAGAACTAATATTAAATCTGGAAAATGAAAGTGATACAAAAGCTACTTTCCTTGATCTGGATATAGAAATAAAGAACAACCTGTATGTAACAAAAATATTTGGCAAGAGAGACCAGCTCAAATTTGATATTATCTCCTACCCTAATCTGACAGGAAACATTCCAGAGAAACAAGCATATGGAGTTTGTATTGGACAAGTGACACGTATTGCTAGAAACACCACACTTTTTAGCGATTTTGTCAACGGAGTCAGAACTTTGTTGCAAAAACTACAACGCAAAGGTTATAAAAAACAACATCTACACAAAACTGTTGAAACGTTTCCAGAGATATGGCCAAATACCTAAAAAATACAACACTTACTCAAGAACATTTGTCAAACAATGTCAAGATGGAGCATGAAATGACAAAGTGTAGTCCTCAAAGTGTTTGGAGTGGTAAGAGGGAAAGTACCCGCTGTAAAGTATACTTAACCCACCTAGATAATTTTCTCCAGTCCGTATTAAGTAGGAAAACCATGATCATACTCACTTTTTGCAGGATTTCTTTCATTTCAACCATCATCCAGTATAGTGGAAGAGGTGGCTTCCATCTGATACCTTAGTACACTTTACCTCATAACACTTCTAGTCAACTTTATGGTGCTAAAAATTGTATTAATATTTACCTGTTTATACCAATGTCGGTACGGTGGAATAGTGTATGAAGCTTGTAAGTTTCAAAGGACTACTTTCTACTTTTGCTATAAACTCAGTTGACAAACTGGTCAGAAGAACCAAAATAGTGATAGGCATACCAATTCTCTTTTTATTTTTTGCAGAAGTAATAAAATTTGGATTTTGAGTGGTTAGGTCTATACATATTGGAAACACTATAGTCTGTATTTAATGAGGAATATTCAAATGTTGAGAGGACTGGTTTAAAACCACCAGTTGCCTTTTGTAGGTGACTGCCTGTCTCAAATCAAGAGTGAAATTTGTTTCTTCACATTGGTATTGGAAGATGAATGTTGATGCTTTGGTAGCTCTGGAATCTCTTTGCTGTCATAGTTGGGGTTGATATTTATTGATATGGGTCATGTTTTTCTACAGAATTGTATCATACTAGAGATGTCCGTCCTGGCCGAGGGGTTTTTGGTCATTGATGAACTTCTAGTTCAAACTGTTACCAAACTTTTTATGTATTTATTTGATGGTCTTCTGAGTGATGCACAGTGCAGTGGTCTCTGTCACCAGAACTTCCCCGAAGAACACATCCAAAATTGCTCTGTATGTAGAGTGTTGTTCTGTGGAATCTCAACAAAAAAACAAAAAAAATAATGCAAAATTGAGGAAAAGAGCTTTTGGGTGCCAAAGGTAATCCTTTCTGTGAACGCTATTTTCAATTCTGGGGATCTTATGTATATATTGTGTTCTTTCAGATTCTACAAAAGACTTTGAAGATTATTTCAAGAGAGCAAAGGGGGAACGGAGTACCTTTCATTGCACGGCTTTCTATGTTGGAGCAGGGAAGTCACAGATCGCTAGGCAGTACTTCAAGAAGAAAGCTGTGCAGCAGTCAATGGGAAAACACTTTCCATTGAAAATCATAGGAATTGTGGTAACCCCACGTACCTTAGGAGCCAGGGTTGAACTGGATGGCGAGCAGCTGGAGCTGTGGCAAAAGGATAAGGACGCTACAGGGGATAAAAAGAGTGACGATGGAAAGAAACAGAAGAAAAAGGAAAAGAAAGAAAAGAGAAAGCAAACAAAGGATGAAAATGACGAGTCATTAGGGTTGTTAAATGCATTTGAAGAAAATGAACATGAGGATGAAGCAAATGAGCAGGAGGAGTCTGATGCCACCAAAGTGATGATCACAGTTGAAGATGTTGATGGCGGGGAAGATGGACAGGGGCATACATGGAAAGAATCAGAGAGTCCAAGTAAGCCTGTTGCAGCAGAACTTGAATCTCCTCCAAATTCGGAGCATGCAGAAGGTCACACTGAGCTCAGAAGGGAAATAGTTGAAATACAGGCATCAGAAGAGATCACTTCAATCGACAGTTCAGGTGATGGTCAGACGTCCATCAACACATTGGGTTCATATGATGCTTCAGGGGAAGAACCGCTGGAGACCCACCCAACCTCACGTTTTCACCCAATATCTGGAAAAGGTAGTCGAGCTCATGTGACTCTGGGTTGTCACGGAGTGGAACCAGTTCAAACTGGTTTGGACTTGCTTGATGTGGTTCAATGTGAAATAAAAATGGAGGGTAATGATGAGCATAAATCAGTTGAAGGAGCGGCTATTAGATACTACGAGGAAGGGCGATGTGTTGTTTACCTTGATACACCAATAGAGGTCCCCACCATATTCACTGGGTTCTACACATGAATTTAGGAGTTAAGCCAAACTTGTTTAAAGTAGAAGCTTTTTGCTTCAATGCAGATATTGATGTTGTAAAATATTGATGCTTCCCAGGGTGGTGATTGCTTCGGTAAACATAGCATGACTGCATATATATGTGTGTCTACTGTGCTAAATATGTTGACTTGTGCTAAAAAAATAGAACATCAGGTAAAATAGTGTGAAAAACCAGTGTCTATGTTTGTAATAAAACTCCGATGGCCAGCTTTTAACATGGGGAACACAACCTCATATGTGTTTGGAAGAAAGATGTCAGTGATCAGAACATACAGAATGATAAAAGATATTAGGTAAATTGAGTGTAAAATAAGAATCTAGGAGCTCATGTCATGTAAACTGTTATGAACAGGTAGGGGTACATGCTATACAATAGTTGTGCTGTATTATTCTTGTGAAATCTAATGTTAGGAAGAGCAAAACCACATATATGTAACTAATAGAATTGAAAAAAACAAGCAGTTAGATTCAGGGCCATGCCTAGCACTGGAAATTACAGAAAAATACCAGAGGGATGGAAGCAAGATTCACAGAGCTCTATTTAAAGTGGTCAGTGAAGAACATTTCTGTTGGTAGGGATGACAAAGAGAACATCAACAATGAAAAAGTTACAATGCTATTATACTTAATTGATCTTCGGAGGGAGGGGGTATGGCTTGCAAGAGTATCGTGAACTGTAAAAAAACATTTTTTTAAGGTGAAGGTGAATATACCTAAAAAATTTTCCTCAACAGAAACCAATTTCATTGTGAAATTTACATGGCTTATGAAAACATCCAATGCAGTGTTTGAAACATTCTGATCAAGGTTATCAAACATTGAATTGTCTCCTGTGTGACTATACATCATCAACACAGGTGGAATTATGGTATGTAATCTCGTGTTTTACTAAAGGTACAACAGAGGATCAGAGGAAAAATGTAGCAGAGAATATTTGAAGACTTTCCTGGTCAGAAAAAGACTGAGTCAAAAGCTTTCCTTGGTGCAGGATGGGCACATTGTGCTCAGCCTGCACCAAGGAAAGCTGTTGACCTGGGGTGTGCATTCATGAGAGGTCTTGCCTGCATTTTCCAACAAAATGTTTTTATTAACATGAGATTTAATTAAAAAGAGTTGAAAAGATGACAAGTTACTTTTGGGAGCTTTGAGCAGGAAAGGTTTAACTCATTCCATACTATGGTGCCAGAACCACTGACTTAAGACTACAGGCATATTGGTACTTGAATGAAAGCTTTTTTTCATGAAGAATTTAAATATGCAATTGTCGTCTTAAATCTAAGTAAATATACGAAAAAATCAGGGACTGGTATGGAATGAGTTAAAGTTGTACTTCAGTCTTGTCTATTGTCACACTTCTGTTAAAGCCCAACAGCTGGAGTGGATTTTAAAACCTGGAGAAATTTGTATGGGAGTTAGGGGGGCAGATGAAACCAGTGGAGGGGAGAGGATGAGTTGTCTTGGGAAGCCAGATCTAAGTTTACCTGCAGGGTTGCCCACTGGCATTATGTTCTTGAGTGATAGTTTGGCTGTCAAAGGCCTTTTAGTCAGCTTGGCAGGCAAGATTTAGATGTGAAATCTTTTGATATTTTTTTTTTAAGTTTATAGAGTCTTTGTCGGCTTCCACAGTAATGCTAAATTTACCATGTGTATTTCTTCAAAGTTTGTTCACTAAAAGGTGCTGTATTTTTCACAACGTTCACCCTAGGTGCGTGCAAAATTACAGTGAAATGAGACTGTGTTTTGGACAGAATATTAAGATTATTGTGCCATTTAAGATATTTCAGTGTAGAATTTTTAGTGATATTTTGACGTTTTCCGATTCCAAGAATGTGAGGGGCACATCTTTACAGCTTGGGCACCGGTTGGGAGGAATACAGTACTTTATTCTTGTATAAGGTGTTAGGGACTCGCAGTTTTAATTTTGTGGCTAGTTGTATGGACTTAACAGTGCATTCCACAAGGTTGCAGTCAATGTCGACATTTTTAATTGCTGTAAAAGTGTGGGGTTGTGTTAGGCTGATGCCAGTATTAATTAGTGATTTTACATGTTTTAGGAATAATTCTTGAAGCAGCTTAAATACAGCATTCTATTGCACTTTGAACAATGCATTGCTTATGTGGTCATTTTCATTATACCCAGTGCAAAGTGTTTATCTAAAAAAGGTAAGTAGGTCTCTAGTAAGTGACTAGTGGATTCTATGTCTGCAATATGATCTGTCTGTAGGCAATCAAGGAAGAATATCAAATGTACCATGTAGACCTAGGTGGTTAAACTTGTTCAGTCCAGCGTTCATTTACATATATACCTAGACTAGGCTATGTTGATTAAATAGTAGATTTCTCAGGTACATATTGACCAAATTGGTGAGGGCAGGCATAGACCCAATGATTTTCCATTTCAAGAAAAGGACTTTTGTTTCATCACCTTAACACTTGTAACTTCATTTATTGCTATATATATTGACATATGATCCATAAAAAAAGGTTTCAAGGGTAGAAAAAATGAACAATTCGACTTTATCTTCAGAAAAATTAAAAGAAAATTGTTGGACGTACAGGCACTTTGACTTTTTACCATGTTTGTCAGAAGAGGCACAAATTATGCTTGCCTGCAAAGCAGACCAGGTTCTGTGTTACCACACTCCCCAGCGGAGTAGACAAAATACACAGCTTGTGTTTGCTTTGGAGGTATAAATTGTGCAAAAATATGCAAAAATTACTTATTTTCTGTTTTTAAGAAATAAAAAAGGTTGCCACAGGGCTCTAAGCTGACACAGATAGTACCTGAGAAACCTGCTTTTAAATGGCCAAAAATTAATTTTGCATATTCAGGTTCTACATAAGAAAAATTTACTTTTATGACAAACATGCTTGCTCTGAAGCCTTGTGTCTTTTGCATCATTGCTGGCCGAGAGAAATGTCAGCGGTTGCAAAGGCAGTTAACAGCAAAGAACATTGAAGAAGGACCCTGACTATCATTGGATCGACTGGGTTGAAGGCAGTTTGTCATTTTGAAAAGTAAAATTGCATTAGATGAAGCAAATGACAAGTTCTCGTTTCTTCATATATGCACAACTTAATCATGTTACCAACTTAGTGAAATGGTGTCAAATTGTGTTCACTGACACCGACAAAAAAATGGTGTCAGTTTGTCAAACACAGTTGTTTCTATATGTGTTGCTTTGTTCAGTGTTGAATGTTTTTACATCTTAATAAATTAATTGCAAGGAATAAAAATGCATTTGATAAGCTGTGCATTTATTTTTAATTAGTTGCTTGCGATTGAAAGTTTACCTTTGTTGTACATGAATACTCAGACCTTTTTATAAAACACATAAAAACAAGAAAAGAAGATTTGCTTTACAGCAAATATGTTTGCGTACCTTCAAAATGAGAACAGTTTAAAATGCTACACTTTGCCATTGTTCAATATACCAGGTGATCTTAATTTTGTGTATTAGCCTGATTTGCATACATTAAAATGGTACAACTTTGGTTCTTGGTTCATTAGATGTGGCCATAGCACAAACTTGTAAACTGAAATTTGATTAACACCACTATCTGTAATAGTTTTGAAGCCATTAAAGATTTTAATGTAGTGTATTTGCATCAAGTAAAAGCCATCAGCTTTGATTCATGGTTCAATTTTAATTGCCCCTAATTTGCATAATTCTAAACAATACTATTCCAAACGATACTCACTATTTCATTGGTAGGTCAGTCATCATGGCAGGTTTGGTGGTTCTCAGAAGAACAGTGTCTGAGAAAAGCTCTGAACAAATTTGGTCCTAAACAAGGAAAGAAGAAAATTATTCTTGGAAAAGCAAACGTCTGGGACCCAGACATGATTTGATCATAAACAAGGAAAGAAAAAAATAATCCTTGGAAAAAACAAAATGTCTGGGTTCGGACCCAGGCAAAAAAAGAATTCTTGGGATAAAAAAAATGTCTGGGTTTGCACCCAGTGGGAAGTGAATTTGATTCAGGACCTGACCAACAGGTGGCGTACATCAATTTGGCATGACAGATAAGCATCAAAAAGATACTAATGTGGCCTGTGATTGTGTGCATACCCTTTTCTGTCATGCGTCTCCATGAAGAAGTCTTTCAAATGAGAAAGTCTTAAAAAAACCCACGTTTGTGTGACTAAATTTTTCTGAACTGGTGAACGAAGAAACTTGCTTTTTCTTTTCCTGACATTGACAGGAGGAGTAAACCTGCTTCATTCATAGGTTGAAAATGTCATGACACCGGAAGCAGTTGCTATCAACAGGCAGAATTGTGTATCTGACCTGCCTTATTGGCTGGACACTTGTGTACTTTTGAATTTTCTGGGATTGTTTGACTACATAGATTACTTTTTTTGTGCACAGAAACACACATTTAAACTTCTAGTGGTGCAGTCAGTCCACCAAAGTTGTCGACGGAATCAACTTTTTTTCTCTGATGACTGACATCGATCCCAAATGTATAGGATCAATCTTTTACCTCTTTATTTGGACAAAATGAAGCAAAAATCAACGAAAAATGCCTTTCTTAATGCCAAATTGATAACTAGCATAACGTTTCACCCCTAGTGAACCAACAACACAGCCGATTTTCCCATTACCTGGTGCCAAACAGGAATCCCAGGGATTCCCCACATTCAGCCAATCAGAGAATCTGGAGGTGAGTGTGTCGTTAGCCAGCAAACATGGCAACTTCTCTGAAGGATTGGCAGGTGTGCCCGGACATCGCAAATGGTCAATCCAGAAAGTATATTTATAATTGTATTGAACTGACATTTTCTAACCTTTGTCAGTCAAACAAATTGCCAAGTTGTGCCATAGTGTTGCAGTTTGTATCCACTGGAACCCCTGTTATTGCCCACCTTCCATGCTTTTGATAATGATAATGCTGTGGCTCTTGGCTTTTCTGCCATGGTCCTGTGTGAGACAGGCGGCCTAGGGGGGAAATAAGAAGAGGTGAGATGGAAGAAACCATGGTAATCCTCATCATCTTGTGCTGCCATGTTTCCTGAGACCAGAGCCAAGGCAAAGGGTCTGCCACAGGCTCTTTCACAGCTGTGGTGGGACCCTGGTGCTAGTTCTATCCCATGACACCCCTCCCTTGCACTTTCTTGCCCCTTGGAGTAAAACAAAAACAAAAGCAAACTTTCCCTAACACACCTTATCCCG
Organism: Hermodice carunculata; assembly: GCA_964020975.1. Taxonomy (NCBI): domain Eukaryota; kingdom Metazoa; phylum Annelida; class Polychaeta; order Eunicida; family Amphinomidae; genus Hermodice; species Hermodice carunculata. The sequence goes on along the minus strand of OZ026618.1, from coordinate 63,911,450 downwards.
GCTTCTAAGGCTCAAGCATTTCCCATGAGAGACCCCATGGGAGCCCTTATAAGGGCTACCACCATTCCCTTTCCTCCCTGTACTCTGGAACTTTAATTTACCCTGTTGCAGTTTAACTAGATCTTCACTTTGCTTTCGCAATCCTTTCTGTGGTTTTATTCCATCCTAACTCTGGTAGGACTGCTTCTATTGCTGTACATAGTGGTGCTTCTAGTATCCATTTCCCCATTTCATTCTGTGTTTTCTCCATTCCCAGCATATTTCCCTCACTTATTGAAGTCACGTCTAAGCTATATATCATTCCTGGTATTGCAACTCTGCCCCCATAATACCCTTGTAAGCACTGTTCCATGCCATAGGTTTTAGCCTTCCCTTCATACTTTCTATTTTATCTTCTCCACCTGATACCTGAACAGCTTTTTTTTTATCTTTAAGGCCGCCTAGGTAGTCATTTGTTGAACACCCCCCCCCCCCCCATCTCGATCGACTGTTCTCTACCTTCTAGAATTCGAAATTGCCCAATTCTCCAATCTTTATTCCCATCTGGTTTTTCCCGATGAGTCATGACTTTACTCTTATCCTGACTGAATAGAGGAGGGCAAGAACAGAAGCTTCTATGGCTCTCCTGTAAAGGGCATTTCAGCCAGTCAAGTTGTGTATTCCCATTACTTTTCATGTAATTTACAGCTTAATAACTTGACAACCACTCATTGCAGAAAGAGCAAAATTTGTGTGGTAAACCCATGTACATAGCTGAAATGTTCACATAAATTTTACTCTTGCAGCTTTAAAAGTCGTCTTTTAATTTGAGGTTAATTTAACTTGGGATCAAATGGGAGTACACATCTCTAGCCCTGTATAATTATGTGTATTGGATTGTGTATTCAACTGAAAACACTAAATATTCCCATACTACCCTCGCTGCTATGTTTAGCTTATCTTGTAGTTCTTTCTGACACTGTGCCATGAGATATATATCATCTGCAAAAAATGAACCTGGGATTTTTAGATAACCTACCTTTATTCCCTTATCACACTCTGTTAACTGATCCTCCAACTCCTTAACATATAATATATTTGAATTGTTACAAATGATTACATTAGAGTTGCAAACCTTGTTGATACAATATGGTGAATTTTTTTTTAATGAGGGTCGTGAGTAACTTTGAGTAATGAGTCTCGAATGACAATATGCTGTGTTGATTATTTATGCAGATAAGTAACGATTTTTCCAAATTATAAATTAGATGAAGGGCGTGATGAATAATGGCCAGGATGTCCTGATGCAGGATCCTCCCAGGCATTCCAAGGCATGGCAGTATATGATTATCAACATGGTGAGAGTTTAGAGTACAGTTTACTGCAAGTCTCCAATAATAGCGATTAATAATTTATGGGGTCACTGTAGCTAGGTTCCATTATGTCAGACTACTACGTATTGTAATTATTCCAAAATTGGTAATTTCTGTTTTGATAGGTTATGGAAAATCTTGGAAAAAGTGATGGAATTTCTACATGAATGAGGAGTATGGACCCTGTATTACCATTTAAATTAGCATTATTAATTTCTGTGTATAGCAGCACAGCTATAATACAAAATACGTTTATGAAGTACCAGCATATTATGTACACTATAGTGGGGAGGGGGGAGACCCCTCAGTCTTGCCTGCGTTTGCCAGAGGTTTTTATTTTTAATGATCACTTGGGTAAGTCGAACATATGATCCACCAGCTTGGATTGGATGAATAATAGGGTCTTTTGAATGAATGAATGAATGAAAGCAGGGGGATTGAATGAATAGCATTATAACCATAAATCAAATTTCTTTGCACACTGCACTGTAGTGTAGCTGCAACAGGGCTTATAAGTACACTTCATACAACAATGCATGCAGAAGCCACTCACCTTAAAAACATGTTGCACAGCCAGTTAGCATTCTACTGAGGGTGACTAAGGGGCAAAAGGTGCACAAGTGTACTATAAGAGGTTAATGTTACTGTACAAGGCAGCATATAGTAGCCATATTGTGTACTAACACCAGAGGTCCACCACCATTCACCAGGAAAGTCCAGAATAATCTTGTGCATTTTCATCATTCTGACATGTACAAGTTAGTCTCAACCCTCCAGGAACTACAGCATGCATGGCAAAAAGCACAAAGAAACTTTTCTAGAGTTATATAATAGGATCAAGATGCATACAGACGTCAACATTTTAAGTTACATTTTCATGCAATATTGCAAGAAATAGGTGCAAATCCAGTCACATTTTCATCAGAAGAAAAGAAAGAAAGGGCCTTTAAAATGCCAGGAAATGCCACCAAATGAAGCCCCAATTTCAAATTTTTCAAGGTGAAGTGAGGTGGCAAGTGCTTGCTACTTTGCTTGACAAAGAATCTCAAGCTCAGCTCAAATTTGGAAGGTAAATTTTGATCCTAAGATAGAGCTTATAATACTTTCCAATTCCCAACGCTAGAAAATTTCATATATAGTACTTTTTGCTTTAAAAGATATCATTTTATTACACAGTCACAGAAAAGTTCATTTATTTAACACAGTGAAACTTCAAGTGGTGCACAGTCTTATCAATGTTTACTTTATTAGCTACCATTGATGATGGATTTGGGGTCCTCAGCCAATTTAGCGTGATGGCAAAACCTACATTATGTCAGATCGAGAAGCCAGTGCCATTTTGTGCACCCATTATGATAGGAATTCTAGTAATATAATAGAATGTAGTTTGTGTTTAGGATGATTAAGTTGATTAGACATTCAAAGAGAAAAACGTTTTGCTGAAGCTACCACTAATAATAATAATACTGTTGCACTCTGCTTGTTTGCCGTTGGCCTGTGTTATAGCTGATACAGGTGGCCAAAACCCCCCCCCCACCTTTCCCTCTGATCCTATTCCCGCCTCTAAGGCTCAGGCATTTCCCATGTTCTGCGTACACGGTCATGGGAGCCCTGGTAAGAGCTACTACCTTTCCCTTTCCCTTTCCTTCCCAAAACCTGTTCTTCTAATTAAATCTGTTCTATTCTAATTCTAACATTCCATTTCTTTTCTCCCAGCACCCTACCAGGAAGTCCTGCACAGTTCTGACCCCTTTCCACGTGGTAAACCCCCTGTCAAATCTAAAATCTATGCCACACGCTCTTCTCCTAGGCACCGCCATTCCTCTAAGCCCGTATAGTTATGATCCTCATTCTGCCATTCCTGATCTCTCTATATGCATCACACCACACCAACCAATGGTCTACCGTCTTATCTGCCTCCTGGAAACAAACTCTACACTTACCATTGTTACCTGTTGTCCATTTCTGTCTTTTCTAAATTGACAACTTCTGCCTTTTTCTGTAACAAAACTGTGGAGCCTTTCCCTCCATCCTAGCATGTTCTTTTCTTTGGATTCTCTAAAACTTTGTATGCATTTAGCATACCTTTTTCCTTCATTCCTTTCCTCCAGTATTTGTTCCATCCTCTATCACTATCTTCCCAATATATGTTTCTTTGGATTCTCTGAAACCTTGTATGCATTTAGCATACCTTTTTCCCTCACTCCTTTCCTCCAGTATCAGTTCCATCCTTCTATCACTACCTTCCCACTATATGTTTACCAATCCTCAACCTCATCATTATATTTTAATTCATACCTTTGTGTTAAATTATCTAGGTCTTTGACCCATCTTGTCTGTTCTGTAACAGCTTCATTATATATTTTTCTGCACCACCTGTCCTGGCTTTTTGATTGTTAATAGTCCCCAGTAGTTCAACTTGGCTTTGGCAATAGACCTGTTCATACTGACTTATACCAAACTTTTCTGGACCCTAATTAATTATGCATTCCATTCTTGGCCTGATTGTCTAATCAGCAAGTGGCCGAGTTTGGCCCAAGCAATCATTTGTTCACAACAGATGCTATGGCTTATGCCAGTGATTACAGCATGGAGTGTGCTGAACAGTGCAAATCTTTCACCTAAAGTGTCACATCAGTGGTGAAACGTGCATTTTTAGTTTGCTGATGGTTTGATTTTTCATTAAACCCAAGCACATACTGTGTTTTACTTTCTGATCCATCAACGTGTAATCTGGCCAGGGTGGTTGAGCACAAAATGTGAACAAAGCAGGGTGCGCTTCCCGAAGTGAACCGAATAAACCTGAGTCCTGTGAACTGGTCTATTCTGTCAGTTATGAGTTCCATCCTTACTCCCCTAAGACAACTTCTGTTGCTGTACAGGTTGGTGCTCCCAGAATCCATTTTCCCATTTCATCCTGTGCTTTCTCCATGCCCTGGATATCCCCCCTCCCATTTACTGCGATTATATCTAAACCATATATCATATCTGGTATTGCTACTCTATCCCACAACATTCGAACAGTGAATGCTCTGTTAAAACTCTTTATTGCTGTGGCTTTTATCATTCCTTTTGTACAGTTTACCGTCTGCATTATCTTTCCAATATACCTTTACCTGTTGCTTTTATCTTTACTTTAAGATACTTATATTCATAAACCTTTCCAGTTTCTATTAGATGCTCTCTACCCTCTGGAATTTCCAAAGGCTCCATTTTCTACTGCCATCTGGCTTCTTTCCTAGTGTCATAACTTGGCTTTAATTTTGGCTGAACTCTAACCTCCATTTATTCTCATACAATATTTAACATATCCTGTAACTCTTTTTAAGATTCAGCCATGGGCACAATGTCATCTGCATAAAATAACCCAGGGATTTTCTGGTGTCCTATTGTTACTCCCTTGTCACAATCATTACGTGTTCACCTAAGTCTGTAATATATATACAGCAAACAAAATTGGGGACAGCACACATCCTTGCTTTAAACCTATGTTCAGCTGTGGATTTTCCACTACAACATTTTCCAGTGAAAGAGGGCATCTTGTATTGGGCTTTCACTATTTCCAGAACATTGCCTCCAAATCCAAACCCTCCTAAATACATGATTGCCTACCCATGTCCCTTGTCTAAAACCATTCTGAATTTAACCCAGAAGCTCGAGTCTTTCAACTATTCTGCTCAGGCTGCAGTACATTATCGAGCTAAACATTTTGCTCAAATTAGATGCAATAACGATACCCCTACACTTGGCCAGTTGGTCACCTTGACCTTTTTGGGAACATAAATTACAAACCTATTCCAGTCCCTATGTACTTGTTTCTTCTCAGTAATTCTATTGAAAAGTTTCTGTTAACTGTCTTCAATTTCCACTTGCCCCATCTTTATAAACTCACATAAAATATCACCTGTTGTTGGAGCTTTGTCTAATGCCATCTGCTGTATAGCTATTTTAACTTCAATGCTGCCAATTCTGTGACACAACTTAGGACCCCATTGATTCTGTCTATCTTTAGATTGACATGCTGGTTCTGTTCCCTGACCCAATTTTGAGTCATTAATCTCATCCCAGTGTTCTCTTAATACTTTTTGTATGTCCTCACTCCTGTCTTTTCCCTTTCCTCTATATAGGACTTCTTGAGTTTTATTCTTTCTCGTCTGGTTAAATGGTTTCCAAAAGATAGTTGACCCTTTTCTTCCACTTTCCACGATTTTCTTTGTCTTCTGTTCATTTGTACTAGCTCTCCTTTCTGCTTTCATGTCTGCTGCCGGTTTTCTACATCCCATATGGTGTCACTTAGCTTCCTCTATTTTACTTTGTGGGTGCTTCTTTTTACTGGCTAATCTCCTTGATCTATTTCTAGTTAAATGTTTTGCTCAAATTAAATGCAATGGCGAAATGGCAAACCACATCCTGACATAGTGAAGCCTAAGTTTGGCAGCCTCCACGTTCACTGACCTATTCTTGCTCCAAAAAAAAAACAACAAACAAACAAACAAAAAAAAAAAAACAAACAAAAAAAAAAAAACAAAAAAACAAAAAAAACAAAAACAAAAACAAAAACAAATCCTACTTTCTTTATAACTATCCTAATTCTACTGCTGAAACTCTCCCTGAGTTGTCTCTTATATTTCTTGAGTTTTAATCTTTCTCATCTGGTTACATGGTTTCCAAAAGATAGTCGACCCTTTTCCTCCACTTTCCACTATTTTCTTTGTTTTCTGTTCATTTGTACTAGCTCTCCTTTCTGCTTTCATGTCTGCTGCCGATTTTCTTCATCCCATATGGTGTCACTTAGCTTCCTCTATTTTACTTTGTGGGAGTTTCTTTTTACTGGCTAATCTCCGTGATCTATTTCTTACCTGTTTTTTTTATTGTTCCTTTCAGTTCTGGGTCTATTTTTTATCCTCTATTCTCAACCAGAACTTTCTTTCTGCCAATCTGTTACTGTGTTACCTTAAGTGTTCTCCTAGTAAGGTCTTCATTCATTTGCTGTACTTCTCCTTCCATCTGCTATTTATATTTCCACTATTTTAATTCAATTCTCAGGCTTTCCTGATGGCCACAGCAATGTGCCCCCTTGTGTATGTTCCACATCCATTTGGTCTTACCTTTGTCCCTCCTGGATGGTTGCATGTCAACTGAAATTGTCTTCCAGTTGTAGACACTGCCTACATCCAGTGCATCCTCCTCATCTACTTCACATTTTTATGTCATTTGAAAAATCTCACTATCCACTAAGATATAATCAATTATTGTCTGTCTGCCACCTGAGGCCCATGTCCACTTCCCTTTGCACTGCACGGCCCTGTTCACTATTCTCAGCCCATATTCCATAGTGAAGTGCAGTGGCCTGCTTCCATTTCTATTAACTTCTCTGTCTCCTCTTTCTATTCTATTTTCTCCATTCGCTGTGTGCCTATTGAAATCCCCAGCAATCAAAACTTTATACCCCTGCTGCTGGACATCACTAGTTATCATTCTTATTCTATCATATATATTTGGTCATTCCATTCATTTGGTAGACCATCACGTCCCACATACACTACTCTTTTTGCTACTGTGTTTCCATTCGACTTTACTCCTATCCACTGCATCTCATTTTTCACTTCACTATGTCTTCCCATCTGTCCTTCCAAATTTCATGCCACTTTATCTCTTTCTTTATCAGAAACTCTACTCCTCCTTCCTTCTTTTGCCCACTTTCTCTTCCTTTTTGTATCACATCCTGCAGGGCCTGTCACTATTCCTATCCCTTCTCTTCTAATATATGACTGTACTGGAACTACAATATCCATCTTTTCTCTTTCAGCTACATCTTCTATTCCTGGTAGCTTCCCTTTGAATCCCCTTAAACTGATATATCATGTTTCCATGTTCTTTTTCTCCCTTCATGTTGTTCTGTTGCTTCTTTCTGTACCTATGATCGTCATCCTGTTCTAAAACTGACCTGGTGGTTGCTGGGGTTTTTAGTTTCCCTCCTGCTACACCCACTCACTTTAGACCTGCCCTAGCCTTTCACCTCCCTTCTGACTTGGGTGCAGCCCCTCCCTAGCAAACATGTCCCTCCTGTGTGCAAAATCCTTCCACACATCTCTAAATGCTATCCTACTCTGCCTATTTAACCACCCTCACCTTCTATTAAACCCACAAATCTGACTCTCATCCCACACACTCATCCTAAGCCTTGCTGTTATCCCCATTAGCAAAGCAATGGAGTCCAACTATGCTCACCTCCCCACAAGTTTCCCATACCTGCCAAACACAGTCTCTGTCCCTATTCTCTCCCCCTGCTACCTCCTCAAGCCTCTCCTCAACATCCCTAATCTTGGCCCCTGGTAGGTACACCCTAACCCTATGCTCCCTGTCTGCCCTACAGAAGACCCTATCCCTCTTCCTGATTATGCTGGTCCCTATCACTACAGCCTCTGTGGGACCCTCCTGTTCTTTCTCTCTCATTAAGCACTGCCACTCTCTGCCTCCCCTAATCTTCACCTACCTCCTGACCCCTGCTCCCACCCTGTTCTCCCCTCAGCCTGACCCACCCTTTTCTGGACCTTCTCGCTCACAACAGCTGCAGCCCTGGCGTTGTGCCTATCCTCCTCTAGCTCTATCTTGAGGGCTGCCAGCTGTGCCTCCAAAACCTCCACCTTCCAGCACTTCCCACATTTAAACTGGAAACTCTCCTCCCTTGCATCATTTAGAGAGCAAGCTAGTCCTGCAGCACTAAATTCTACCCACATACAGCACCCCACATACTGTATGTGGTCATCCCCCCCCCCCCCCCCGCTCTACCCTGTGCTCATTCTCTCCTCCTGTCTGGTCCCTTCTACCTGCCTCCCCCTTATAGAAGTTCTCCCTCCTGCTGCCTTCTCTCGCCCTGCACTGCTGCTACTCTGTGGCAAACCACATCCCAACACACTGAAGCTTATATTCGGCAGCCTCCACGTTCACTCACCTATTCTCGCTCCAAAAAAAAAAAAAAGTTACCCTACTTTCTTTGTAACTATCCTAATTATAATGCTGAAACTCCTCTTGAGTTGTTTCTATATATTCATAAAACAAATCCCGTTCTAGTTTTATCAATTTCTGCCTATAACTATCAAACATTCCCCAAATTTTCCACCTGCCTCAAAATCTACGTCCACTCTCGCCCAAATCTCGCCATCCCAACTAATCGCCGAAGGTGATTACTTTGGCAAAACATATTCTGAGAGGATGTCTAATAAACATTATCGACTACAAAGAAGTTACATTCTATTTTTATTCCCGTGTACCACATAATTTTGTTGTGTAAAGTCGACAAAATACGAGAGAAGGCATAGGCCTACCTCCAAGTTAACTTGTCAAGTGTGCGGCACATGCACTAGCGTACATAGGGTCCTTAGCAGCAAGGTTAATGAACTAGTAAATTTAACGTTGCGACTAGTGGCAGCAATATTCTAATAATTTGCCATACATTCACATTTAGTCTTTCTTAAGACCCTTTCTTAGTTAATTCGTTATAAAACAAAATAGCTAACGAATATTATAAAAATAAATGAGGGGGCAATCATAGCGCCGAGGTGGAACAAGCCAGGCTGCGAAGTGGTCACGGAGAAGAGTGAAGAAATGGTCTTTTAATTTTCTCAGGGTACCGTTTGCATCCGTTCAGCAGCGCTGCAGTGCCGGTCAAAAAACACACCGGCCAAGCAACAGCCACCCGAAACACGCAGGTACACTTTGATAACCCTTCAGCAGGTCTACGGCCGGGCTACAGTGTCGGAAGACCGTGAACTGCGCTGGCAGCTGTTGTAAGAAGTCTTGGCGACATCCAACAGAGGAACAAAGTCGAAATTCATATTGCATTGTATAATTTATTAACTCAGTCGGCAAAGCAGATCAGGGAACTGGTACTCTTTGATGACACCGGTTGCAACATGATACGGCAATGTCCTACTGTCAGAACGGTGCGGTGAACAGTAGCACAGAAGCTTTGGCAGTATGCAACCGAGTAACAAATTTTAGTTACCCAGTAGGCCCATAGTAAGAAGCTTGTCCATTGGAATTGGAATAGTTTCTGCTAAATAGATCATAGAAGATGCAAGTAAACTTTATGTGTTAGAGTATACTGACAATAAATATGAAAAGAACATAAATAACTATTTTAGACCACTGCATTCTACATGCAGGTGATGCAATGGATCTATTATGTAGTCCCAGCGGGTAAGCTTGCAAATTCACTGTTGTTGCTAACATCTGGCTGTATGATGCAACATGAATTTCAACTTTGTTCCTCTGTTGGATGTCCTCTGTTGGATGTCGCCCAGATTTCTGTACCACAGCCGCCAGCGCAATTTATGGCCCTCCGACACTTGCCCGGCCGTAAATCTGCTGCAACACGTGTTATTAAAGTGTACGGGCGTGTTTCGGGGCTGTTGTCTGGCCAGTGTGTTTTTGACCGGCACCGCAGTGCCGCCGAACGGATGCAACCGGAACCCTGCGAAAATTAAAAGCCCCTTCCTTCACTCTTCTCCATGAGCGCTTCGCGACCTTTCTTATTCTAGCTCGACGCTATGACCGCTCCCTCATTTATTTTCATAATATTCATTACCTATTTTGTTTAATAACGAATTTAATTAAGAAATGGTCTCAACAAAGACTAAGAATAATAAGAAGAAGAGGAGGAGGAGAAGGAGGAGGAGGAGGAGGAGGAAGAGGAGGAGGAAGAAGAAGAAGAAGAAGAAGAAGAAGAAGAAGAAGAAGTTTGGATCGAAGATGAGACGTATGAGTAATGCAGTGAAGAAGTACCCACACATGCCTAATAGAATGATTCTGGTCCGCTGAGTTTGGATCGAAGATGAGACGTATGAGTAATGCAGTGAAGAAGTACCCACACATGCCTAATAGAATAATTCTTACCAGACCTGGACACGGGAGGTACACAAAACGCACGGGCACAAGGTATTAAGAGTTCAATAGGGAATAGTATATTTGATATGTATTGATGGCACAAAATATGCACCTCATACATTTTATGTTCATTTGCATTCACATTATCCCCAAGTTTTAAGCAAGCACACGATGGATGTAATCAGTGCAGTTGTGTTTTGTGGAAAATGATGAAAACCCACGTGACCTGCTGATGTTACGCAAACGCAGGTTTGAGGACATATCTGGAAAGGGCCTGGAATGACCCCCTGGAGGCACACTAGTTTACATACTGAGCTGTGGGATGCCACGCCAGTGTAGTCATAAATTCCAAAATACTTCGGCCAGTATGTAATCTTGGATGGTATTGCGTTTATGTATCTGTTGTTCAGTTTGACGAGATTTGTGATTGTAACAGATGATCAAACGTCTATGTGTCTGTTCTTCAGTTAAGAAACATAACATCACCTGTTAAGCATGGAAGGTTTTTTTTTTTTTTTTTTTTTTTGCAACCCTGGTGACCATAGGTCGCAGAACTTATGCGATTACTCATGTCCGGCCGGCGGTCATTCTGTCCGTCTGTCCGACCGACTGGCCACTGTAAAATTTCGTTTGTCAACACGATAGCATCAACAATTTTCAAGTTAGCCTCTTGAAATTGTTTGGACATGCGCCAGTAATGTAAATAGAGGTTCCTTTCGTTATTGGTAGCGCCACCTACAGGATTATAGGCCCTATGATACACAAGCGGAAAAAAAATGGAAACACTCTGGCGTCCTTGATTTGTGATGGATCTTTATAAAATTTGACGGAATTTTTGGTGAGGCTAATATGTGGAATCCGAATACTACTGGTGGCGCCACCAGTAGGTGAACGGAAAATATGAGCCAATCTGTGTTCAGACCTATGAAATTCATTGTCATAAGAAATGATAAGGCTAATTTAATCAGATGTCACAGCATATGTATATCATATCTGAAAGTCACATATTACATAATATGGGGACTTTGACCTACTTTCTCAAGGTTACTGAGGGAATACATTTCAGGAAATTATATTCTTGTGATGGTCATTCTATCTTTACCTGTGAACATATATACATTTTGACATTACAAGAATATTTAACAGAAAAAAAAGTGTGTGATGCGTGGAGTCCTGGTGGCGCTGCTGGTGGTTTTAAATGGAACTAACATTATAGGTGTTAAAAAAACCCCATTTAAGGGTATAGGAACTGGGCAAGAAAAGTGGGCCACTTTTTACTTCCTGTGTGGGGTCTTGAGCTGTGATATCATTGTACAATGGCCATGTGATAATTAGCTTTTCTTTGGACTCCGTGAGCCAGGCCTGCTGGCTAAAGTACCATTGGTTGAGGTTTTACCTGCTTCTAAACGTGACAAGAAATTATGTATACTGGCCTGTCCTATTTATATAATTATCATACAATTAGCCACCACGTGGTAGCAGCAATTCTCATTCTCTTTAAATTCAGTATTATGATCCTAAATAAAGATGGGGCTGTGGAACTTACCCCAACTATGCATTGGGTCAATGGTCAACTTTTGTGAACATTTGGATGACCTTGTCCTAATTTTGGAAGGTCAAAATACTAATTGCATATGTCATTGGTAATAACGAAGTGCAAAATATAGATATAAGTGAGCTAGAGTTACTTAATTAATACAAAGCATGCATTGTACATGGGTACTAATATTTTATACTCGATAAATAACATTTAACCTATTTTTAAAGGTCACTGATGTAATAGAAGTGAAAAAAAACGTATGGACATTGTTAGGGTCCTTAAGTTATCATGGAATTCAGAGAATTTTGGGGAGGCAAAAGTATTGAAGTATTGTGATACTGGTGGCGCCACCTGTAAGTCAACATAAAATGTCAGGAAATTTGTTTTGAGGCAAGCATGATTCATTATCATAAGAAAGAGTGAGACTATGAAGAATCTAGATGTTAATTCATAAATGTGTAGCATGTGATTTTTAGCTCAGCTAACTTGTCAGTCAGCTGAGTTTTTAGGATGCTCCTTTGTCATAGTCTGTCTATCAGTCGTCCGTCCACAATTCACATTTTCGACTTCTCCATAAACAGTAGCTGAATCCTCTTCAAACCTGGAGGATCTTTACCTTGGTTGGGTCTCTATCAAGTTTGTCCAAAGGGTCTCGCTCCAATGACTTTTTTTTGTTCTTTTCGGGGGGCAAATCTTAAAAATTTTCTTCTGTAAAACCGCTCACCCAATTGCTTTGATATCAGACAGGAACACTCCGAGGGATTCCTAGTCGTATTTCTTTCACCAGGTGGCGCTACGATTTTTTTTCAATTTTTTATCTGTTAAACCTATTTTCCGACTTCTTCACCAGAACTGCCACTCATATTAAGCTGGAACTTGGTGTATATGTTCTTTGTGGAAGGGTCAAACAAAGTTGTTCACTGGGAGGCAATGCTGCGGATTCCTGATTTTTAACGATTTTCTCAATTCGGGTACTTGTCTGCCAATGCACCTTTCCTGTTGATAACTATGCAAGTCAACGGGCATTCCAATGCTAATTCACATCTTTTACTTCCTCTCCCAAACTACCTGTCAGATTGACTTCAAACTTGGTTACAATGTACCTTGGGTGGGTCTCTAACAGATTGTTCAAACGGTCGTGCTTCAGGGATTTTTTTATGATTTTGGTGGGGGGGTCGTTTTTTGTTTTGTTTTTAGTTCTTTTTGGGGGGCAAATCTTAAAATCTACCAAACCGCTGACCCAATTGCTTTGATATCACACAAGAACACTTCGACAGACGGCTAGTTCTTGTTCACCAGGTGGCGATACGATTTTTTTTATTTTGATGATTTTATGTGCGTTTTTGCTTTTTTGACTTCTTCTCCAGAACCTTCACTCAAATTAAGCTGAAACTTGGTGGGTATGTTCTTATGGAAGGGTAAAAATAAATGATTCACTACGTGGCTATGCTGCGTATTCCTGATTTTTGACATTTTCTTGTTTCAATTCGGGTACTTGCCGGTAAATGCACCTTTCCTATTGATAACTATGTACGTCAAGGGGCATTTTAATGCTAATTCACAGTTTTGACTTCTCTGAAACTGTCTGTCAGATTGACTTCAAACTTGGTTGCAATGTACCGGGGGGGGGGGGGGGCTGTAGTAGATTTGTTCAAAAGGACACGCTGCATTGATTTTTGGATTTTTTTTATGAACTGAATTTCTTTGTTCTTTCAAAAATTGCAAGGGTACACGTACATGTCAGCTGAGCACAGGACTGTCACATTCTTGTTGTTTCCATTTTTTGTGATTTTTGTGTGTTTTTGCCATTTGCGACTTCTTCTCCAGAAACCTCACTCAGACGAAGCTGAAACGTGGTGGATATATTCCTTGTGAAAGGGTGAAACAAGCTTGTTTACTATGTGGTACTGCTGTGGAGCCCTGATTTTTAACGATTTTGTTGGGTTTTTTTTCAATTGAGGTACTTATCGGTAAATGCAGCTTTCCTATTGATTACTGCGTAAGTCAATGAGCATTCTAATGCTCATATCATGTATTTTCTCCACCAAGTAGCAATGTTCTTTTTAAAGTTATCTTTAAATATTCTTCAATTTCTCATGCTCCCGTAAAATTTATCTTTTTTATGAAGTTTTCTTAGAAATACCTCTTAATGCCGTATGCACTCGGGTAAAGCTCAACACAGGTCTGTTCAGTTGCAACTTTGATTTTGAGAACAAGCTTAGGTCAGTTGAGCACGGGCTGTTTCAACAGCCCTCTTGTTTTATATTACATGATCTGGCGGACGTTGATCTTTTGTCTCAAGGTCACTTAGGACATAAAGTTAAGGACTCACTCATTGTTGACTTGGCACATGCAACAATATTCACCACAGGAATTGCAAAAATAAGCTACGATTACATGTGGAGCAAAGTGCCATCTGGTTGACAAATCAGACACTAAAATCACATGGGCTTTACATGTTCAGAAGCCACTTGAGGACTCACAACTGTGAAATAAAGACGAAGGTGCAATATAGCCATGGCGCCAGCAAAGTATGAGGACTAAGGGCCTCTTGTTAGCATTTCGTAATGCACTTTGAATGCATTACTATACCTTGTACACACCATATTCATTTAGATTTCATTAAACTTTTACATATTAAAATGTTAAGATTTATGTCTCATGACATTACCTATGGAACAATCAAACCCTTCTAGGTGGCCAGATGTACATGAAGGACAAAGCATGTAGTCCCCGCCTTCCATATTCTGCGAGATTCACCCTCGTGCGCCCTACATGAAACTTGGAACATAACTGACCTTCAGTTTTTGGCACCTGCCATTTTGTGCTCCTATATAAAAAACTTTGTTGTTGTTGTTGTTGTTATTATTATTATTATTATTATTATTACTATTATTATTTGTTTAGACTTGTGGTTAGTGTCAACAGAAAGTCTTCCTATTTCAGAGCTAGCAAACAAGTGCCATTAGCCTCCCTGTTCAGGTCCATAGCAGAATCCTTAAGGTCCTTAGCAGAATCCTGAAGGTCCATAGGAGAATCCTTATATAATTTCTATAGAATACCAAACCCATTTTTGTCACATTTTCATCATCCCACTGCTGTAAATTGCTTTAATTTCGCTGTACTTATTTTTACTTATTTCGCTGATGACAGAAAACCGTGAAAACAAAAACACAGTCAAATAGTATTTTAACATTGTTTGAACAGGAATTATGTCCAAAACAGTGAAATTAAGATTACAGTGAAATGTCAAAAATAGGAAAATCGTGAAAATTGATATGCGTGAAAATAAAGCAATTTACAGTATCTTACAAAGAAGTCCGCCATGATAAAAAAGCCACCGGTCTGCATCCTAGGGCACATCTCACAAACCTATCGATTGAAGCTAGAATGGCACCTGTATAACAATTTTGAAGTTAAATATTAAAGATTTAAATTTTGTAAATTTGCATGATTAGAATGCTATCACTGTGGTTTATGTTTCATCGGATGCAGATACGTCAGCAACCTATCAAATTATGCGAATTTGGGGGCATTAAAAACTTTAAAAGTTGAATATCTCCAAAGCTATTATAGAGAGAGATGCCATTCCAACTTTAATTTGTGAGTTTGTAGCAAAGTCGCATGCAGTGAAGCAAAAACCAAGATGCAGGATTTTAATTTGTGCAAATTAGGTGAAAATGCAAAATTTCAATCCTGAATAGCTTCAAAACTATTATAGATAGAGGCGCCATTTCAAATTCACTTTTTCAGTTTGTGACATAGGTGCATCCAATGAACGAACAACCAAAGTTGTAAGGTTTTGATTTATGCAAATTAGATGAAAGTGCAAAATTTAAATCTTGAAAAGCTTCAAAACTATTACAGATAGTGGTGCCATTCCAATTTTAATTTTTAGTAGGGGACATAGCCGTATACAATGAACCATGATACAAATTCGTAAAATTTTGATTTATGCAAATTGGGCTAATACACAAAAAATTACATGTTGAAAAACTTCAAAACTATTATAGATAGAAGTGCCATTCCAACTTCAATTTACAGGTTTGTGACATAGCCGCATCCAGTGGACCAAAATTTTAATTAATGCAAAGTTTGTCAATACACAAATTCAAATTTTGAATATTTCAAAACTATTATATATAGAGGTGCATTCCAACTTCAATTTGTGCGTTTGTGACATAGTTGCATCTAACGAACCATGAACGAAAGTTGCAGAATTTTGATTTATGCAAATCAGGTGAATACACAAGATTTAAATCTTTAATAGCTTCAAAACTATTATAGATAGAGGTGCCATTTCAACTTCACTTTATCGGTTTTTGACATAGATGCATCCAATGATCCATGAACCAAAGGTGTAGGAGTCGAATGTATGCAATAAGGCGAATACAGAAAACCTTAATCTTGAATAATTTCAAAACTTTTATATATAGAAGTACCATTTCAACTTAGATTTGTAGGTTTGTGACATTACCGCATCCAATAAGCCATCAAACAAAGTTGTAGGCCTTTAATTTATGCAAATCAGACGAATACATAAAATTAAAATCTTAAATACCTTCAAAACTATCAGATAGTGGTGTCATTCAAACTTTTTTTTATAAGTTTGTGACATGGCCACATCCAATGAACCAAGAACCAAAGTTGTAGCATTATAATTTATGCAAAATTAGGCTAATACACAAAATTTAGATTATGCTAAACAATGGCAAAGTGTAGCATTTCAAAATGTTCTCATTTTGAAGGAGACCCAGACAGAACTGCTGTGAAGCAACCTTATTTTCTAGTTTTACTTGGTTGTCTCTCTTGGGGTGGGATAAGACACCCGGGGATCTCTACTGAGGGGTTCATCCTCTGAGTGGTAACATTCAGGCATGTCAGTGTACAGTAGATCGGATGATTTATATTGTTTTGATGCGGAAGAGGCGCGAAGTTAGCGCTGGACTTTCAGCATTTACAGTAATGCAAAATTTAAACCCTTTCCCTTGTAAACTAGTTCTTCAGCAATTTGCACATAGTCAGTAGAATGACGGGAACAGATAAAGCTTAATTTCGAGACCAAAAAAATGGAAAACAGAAAACAAAACAAAACAAAACAAAAAACTTGCTCTCCTACCATCAGTGGAAATAGCTGTTCTTATATATACTGAACCCCAATGAAAAGTATCCACATAAAAAAATTAACACATTAATTTTGTAAGTTACTAAGTACTGTGTGTGCATATATGCATGGTTTGGAGCCTACATCAGGGTCATTCAGGACAACTTTTTAACTTTTGCTGGGTTGTTACATAATGCATGTGACTTTTGTGCACCGAATATGGCTTCTGACCACCACTCCTATTGGATGGCTAAAATGACCTGATGTTTTCAGTGGCTTTAAAAAGGGATGTTCAGCCAAGAAAAAAGCCAGTGGTCTCAGGTGTGTTGAGGCGATCATACCGCGTCTGAGCCAAGGTCAAAGACACCATGCTTTGGGGCTTGCAGAGGGTGGAGTCGCAATCACTCAAATCGCACAAAGAATGGGGTGTACTCGGCGCACCATCCAACGACTAATTGAACGGCAACAAGAAACTGGATCCGTAGATGATCGGCCTAGGCCTGGCCGAGAAAGAGTGACAACACCTGGCCAAGACCGTCACATCCGGCTGATGCACCTGCGAGACCGTTTCCGTACAGCAGCCCAAACAGCCCATGAGACTCAAGGGGTGAATCACCGTCCTGTCAGTAGTTCTACTGTGGAGAGGCGACTGAGGAGCAGTGGCCTAACAGCCAGAAGATCTTACAGGGGTAACCTGCTGACCCA
This sequence comes from Hermodice carunculata, assembly GCA_964020975.1. Classification (NCBI taxonomy): domain Eukaryota; kingdom Metazoa; phylum Annelida; class Polychaeta; order Eunicida; family Amphinomidae; genus Hermodice; species Hermodice carunculata. The sequence goes on along the minus strand of OZ026618.1, from coordinate 63,893,860 downwards.
ACCCAGAAGAGAAAGACGACTGCAGTGGTGTAGAGCACACTCCAGGTGGACTCGCCAGCAGTGGAATACCGTCCTTTTTACTGACGAGTCCCGTTTTTGTGTCAGCAGAGCAGATGGCAGAGAACGTGTGTGGCGCCGGACTGGGGAGAGATATGCAGATGCCTGTGTCCGTCAGGCAGATCGATGGGGTGGACCCTCTGTCATGGTGTGGGCAGGCATCAGCAACCGCTACCGGACACCCCTAGTGGTCATTCAAGGGATCCTCAATGCTAGGCGGTACATTGATGAGGTGCTGGAGCCGCACATGGTCCCATTTATGGAGCAGCATCAAGATCTGGCGATCTTTCAGCAGGACAATGCACGTGCACACTCTGCAAGATTAACAATGAACTTTCTCAATGAGAACAACATCAATGTCATGGAATGGCCAGCGTTCTCACCCGATCTGAGCCCTATTGAACATTTGTGGGATCAGTTAGGCCAAGGTATTCAACGGAGGACACCTAGGCCTACTACCCGAAACCAGCTGATCCAAGCTCTGCAGGAAGAATGGAATAATGTTCCCCAACACAGAATTCAAACCCTGGTCAGCAGTATGCGCCGCAGATGTATAGCATGTGTTGATGCTCGAGGTGGCCACATCCCATATTGAACAGAAAAATTTGTGTGACTTTCAATTAGGGCAGTTAATGACATTTTTTGCCTGTAAGTGACGTTAATGTCGGTAGAGCGTGACATTATTTTTACGCCAGAAAAGTGAATGCTTTGTTAAGTTCTAAGCACGTCTAGGTATGAAATGTTTCAAGTATAAACAATAAAATACTTCAAAATTGGCATGTGGATACTTTTCATTGGGGTTCAGTATATCTGGTTATAGTCTCATGGTATTTAGCCTCAGAGGGTTTAGTCCGGCATTATTCTGCTGACTGGCACCCTGGTCCATAGTCGGATGTGTTTGTGGGTATTGAGATTGTCCACTCAGTGGTGCAATGGATCCTTCATCCCCTCCCTCCTCCCCTCCCCGCTTCGCGCCAAGGTGAGGGAGAAAGCAAACGTTACAAGGCTCAGACTTATCGCATGGGTCATGCCGTCCCTAAGGAGCCTCTCCACCCTCCATGCCAAGGTTCGCGGTACGTGTCTCTGTCAGTTACACCTGTGGAGATTGGTACTACTGATCCCGCCATTTGGTGTTGAACCAGCCATGTTAAGATGTCTTTGGGTGTCTGTGAGAATCTTAAGAAGTCGTAGGCTTTTGCTAAAAGGGGGGAAAATAGATAAAAATGGTCATGTACTAAGTCTGTCAAACCCAGGGAGGAGCTGGTTAGGTGCAAGGCCCAATCACTCGCTTGTTGGAGAAAGTGGACAAAGGATCCGTCCTTAGCAGCAACTGGTATGACCAGTGGAGGCAGGACTATAAAGCTGTTAACAGCAGCATTCTTTTTTTCTTCCTGAAAAGGTAGCTGAGGACTATAAGATCAACTGGTCCATGTGGGTTCTAAATAGAGGACTCTGGCAAGCGGGCTAGGTATGTGCATTTCAATAAAATGCTATTGTAATTTGCACTTATGTAACTTTAAAATTGCTCTTCCTACAAACACAAAATTGCTTGTGGTAAATGGCTGTATATAGTTAAAGCACTCCTGTAAATTTGATAACGTTTGCTGCAAAACTATTCAAAGTATTGAATGTTACTTTAACATATAATCTTATGGGAATACAGACCTCTAACCCACAAGCATTTTGTGTGTTGGGTTGTGTATTCAGCCAAATACACATACAATTGCTTAATCCACAAGATGTTAACGAGAACTTCCTTAATACCATGACCAATCACTTGTCTTGACAACCATACTTGAAAACAGCTTGATGTTGTTAGAAAGGAATGCTTTGTTTATGGTGGTAGCGGTTTCCTTCTTGGATATACCCCAATATGTTGTGGCATTTATGCCACAAACTGGATCCTCATGAAGTCATCTCAGGAGTTTTGTATAGTAGGGCCTAAACAGATATGCATAGACACAGTCCAAATATTCTTTTGAATGTCCTACTGAAACGTGTATAAATCGTTATCACCATGGCAAATTTTATTGCTTGCAAACCTGTAATGAGGTGCTAATTCATACACATTCTGTGCAATCAAAAATGTATCCCTTCTGCATTTGCTACAGATCTACAAATGAGCAATGTATGATTTCTATGATTTGTGATTGATGCTGTCTCAATGTCATGCATATGATGACAAATTCTGCTTCCCCACAACTTTCCATAAAATCAATTTAAAAAGAAAGAAAGAGAAACAAAAGGAAGAAAGAAAGTGGTATTCATGACGAAGATTTGGATTTGAAAACTTACAACTTGCTTTATGAGCAAATTGTACTGCTTGGAATATCAAGGATCCACACTGGCTGACAATTAATAAAGAAATGGGGACAGTGAATTTTGGATTTCTTGGAAACCACTTGGCCAGTTGCTCTGAAATTATATATAAATATATAACTATGTACCCACGTACTATCAGTTGGTTTTTAAGTGTTGCGATTTTTCAAATTAATTTTTCATTGTCACCTCAACTGACTTGTCAGTCAGCTGAGGTCATGGTATGCTACGTCATACGTTTGTCTGTCCACAATTCATATTTTCGACTTATTTTCCAAAACTGTAAGCCAGATTCACTTGAAACTTGGTTGAGATGTACCTTATGTGAGCTCTACCAGGTTTCTCCAAATGGTCAGAGTCCAATGATTTTTGGAATTTATTATGATTTTTTGGGGTCAATTTTTTTTGGCAAAATCTCCGACACTGCTAAGCCATTTGCTAGGAACATGCCCAGGGACACTTCTGTGGAGCCCTAGACCTTAATTTGTTCAACAGATGGCGCTGCATTTTTTTCCTTTTTATATATATGAAAAAAAAACTCGGCTTCTCAGGAACTGTCACTGAGATTGCTCTGAAACTTAGTGGATATGCAGCTCATGGGAGGGGTAAACAAAGTTGTTCACTAAGTAGTGATACTCTGGACCTCTGATTTTAACGAATTTTTCAGTGCGGGTATTTGTTGGTTAATGTATGTATTGTTATTGGTTACTATGTTAGTCAATGGGGTTTGCAACAGAAATTCACATGTTTAACTTCTCCAAAACCGTTAACCAGATTCACTTCAAACTTTATTTCTGCAAGTACACTGAATACCTAGGGATTCCAAGTGTCGTGAGTCATACTGTGTGTACAGCCACTTAATGTGTGATTGAATACGGTACTGTCATGTCAGAGCAGACTAAGAAAAGTGACAGAATTTTGCCTGTCCCTTTACGTTGCGATGTAAATCCAAGAACCTGACAAACAAGTGTACCTCAGTTTATACTGGGTTTCTAACTTTGGAAAATAAATACCGCGAAGTCGTCGCGTACCATTGGGGAAGCGTGTCGACCAAGCAAAGAAGGGAGTGTCCTGCTCGTAAGGTCAGAACAATTTGAAAAACATGACCATAAATGGTATGATGCATTCTAGTGGATTCTGGACTCAAAGTCATGTAGTAAATCACTGAAAAAAGAGCAGTTAAATTTTTGGTCGAAAATAGGTAGAAACTGTTTTTGTTTGTTTGTTTGTTTGTTTGTTTGTTTGTTTTGTAAATAATTTTTATATAGAACGTAGACTAGTGAAAAAGCACGTAAACCTGGCACAACAGTCGCAAAGTTGGCAATACTCTTAACCGATTTTGAAGGTAAGCCGAAAGTGAAAGAGGACTCTGATGACCTAAAGCCTGAGGTAATGTTACATCACATTTCTGAGTTTTTACAGGGTGACCAGATGGAATTATCCCGGGACTTCTAGAAGCTCATAAAATGAAATGCCGAAGAGAAAAATTTCAGTAACGGGAGAAATGCTGAAAAGGAAGCAAGGGAAACGGAAGATCTGTAACTCTTCAAGTCCTGCCAATTCACACCTAATGTTTTAAAAGGAACAGGGAACATCTCTTGTACAACCGGTCACTATGGTTGTAATACTTTCCTGAAAAATGGACAACTGCAGGTGAGTGGAAGACTGCACACCTGTCTGCTGTATTCAAGAAAGTGCGCAAGAAATCAGCAAACATCTATAGACCTATTAGTCTTACCAGCATATGAAGGGGGGGGGGGAGGGGTAAAACACACAAATGCAAGTCAGTACGGCTTTAGAAAGTGCCACTCAACCGGACTCGCCTCATACGAATTAACTGACAGAATTTTGACCTTTATGCATAAAGGAGATGTGTGATGTAAATATCTTTATGGACTTGTCTAAGGCGTTTGACACTCCAGATCACGAAACCTAATACACATATTACATTACTATGGTATAAAAGACAATAGTTTAACATTGTTTAAAAGTTATTTGATAAATAGGAAACAATATGTCATCATAGATGATGTCAAGTGTCAATCGGAAGACATAACGACAGGTGTACCTCAAGGATCTATTCTAGGTCCGCTTTTGTTTTTGATTTACATTAATGATATTAAATCTGCTACAAATATGTTTAAATTTATTATCTATGCAGCCGATACTACATTATGTATTGCAATAAATATTTTTTAAAATCAAGATCCAAATAATATTTCCCAAATTATATATGCAGAGTTAGATAAAGGTTGTGCATGGCTAAAGGTAAATAATTTGTAAAGAAAACAAAATTCATGTTATTCTACAAGGCCTTTAAAAAGTAGTAATTCCGACTCTTGAAATTGATACAGTAAAAATTGACTGCGGGGATGAAATTAACTTCTTAGGTCTACTTTTAGACACACATATGAGCTGGGATAACCATATACAGAAGATATATGTGAAAGCATCGCAGAGAATATGTACTTTAAATAAACTTAATATCCTTCCGATGGAAATCCTTTTAATCCTATATGATACATTAATTTTATCACATTTTAACTACTGCCTTCTTGCATGGGGACATAAACCAGAAGAACTATCACTGTTCAAAAATGGTCAATTCGTAGAATAAATAATAAAAACTTCAAAGCCCACACAAAACCTATATTTACACAATTGAAGTTGCTGAAACTGCAAGATATATATAAACTGCAGCCTCGAAAATTTTATTACAGACTTAAAAATGACAAATTGCCTGCATATTTCCATAAATTGCCCATATTTTCAAGCTCTATTATACAAGACTATAACACAAGAAACAGAACCAACTTTTTAAAACATTTTAGAATCTATATTGAGAGAGTATCGTAGAACAAATGAAACAACACAACACACACAAAGTATGGGTTTATTTCAATGTTATCTTCGACAATGCAGTTACTCAAAGTATGTATACGGACTGGTGGCCAAGTTGACATCATTTATATGGATTTTATCTTGTATTTGTATAAATCGTTTTTGCGTCCACACGAGCCTACAAACCTTACCTCTGAAAAACGTCCAAAGAAGCTCAAACGTCCATCCCTATCAAACCGTCGTCTTGCAGAGGATATGATTAAAACACGAACACCTTCATGGCAAGTTTATACCACCTGCGATGAACAAGTACTGTCATCTTACAGAGGGTATGATGGAAATAAGAACATCTTCATGGCAAGTTCATAATACCTGCGATGAACAAGTTACCCGTCATATCCATTCTAACAGGAGAGTCACGGGGGGGGGGGGGGGTGCTGTTATATAAATTAGAAAATGAAAATCCACGTCGACTTTTATATTGGTGGTGCCATCTACAGCAATATGTAATATATGGGTCGAGATGTGAAATTCTGTTGACCAGTCTAGCATCCTTATTTTTATTGATCTTCATGAAATGTAGTGGGATTGTGGATGACGTCAAAAGCTCGATTGTATGCGATACTAGTGGCCCCACCTCTACTGTGACGCAAATCATGAGTTAAAATGTCTTGAAAGATATCAGATTCCGTATGTGTGAAAAATAAATTGAGGTAGACATGACAAATTTACAGGATATATAGATCATGCCCAATGCTTATGCAATGTCAGTGACCTTGGTATAAGTTTCTTAGGTTTCCAAGCCTGTAAAGTTGATAGAGCTGATTTTGTAATGTCGGTGTGTAGCGTGGACTTCCATGGCAAAGAGAATTAAGACTTCAGATCAAAACTGCAGTTAAGTTTGTGTATCATGTTGAAGTTTGATATTGCATAATGTGGATGACCTTGATTAATTAATCAAGGTAATGGAAGGAATACCTTTCAGGATATGATTTTTTGGTGATGGTCATCGGATTATATGCCAGAAGAGCATTAGGACCATGGGCCTTTTGTTTTGTTTTGTTTTGTTTTGTTTTGTTTTGTTTTGTTTTTGTTTTTTCTCCTGTGGAACTTGCATATTATTGTATTGTATATGTTCATATATTTTGTCATTTTTTGTCTGTGCATTTGCAGTATATCGATGAGTGTTTGATATAGCAATAAAGTTCAAACTTCATTGACTGCGCACATTCATTTACAGGTGAACATGCATTACATCGTTCTGCCTCAGTGAATTTGCACGAGGATACCGTACAGGCGATCCCTTATGGTGAATGTACAATCAACCTGGTTCGGTGGTATTCTAATTTCGTGATATAAACATAATGCTAATTACATCATATATTCTCGAGGGGTAATGAAATAGTTTAAATTAATTCGTGATTCCCGTACGGGAAATGTCTTTTTTCACACTTATTTCCATTTTAATGCCTTTTTAAGTATAATCTGAGCTGTTGCAGCGTTCGGCTGTGGCCGACTGAAATGTGAACATGAATAGGTTTATTCGTACTCTGCACGGTGTTGCCATCTTCTGGGAAACCGTTACCTATACCGTCAAATTTTCCGTACACGTTAATTTCGGTAACTTAAGCATGCCAAGGCCCTCTGAATTTTAAAGTCACAATACTTTGGTGATTGTAAGATTTACTGGGAATGTTACACGTGATTTGCAAAAAACGTTATGGTTGAAATTTTCAGTCTGCTAACGTGTGTCCAATCTTCTAATAGTAGGCCAATAATTTATGGATGAAAACACACATATAATGCTGTAAATTAATAGTATAAGGAATTAGTCCACCTCTAAAAAGTCAATTATGCACCAACTATACTTTTAAACCATGGGAGTCTCTAAATCGTCTCCCTACTGTACAGAAAGTAACCTCCAAGGTCAGATTAGAACATTAGTATTTCCCTGCAATTGTCCCATGAAGAAAAGCAAGATCCACAACTTGCTCCCCATGAAGAGCCTTGCAAGGCTGAATGATTTTCGAGCCGCATCAAAGCCAGTCACCAGGCGCATTAAAAGTTTTCAAAATATAATCACATTTGTTTAACTCTTTCAATGCCAACTGCGTCGAACAAGTTTAACGAGTTGCTCTGAATTATGATGAGGGTGCTAGATTCACGTGCCTTGGAAAAAGACTTTTCATTCAAGTACCAGCATGCCTGCAGTCACACAGAAAATAATAGTCCAGGTCAGGAGGTTTCCACGGCGCCATGGATGGGGGTGGGAGTGGAGTGTATCAGAAAATATCGGAACAAACAAATGTGACGCGGAATAGTCCAGCTCAATTGCGCCCAAAGCGCACCTTGGAAAGTTGTTGACTCAGTCCAAACCTTGGCACTGATAGACGGTAAACGAGACAGATAGCGACAATCTGGAGACCGAACACCTGAGCTTAAACTTCACTCCAAATTATAGCTTCTTCTGACGACAGGGAATCAATTTCAAGATATCTCGATTAAAAGTATAACAATAAAAAGTTTAGACTCATTGTGTGTGTGTGTGTGTGTGTGTGTGTGTGTGTGTGTGTGTGTGTGTGTCCCTTCCATAATAAAAAATTATCGTCCCTGGCTGAAAGACGTTATCGAGAAAGTGGCCATCGTGTGCCAAAAACACCTAGTTATTTTTGGTGGACAATGACGTTGGTAGTCAGTATGAATGAGTTCGTATCGACCAGAATATGATGACAACCGGTTTGCGAGTTGCCCCTATGATAGCCCGGTTGTTCGGTGATCGTTCTCCTAATATTTCGTTAGGTTCCAGGTGATGTTCTCTGAGTTACCAGGGCAAACGGTCGTTAATGTTTTAAAAAACACGACTGACTAACTTAACTTTAATCTGCCCGCTCGGTTGTGTCTCAGGCAGTTATCTTCACTAGTTACAAATCCAAATGTGACACAATACCTTGAGCTGGCAAGTGGTGACCGTCATTTTGAATATTGCCCCAATGCAATTGATTTGCATGTCAAAGTGAATCGCGGCCACAGCATATATACCATATCATTATTGATGCTCTGAAACATTTGCAAAATACTTTTGGTTAAATATATATTATAACACCCCCCGCCCCATCTTCCTGATACTGTCCTCATTTATTACAAACCATTATGTGCAAAATCCACAATTTTCAAAATGGCAGTCAAGTCTGTGGGTTAGTCCCGATTGGATATTTTGAAGAGGCGGCATCCAAAATATATGTGTGATTAATGTTAAAGGAAGGCTAATTTGTCGAGTGAATGTGTACTGTACAACATATGATGGACCTTTTGCAGAGTGAGCATTACCTGAAAAAGTAAATACAACGCCGTACAGTTACCAGTTGTAGGCAGCGGTGGGCCCAGAATAGGGATTTTATATCGGACACCGAAGTCCCACAGGCTATGAATTAGGCAGCACTGTTAGTCGGACCTGCCAAGCCCCCCTGTTGGGTGAAAGATGGGAGCTTAGGGGAGAAGGTTGCCCCGATAGTGCACAGAGGTAGGGCGGGTTTTTATAGAAGTGGTAACTATAGGATTGGCATTGGTGGGGATGGGAGGGATGTTTAAAAAAAAATCGAAAGAAACAAATGTAGTTTGCTGAAACTAAAAGAGTTGAATCTAACATTAAATATATTATGCAACATTAAACTTGCAACCAACTCATAGTAGCCCACAGTACAGAAAAACATGACCCATATTCATAAATTCCAAACCCAACAATGACAGCAAAGAGACTCCAGAGCTACCAAAGCATCAACATTCATTTTCCAATACCAATGTGAAGAAACAAATTTCACTCCTGATTTGAGACAGTCAGTCACCCATAAAAGGCAACTGGTGCTTTTAAACCGGTCCTCTCAACCTTTCAAATATTCTTCATTATTTACAATTTATAGTGTTTCCAAAATACTTAGGCCCAACCACTTAAAAACCCAAATTTTATTACTTCTGCCAAAAATATAAGAGAGACCTGGTAGCCTATCACCTTTAAGTTCTCCTGACTTGTCAGTCAGCTGAGTTTACAGCAAAAGAAGGAAGTAGGCCTACATCGTTTTTGCGATATTTATGAATCTGGAACTTTATAAACACACTCTCTCCCCCCCCTCCCCCATTATAACTATGAGTCTGAGAACACAGCCCACAGCACAACATGATACATTACATCTATTTCTGAATTAAGGAAACAACTTGTAAAGTATGTTGCAGATCGGATCTACCGTACTTTGCTGAAAATGAATCGCTTTTTCTCCCATGATTACCCATGTGGAAACACAACATAAGTGTGGAACGATTTTAGGACCGAAATGAAATAAAAGAGAGAATCGGACTTGTTGCTGTTTTCTTTGTGAGCCAATCAGATTACTTAAGATAGAAAAGAGTAACTCAAAGTTCTTTCTTGAGTGACGTACCTTAGTAACGCAATGTTGTAAGTGAACAAAAATGGAGTCGAGACGGCTGCTGCAAGCACACTTAACCAGAGTAGGTTTCTGCCAAAAACATAGGATTTAACGCCCTATGGGAGAAACAAAATTCCACATGGCCGTATCATGAGGAATGGATTTAGACAGCGCTCGTTTCAAATCGTTCACTGCTCGTCAAAGGCTCGCAGTGGACGGTTTTAAAACTCGTGTTGTCTGAATCCATTCCCCACGACACGGCCATGTGGAATTCCATGTCTCTGCGAGAATGTAATGCATTTAAACGAGAAATGCCATTTATAGCTTCATAGAAGGAAACATACATAGGTGTGACGGAAAATAAAGACAGCCTCAACAAATGCCATTGTCTGGCTCATCATGTTTTTCATTTAAATCACAAAAAATGTCATTTAAATACAGCATTTGTCTGGCTCTTCATGTTTTTCATTTAAATCACAAAAAATGTCATTTAAATACAGCATCATAAAAGGAAACATATACTTACAGTAACTAAAACTGCACAGCAGGCTTTATGTCCAAAATTTTATTATGTGTACACAATTTACCCATTCTGTCATATACATAGAAACTCTTTCAAAATTTTACTGGGAGTCAGACATACAGTGGCTATATGCATAACGTTTTCTCAGTGTCCTATAATATCAAAAGTCACACCTTAGTACTACTAGTAGCCTGTATGGCCATCACCGGCAGCTGCAGCCACACGGCATTGCACTTGCAGCACATGCTTAGGATCAGACGCTGTATTCTGTGGAGGGAGGGGTTCGTCTCTTCTCTAAAGGCCTGGATCAGCTGTTGGTTGCTTGGGTAGGGAACCCTTCTGGAAAAATGCTGGCCGAGTTAGTGCCTGAAGTGTTCAATAGGACTCATGTCCGGGGAAATGTTGGCCAGGGCAAAACACCAACATTGTTGGCCTCCAGAAAGGCCATGGTCACACGTGTGTGTATATATATACATAGACCTATAATAGGCTATAATTATATGTATGTGTCGTTGATTGCTGTTTTGGCACAACACTATCCTTTTTTAATGTGAAATGGTAGAGAATACTCTGGACTACACGTCATAAGCCTACATGGGATAAAAAATAAAACAACACTCTTGCAATTACCTGGCCGTAAATTCTGCATGGAACTCGCTTACCTGTGGAGCGGAAGGATACACTCGATGCTAAGACACTGTATGCTACAGCCTTTTTTGTACAGGACTATAAATGAAGTATGAGGGCAGTTTTAGTCCTGTACAGTGTCTTTCCAGGGACATACCGAAACCAAAATATGGGAGGATACTGAAACGGTCCAATTAGAACACATGGATAATGTTACACTGGCAACAGGCCATTATCTTCCCAAGGTAAATACAATCTCCCCATTAAAATAACATGCTGAAAGTCAGTACATATCCGTCACGTTCTATATTTGCGGAAACTGCGACTTTAATGACGTAATGCGCCATGGCGTCACTCACGTAGCAAGAGTGCATGCCGCAAAATATGCATGACCTGACACAGAACAGTAGTTTAGGCCTATTTTTTTCCTGAAGGGGAGGTGGGCTTTTCTCACACAAAATTATGAACCAGAAATTGTATGTTTTCACATTCACGATACAAATATCATCCCATGACTAAATCAGTCTCCTACTCTGTACAGTTCCCCCTCAAGCTGTAGGCTATGCTCCCTCGACCCTTCGCCGGCTTCGGGTCTCAGGAGTAAACAGCCTGCTCGAGATCAGAGGAACTGTACCGGGTAGGACACCGATTTAGCCATTAGATAACCTCTGAATATCCCCTCCCTCCCCTCTTTTTCGGCCAGTAGCCTTTGTGGAAACATTAACGCCAATGAAGTCAGCAGCAAAACAAAAAGTGTGAATAAGTAATCGTGAATGCCTGCTATCTTCAAAATGCTGGATTACTATTCTTGTCACATAATCGTGCAACTGCAAGTTATAACGCATTGTTACTGTTAGTAATAGTAGGCCTAACTTCAAGTTCAACCAACACTAACCCTGCCTCAGTCCCTGGACCATGGTATGAGGCATCACTGCATCAGTAGGCCTAGTCAATACAAAGTTCCAAATATGAATGATGAAAATCATGAAAGATGGCCTTCGAAATTTCTTATCTTGTCAAACTCAAAGACCTCTCAAGACTCTTGATATTGGTACAGATAAATTGGGGCAAGTTTCGTATGGCCTTGAAAAAATTATGGATTGTCTGACGCTTGCCGTCTCACTCGTGGGTCCATTCGCTATGCTCGGGCATTTCTTGATCAGAATGCTTGGGCGCAGATCAATCCTTAACTTAAGTAAAGGCTTAATTCCCTACTTTATTTTTCTGAGATTTCTAAAGATCTAAGCTTCTGGCCGATTTTGTACGAATTATTCAAATTTATGATATTTTGATATGTTCAGCCGTTCTAACTTATGCACGGATGCTAAGAGGAGCTCGAGGGATAATATTCCTTGACCTTTTCCCAGCTGATGCCGATATACCAACTGTTGCACACTGTGGTGTGGAAAACTGCAGACGATTTTGGGTGGGGATGTCACCATCGACTAGCACTTATCTCATTTGAAAACAATGCTTTTTTCGTGTAGATATAAAACCAAATACATGTATAAACACATTCACACAGTCACCAAATTTTGAGTCACGCCTAAATTTTAAAACTATTAGTTATATGCAACTTGAATTTTTGCGATATGACGGTCCAATTCTGTGCTGCTGTGAAGGTTAGACCTAAAAAGGACTCAAATATTTCACAGCACAGGTAGGCGGATTCATCAAAGCGTGACTCGCAACACGTAGTCAGAGGGACATCCCCTGATAATGGTGTTTTACAAGTTGACCGATCGCCTGTCGAATTTGTTCAAGCTGGTTCATTCAGTGTCAATGAAATATTCGGAGGGAAGCCGGATACGGATACGTTAAGGTGGGTAGGAAAGATTTCTCAGCTAGATCTACAGTGATTCTTTTTGTGAAACTGCTACCTAGTCTAAGGTCCTCCAGCTACGCTGACACTAGTCATCAACTCTGGAGTTCCACGTCCACCGGTATGTAAACTAGGACACGGAATTTCCACCTGAAACTCGAGCATCAAATTTTGTAGCCTGTGTCACTGTCAATGAAATGTGCAAACGACGGCTATAATGGGCTTGGTCTCTGAGATTGTGTTGGGGGAAAGAAACAAATCTTCCAGCGCAAAAGGTAAAAATGTGTAGTAAGATGTCAGTAAATTAGATTAGAGACTGCGGGTACAGAAAATGAAGGTCTGTGAAAAAGGCGGTGCCATCGTGTCGTCTGTTGACCGTCACCTCTCAACCGGAAATAGAACCGCTTCAGCCCAGGTGTGACCGTCACACTGAGCGCACCTTTGCGTGCGTGCTACCATTGTTTGTCTTTGTTCGGAATTCAGTGGGCCAATGTTAAGTGTCGGCAGGTTGCCTGCAAAGCGACCTTCTGCCCCCGGGCTAGTGTCGCGCCGGAGAGTCAGTTCCTGGCTTGCAATTTGCACCCTCACGGAGTCTGTCTGGCACTATCTATGCAGGCAACCATAAAACAAGAATGTCTTGATGATAATGTCAATGATACAGACATTGTCTGCTGACCAATTAAATTGAAATAAAAATGTTTCAACCAACACTGTTCTGTGGGTAAAACAAGTCAAATTTAACGCAAAGAGTGTCTAATATAGGCCTACCATGAAGACTCGCACTGAATTATTAACCCTTTGAGTGCCAGTCACGGCTTAAGCTGTGCTGATGAAGCGGAATTACTGTAATGATTCTAGATTCATATTCCTCATTAAAAGACCTTTCATTCAGGTACCAGCATGCCTATGTTCCCAGTGAAAAATTTGGTCCAGGTCAACAGCTTTCCTTGGGGGCACTTTCCGCGCAACGAGCGGAAAGTGCCCCAAGGAAAGCTGTTGACTCAGTCTCTAAATTGGCTCTGTAAGAGTTAATATTGCTGAGGTGTAAACCTATTAATAGATACAAAGCGGTTAGGTGCGTATACCACGGACGAACGCACAGGATAGGGCTTACTTTATCGGCATATACCATGTTACAGGTGTCGACCAAACAAAACATGATAGAAGGTACATACGGACACGAAAGATTTGTATATACATACATTTACAAATTACAGCTCAGTGGGCACATCCAGCCACAACACTTCCTTGTCTTCCAATCGTTTGCTTTCTCAGATCTGTGATTTTATTGATACATATTTAATGTCAATAATGACATGCATGCAATTATGCATGTCAGAATGAGTCAGTTTCATTTTTGTCACATTCCTCATCCATTATAATAAATAATATTAATTATTACTGCTTAGTAGGGCGTTCTCTAGTAGATTAGTTCGATCTTGCTCGCACGGTAAAACCTCGTAACATAGGCACTGCCCGTTCCACACTTGTGCTAATGTATTAGTGGCCTGCTACTTTTGACGCCTGCACAAAAGCATGAACCCGCGGCATTTCCACTTGTCTGTAAAGTCTTCATCGAACTGTTAGAAGTAATAATAATAGTAATAACATGATTTTGTCGGGTGTAACACTTTTTCACTGGCCCGACATCAATGATTAGCAGCCCGGCACTGTCATTAGCACCCTCGCGAGCAGCCCGACGCTGTCATTAGCGCCCGAGCGAAGCGAGGGTGCTATTGACAGTGTCGGGCTGCTAATCACTGATGTTGGGCCAGTGAAAAAGTGAAACGCCGTCAAAAATCATGTTATTGCTATATTAAAGAAACAATGAATTTCACTATCTTTTGCGTAGAACTATACATGGGTTGTTGGTGTATGAATAGAATCATGTGAAGTACGGTGCGTTTTTAATTTTCTTGTCGCATTATGGCTACTATAATGACTGTTGTTTAGCTATGTGTTAAAAATATTAAAAAAAGAGGGGGAACGGGTCACGTGACCCAGTTTAAATATATATATATATACATATATATATATATATATATATATATATATATATATATATATATATATATATATATATATATATATATACATGTATGGACATGCTCGGTCCACATAAAACTAGATAGCAAAACGGGATAATTCATGTACTTCTTATTGCCAGTCGTAGGCCTTCACCGTTGTGTGCTCATGTGATCACATTTTCCAAATTTTTTTCCGGATCCTATCCTCGCTTGTAGATACTGGTTTTTATGTTCCATGCTGATCTGATAATTACTTGTGTCATCTTTAGTGCTAAAATTCTGAAAGCTAATTAACAATGTTTGTAAATGACAGATAAGTATTTCAACAAATGAATGAGAGCTTAACCACGGTGCCCCACCCTCGGGACTTAACAGATCGTTGTGATTGGCACAGTAGATCAGTTACTCATTCGAAATCCAGAACACTTTCATATAATACGTTAAAACAAGCTTTCGAACATTGGTTCCTCAAGAGATACACTCACACCCAAAACGAATTCCCAAAACTGCAAGTTTAACCACATATACCGAAATATGATTTGTAAATAATTTTGCTGTTTGGATAGGGACCCGATTCACTGTGCCCTATACGGTCAGAAATGACGCCTTATTGTCAGGATCCAAATTTCCGAAGTAACAACATTATTGAGTAAAACTGAGTTGACCAGTGTCACTGCATTATCGAGAAAACAAGACAGCGTGCTTTAGCATTCTTGTTCCACGGTAGGAACTCAATACGAGATATGTAAATTGATTCCCCGCATACCTGGTCGCTTAGTAACCATAGTCTCGCCTGGCGAGATACGGGCAGGTGCCTGTGCGGCGAAGCGAGATATTACTAAGATTTTGGAAACAACGAATACTTTGTACACGCAGATGGAACTTTATAGTTGTAGCCAATTTAGGAAGCAATTAATGAATGCGACTTCGTTATTTGTAATCATAAATTTTCCCCAAAAGACAATAGTTTTGTGAGAAAATGGTATCTGGCTCTGTCTGTGACAGTGGTATGCCAGTGTGTCCTCCGTGACTGACAGGCGTGTGTGTGCCCCGTGCTTCATGGCGGGAAATTAATATGCATGTCTCGTATTACACATGGGAAATATACTTAAAGAGTTTAAAGATTAGTTGTGTCTCCTTCCCCCGAACGACTGCCATGCTGTTCTTGGGCACAACACTTAAAGTTCAGGACATTATTAGGAGACCATTTTCAGAGGAAAATAATACTGGTCCACGAACAGTGGCTGTTTCACGTTGTTGCGATTTCCCCAACATTAGCTTTACACACATGGCACTGGAGTGTTTGATATAAATGCTTCTTGTTTCCATCACAATACTTTCGGCGCTGAACCCAAAATAATGGCATAGCTATAAGAATGAGAGACTAGCATCGTAGGGAAAAAATTGACCCCCCCCAAAAAAGTTTATCAACTTCTAGCATCGATTGATTAGCGAACATGCATGCAGCCGCAATAGATCTTTTTTAGCCTGCACAGTCTGAAATAAAGTACTACACCGAGTTTTATAGGTGAGATTATTTTGCTTACGCTTTCATAGTTGCAGACGGCTTTTTCTTTGCATTTCTGGGTCGTAAGTTAATTTTTAATGAGCTGAAGCCATGCCATATATTTCTTATCGGCCTACATCAGGTTTCAGTGTAAGAAATACGTCAAAAGCCATTGATGCTAAAAAAAAAAAGATTGATTAAACAAGAGCCACAGGTATGTTCTGGTGGCCGAAATACAGGAAATGTTAAAAATTTATCCAAACTCATAGGCGCCTGTGGTCCTTAAAATATTAAATTTAGCAACCAGGGTTTATTTTCGGAGACGTTTTGCTGTATGCGTAGATAGCCAACCGAGCTCCATAGTATAGATACTCAGGGCGAGATTTTTTTAACTGTGGTGGTTAATTTACACATAAAGGATATTCACAATAATAAGATATGATAACAATGACATAGATGAAATGGACGTTAGTATACAAGAGTCTTGTAAATCTGGGATCTTTTTTTTTTGTGGATATAAGATCTTCAACCCAAATTTTGTATTCTATATTAACAGGTCACGGAATGAGACGGGCTCTTTCCACCAGGTGCATGCATTGATCATATATGTATGTAGCAGGTCAATATCATGTGCTTTCTCTGCTCAAGTAGTGGGTAACAGTCCAGCCAATGGTAATTGGACAAAGTCTGGGTCACAAAGTGAGGTGAAAGATAAAACTGAAGTTATCACAAGACCACTGCAGCATGAAGTCAATACATTGAGGGCGCCATGAAAGAAAGAAGTGATCTATTTTCAAGAGTCGGGGGGGGGGGTCTGTTTTCGGGTTGTCCGTCCGTCCAGATGTGCACATTCTCGTTACCGCGATATCTACAGAATGCGTCCTTGTATTCTGCTCACATTTGCCAATATGGTTACCTCACCTGGCAAAATGAACTGATTAGATTTTGGTGTCACCATGACCTACCTTGATCAAATGGCAGCTTAATAACATGCATGCTTGTTAGGGCTCGATACCGCAATGTCCCTAGAATGTTCCAATGTATTTTGCTCAAATTTGGCAATATGCTTATCTAGCATGCTAAGATGAACTGATTATATATATGGTGTCACCATGACCTAATTTGAACAAATGGCAGCTTAATTAGATGTTCGTTAGGGCTAGTCACCATAATATCTCCAGAATGCCTCCAAATATTATTCTTTAGCTGAAGTTTGATAGGAATAATTAAGGGTCCGCCCCATGGGGGGACCCTTTGTGTTTTCGGGTTGTCCGTCCGCCCAGATGTGCACATTCTCGTTACCACGATATTACCTCCATGTATTTTGCTCAAATTTGGCAATATGCTTATCTTACCAAGCAAGATGAACTAGATTTTGGTGTCATCATGACCTAATTTGAGCAAATGACAAACCCTTCAGTCAACGCTTGGCGTTGTAGGTATATCTAGTTATATATTCCTGCATGTAATTTAGCTGCATGTTAAATTAGGGCCTTGCCTTTGGCCGAAACAAAAGATTGAGACTTAGTTTAAGCATTTTATGTTTAAAAAAGCAATTAGAAACCGAACAATGCCTGTTTAAGTTCCTTTCCCCCAAACAAAAATACAAATATGACAGGTATAAGGCAAATTCACAGGCTTCTTTTTACGTTAACGCTGTCATGACAAAAGACGATTTTTCTACAGCAAAGGACGTCAAAGATAATGATACAATGATAGATGTATCTTATTAGCGGCAATGGTAACCTTTGGGCTCATCTAAATTTTAAAATATTGATGCTATTCACAAATTTATTTCTGAGTCTAAACGATTTACATTCTGAGCCGAGCCTACCATGCCCTCTCCTGGGACAGATCATGCTTAGCTTATAGTATACCCTCCCGGTGTCAATTTATGCAGTTTTGAAAATTAGGCCTCTGACATGACAATTTTTTATTTATTTATTTATTTATTTATTTATTTATTTATTTATTTTTGAACCAAAGGACGTCACATATGGTGATATAATGATAGATTATCTTACTAGCATCAATGAAAACCTTTCGGCTCATCTAAATTTTGAAATATTTGATGCTATTCACAAATTTATTTCTGAATCTAAACGATTTACATTCTGAGCCTAGCCTACCATGCCCTCTCCTGGGACAGATCATGCTTAGCTGATAGTATACCCTCCCGGTGTCAATTTATGCACTTTTGAAAATTAGGCCTATAATACCTGTTGCATAGATAGTGCGTGACTATTAATCCATCATAGCTATACTGCTCTATCTCGTGTGTTATTACAACATGTATTATGTTTCGTGTGTCATCATGCACTGGAGAACCTGCAGATTGGTTCTCATTGGCCTATATCCAGTCTAAATAAATGTCTTTAAATAATATATAATGATTGTCGAGGGGACTATCTAATAATCTATGGTCCTGTGTAAAATACAATGTTGCGAACATGTGGCAAACCTCACATCTTTAAAGAAATAATCAGTGTGTCTACAGGGATCTTATAATTAGAACTAGTGCAGACCCTATGAGTCTACTGGTATTGACTATGCATGATTAGCCATGTGTTCTCAAACGGGAGATATAAAACATTAAATGGTAAAGATATTCATGCAAAGCATGGGCTTACTGTAATTGAACGTCTATGGTTGATAAGTACATGAATAAATAATGATATATTTCAGTAAAAACAGTTTTGTAGAATTTAATTCTTTCATTTGTCTTTGTCTCTATCACTATCCCTTCCTTCGTCTATCCGCACCCAGCCTCATGAGTCCGCCTGACAATAAGTGCAAAACATTGTCATCCTCTGACGTTTACACGAAGAGCCGTTTGGTTGACCGTTATGGTAGCGCCTCATTTATAAGGGTTAGCTATTACAAGCAATATTAAAATGCTGAAGTTCCCTAAGTTGCCGCTACATGCCAAATCTTCAGGGCTGAGTTGTGGACTGAATCACAGCTTTCCATAGCACGCTTGAAACAGCTGCTGTTGACACGCACAAAGGTTTTTCCTGGAATTACAGACTTTCTCTCTCTCTCTCTCTCTCTCTCTCTCTCTCTCTCTCTCTCTCTCTCTCTCTCTCTCTCTCTCTCTCTCTCTCTCTCTCTCTCTCTCTCTCTCTCTCTCTCTCTCTCTCTCTCTCTCTCTCTCTCTCTCTCTCTCTCTTTATTTACTTATTTAAACGAGGATCTGAATCTGGAATCAGCCTACTACAAATGCTTTTAGCGCGACCCTAAGTGATGTACAAGCAGTTTACGTCATAGTATTCTCTTCCTGCATCTGGCCACCAGCGAAACTGTCCAATAACGACAGGTCTATCAAGAGCGCATTTGACAAGAAGCGAAGAAGAGCTGAAATACCTGAAACACAACTGACTTTGGTTTAGACAGGTTCACGGGACATATCCTTCTGGACAAGTTAGGTAACAAATGGTCTGTTGGGCTAATTTTGAGCCCAAAATAGACAGAAAGATTGTTCCGAAAAGAGAGGTGAAAAGTAAGTGCTAGAGGAAGCGAAGTTATCTTTGTTATTGTTCCTAAGCCTGCTCCGTCTAAGAGTCAAATGCAACATTCTATGCAAACCCAGGTTACCGTGCAAACTTGAACTTCAAAGTCGCTTTGAAGTGTAACATACTGCAGACGTTAGGTAATTTCTTTGCAGGCTTTCTGTGGCCAAATTTTGATTCCAGATTACCCTAGTAGATCTTTGCTTGATAACATTTTAATTTAGCGACGATGATGATGATGACGATAACGGTTTTTTATCGGTAAAAGAAGAGAAGGGTCATGTTCTGGCTGATCTAAATCACTTGTTAATCGGGTCAATGCACAGTTGATTGAAAACAAAAGTGGCGGTACAGAAGCATCCGAACAGCCTTTGTAAGAAAAGTCCGAACAGACAAAAAAAAAACCAGCATCTTTTGAAAGCCACGGAGGTTGAAGTGTCTGTCGTACAGCAGAGCCAGTCATTAATAGCGACTTTTTGGCAAAAATATCAGTGCCACAACCTGGAACTTAAGGCCCGGGCTACCAAAGGGTCAACAGAATTTGCTCAAAAGTCCAATATGTTGGTAACCACTTGGCATTTGAAATACGAGCCACATTGATAGGGAAACAGTGATTACTTATATAGGAAAAAAAAACCCAAGGGTTTAATACTCAAATGGTCATTGAGAGACATAGGCAGTGATTTGAATTGTTTAGCACATAAAGCACTTTTATCTCGGCTTGCCAAACTAGAAATACAACCAATAATAGAGTAGACAGAAAGCATGGAAATCTGCCCACAGATGTAGATAATATTAAGTACCAATATGTGTTAAAAGCACAAACTCGTGGAGACTAATCTGGTGGTATAAATAAGTATGCAAGCAACAGGGGTCGATCATACGGTAGTATCATACGGTAGTGGACATTCACAAAGCATATGGAATGAGGGATATCTGTAAAGAATGCGAACAGGTAAACGCGCAGTCCTTTTAACGATAACACAGTGCCCATCACTCCGCTGGGATATGTCAACTTCAATGTCCAAGTGACAACGCCATTTACTTTTTTATGATCTACGTTAACTATTTCAGTGCCAAATTTTGGAAATTGTCAACAGCTTTCCTCTGAGTTCTTTGGGTGTAATTGTGCCAAACCGCGCTGAGGAAGCTAGCGACCTTGGCCGTTGTGTTCAATGGGACTATAGGCATGCTGGTGCTAGAATGTAAGATCTTTTTACGAAGGATATTGATAAAGTATCCCTTGATAATTCATAGAAGTTCATCTGAAGTACTTGCATTTTAGTCGTAGTTGCAGTGAAAAAAGTTAAATGATTGCTGTGCAGATACACTTCATGTTCCTTTGGCTCCATTAAAGGGTCACTTATCCACTTTGTCCCTATAGAATAGTGTGGTCATAACCATTACTTAATAGATACCGCGGTCAGCCTCAAATGTATCAGGAAACGTGGCCTCATAAGACTCGGAGAGATGGTAGGAAATACTGTGATAATGACTTCTGCATAGAGAAGTAAAATTTGTAGAGGGGATGGGGTGGTGGGTTGGGATGGGGGCTGCTTATGAGAGTGCAGCGATTATGCGGCCTGTGTTATGATACTCCCCAAGTTGTGACTTAAATCTGGGCTTAAAATGTAAAGCCAAATCATGTATTTTCACTCTCAACAAGCCAGCAGCTACTAATACTTTTTTTTTGGCTGGTGGTGCATTCGCCTGTCCTCAAAACGTCAGTGAGTCTATGCGGATATTTTGTGCAGGCCTAAAGAAAACCCGACACAGGGTATTGAGTTTGGTCTTTGACGAACCCACTGGACAGTAGCTCTCTGTTCGGAGTCAAGTTAAAAAGACTAAAGCTGGATGAAAAAATTACCCGAGCCAAGTACCTGATAATTAACCCCCTGGCATTGGGTACATAACCAACAACTAACAGAAAATACCTTGGATGCGAAAATAACCATTGAGATGCAAAGCATCAGGAGGGCGTAATTTCCTTACACTATTTTGGCGTTTTGATCGCATGGGTAAGAACGTTTTAAGGGAATGTATACACAGAGATGTATTCTTTATAGTGCCAGTTAAGTGTTAACTCTTTCAGTGCCAAGTTTTGACTGAGTCACTTTTACATCTAGTTTGAATATATATATATATATATATATATATATATATATTAATATATATATATATATATATATATATATATATATACACATATATATTATGTGTGTGTGTCCTATGGTAAGTAATGCAAATTTCCTCCATACTGTGATACTATGTTTTATACCTGGAGTATACTGCCATTTCAAAATAGATTCCTGCATAGGCTGGTGTGCACACTGAGTTTGTGCACTGCAGAATTTGCATTGAAATCACATCTGACCTTCATATTTCCCTGGAACTTCAAACCTATGGACCAATCAGAGCAAATAACTAGCAGGTGACCTAACTGCGTCAGCTGCTTTCTTTGTATTGTTTAGATACACAGCACAACCATGTGTGCCAGACGGCAGGATAACACTTTTCCAAATACTATCTTCGAAGTTCACTCTTTTAACATTATAATACACAGACAGAATGCCACAACAAATACTTCTTAAACGAGAAGCTTTACTGGTAAGATAGGTATTAACATGTGAGCCATCTGACATATATTTAGAAAACACAATTCCAAGATACTTATACATATTACATTCTTCAATAGGTAAATTACCAAGCATTCATTTTCTGGCAGAATTAGTACGTTTGCCCTACACTCATCACTTTAGATTTATTCTGGTTGAAAGACACATTCAATTTTTGCACAAAATAGTAGCAACATTTAACATGCTTTCCCAGTTGTTTTTTGTCCTCTGCCATAAGAGCTATGTCGTCAGCGTAAAGTAGGGATGGAAAACGAAAGTGTTTATAACATACACCCAGGTTCTTATTCACGAGCATGTCTGCCAAATCAGTCATTACCAAAGAGAACAGGGAAGGGGAGAGGATACATTCTTGTTTCACTCCGTTGATTATATCAAACCATGAACTTTCACACGGTCCAAAGATCACTTATTTTCAAGTTTACTGTAGAGGTTTTGAATAAGACACCAAGCTTTACCTTGGATTCCCTTTCCCCATAATTTCAAAAAAGTTTATCTTTATTAACAGGATCGAACGTTTTGAATATATCTAAAAATGTCAACCATGTGTTTAATTTATTTTGCTTTCTAAGACCACAGAGTCTCTTCAAAATGAAATACTGATCTTCTAATCTTCTGTCTTTTCTATATGCTCCGTGTGGCTCTCACAGAATTCCGCATCTTCAAGAAAAACGTGAACTGTTTCTCAATTACCGATGTAAATACCTTGTATGCATTAGAGGTGGCACCACTAAATTGAATTTCCCATATACGGCCATCATAACACCTCCTGGCGTATCTGAGAGTAAGAGCTGTAACTTAATGAAGACTATGCCCACCAATTAAGTTCAGGTCTGACTTACAAAATAAGAGGCATTAACATATATGATGAACACCAAACTTTTGACTTTGCCCCACCTGAACGCAGTCATGTTGGATTTTCACCTGTCCGCACCCAATATCACTTTTAAAATTCTGACCACCCCGGAAAAAAAATGCCAAAAATTAATTATTGAAATCACTCTATTTTATGATGACAAAATCTGAATTGAAATTATATGTAACGGGTTTCAGCCCATCACAAATTCCACCACACTGGTCAAGCTAAATCCTACAGTGCTGGTCATTAGACATTATACCTTTGTGCTGCCCTCTGTGGCCAATTTAGGGGTGCAACCTCAGAAGTAATGATAATACCACGGCCATTAGAAAGTGATTCTTTACTATCATCTTTATAAATAGGCTTCATGTATCCCCGAAACCATCCATCATGGTAACTTTCCAATAATTTATACAAATTAAACAGAGCCACCAGAGCTGTCACAAATGTCCTCCCTCCATTTTTTTATGAATTCATTGGGCATGTTTCGATACCAGAAGCTTTCCCATTCTTTAGTTTACTAATAGCAAAGTTCACCTCGTCATAATCTATAACCACATCAGTTAAAGCTTTTGTTTCCCCGCAATAATTTATCAACCTCAGATGTATCATTTTTCGCACGAATTTTTTTCTGTATTACTTGTAATATTTGTAACAATGTTTGACCAGTAATCACCTGAACGTTTGCGTATTTCTTTAGGATCTTCAATGGCACGAGAACTGTCTCTAGGATCCATGATTCAGAGGGGAAATTTGTTGTTACCATTCACTCCCTTGTACGCCAGTATGCTCTTGAATCTTTAGCACCTTCAGAAGAATTGGCTACATTTACCTTGATTTTTAAATTAACTCTTTTAATTCTAATTTTCTCTTGAATTTCATGTTTACGTTTTAAATATCAAACCCAAATTTTGACTGCTATCTCTTTTAGTCCAATATCCATAAAACCTGATAGTCACCTGGCGACTTTTTATGAGACTTCCTATTTCCTTACCTTGCAACTGTTTATGTTGACCTTCGACAATCTTTTTACCAATCACAGACTCGCCAACTTCAATCAATACATTTCTTAAAGATAGCCATGCGTCATTCACAGAATCAAAAGGAAAACAGTCACAAGTTTACAGAGGTGTACTTAACGCCCTCTCAAAAACACTAGTAAACTTTCTTTCCCATGTCCCATTCCGTGTATTGTGGCACCGGGGGGCGTCTCCCTACTAATGTGTTTATTACCAGTGATTTTACCCTGAATACCAAGGGTGTTATGGTCACTGCCAGTATCATACAACCCAAGTTCGTTTATAGTGACATATATGCCATATCTCCCTGGAACTTGGAAACAATTGACCAATCACAGCAATTCACTTCCCTGATGCTGAATAGGATACATAGATCATCCCATGGCAAGATCAGTATCCTACCCTGTACAGAACCCCCGAGAGCCCGTATCCTCCCGAGACCTTCGGGTACCGGGAACTGTACAGGGTGGGATACTGATCTAGCCATAGGATGATCTAGGTCTCGGGATGACACACACACACACACACGCACATGCACACGCGCACGCGCACGCTATTTAGTGCGGTAGCCTGCACCTGATTGGCCGCAATGGTGTATTCATACCTGAAGTCTTCACAACACAGGTGAGATCGCCCGCCGGTGACCTAAAAAAACCCGATAATCTTTGGTAATTAACCCCATTCAGGAGTTAATCATAAATTATCTGGTACATTTGTGCGAAATATATGAATTGTTTTGTAAAACAGAGACTTGCAGAATATTTTTTGACATTCAAATGCGAGTAAAATTTTCTGCGGATTCCCTCCCCCCCCCCCCCCCCCAAAGATTACGTCCAATGGCATACAAGCACACTAAGCTGATGGCATGTACCAGGACCCAGGTAATTTGCATATAAACACATAATGCCTGGCTCAACTACCAGTCCACAAACTTAAAATTTGGACATTTGACTAGGTGGCCAAATACCTTGTCAACAAAATGTACAATGCTGGACTTCATTTATATTGACTCCACAACAGATCAAGCAGTGCATGTCCTATCTTTACTTTAAGTTTATACTTATATGGACTTAGAGACTTCTCATAGTGATTCTATAGTGTAACCTAGAGTGTCTGCAGTACCTGCATATAAGTACAGCCTATGGTAGTCACATGACCTGAGCAATTCCAGCCGTGTCGTCGCTCTTTCCTTTGCCTCCGTGTAAGTTGGGCGATGATCTATGTTGTTCTTACACATCTATAGGCAGGTATGTAGTAGTTTTAGCCTTTTCAGTTAATCAAATGACCGCAGGACAACATTAAATCATGTATACTTTACGTTTTAAACGCCTTCTGGATATCACTGTCGTGTATGTTTTGTTGCTTCCTTTTGAACCAAAGACACCTCTGAACAGTTTAAAGCATGAACACAATGAAGGAAGGCGATTCTTCTAGGTCATCATTGCAAAAGATACACACCAATCTAAATGTGATATAAATCGATCATACTACTTAACGAGATCGTTTTCTCACAACAGGTTTTTCTTTTTTTAAAAATATTTTTACTGAGATTCTCGGGTGTCTTATTCACATATGAATGGAATTAAAAGTGTTTAATTTCCAACGTAAAATATATTGGAGAAAAAGTGGCAGCACTTATGTTAACTCCTTTCCATACTACATACATGGAGAGAGAGAGAGAGAGAGAGAGAGAGAGAGAGAGAGAGAGAGAGAGAGAGAGAGAGAGAGAGAGAGAGAGAGAGAGAGAGAGAGAGAGAGAGAGAGAGAGAGAGAGAGAGAGAGAGAGAGAGAGAGAGAGAGAGAGAGAGAGAGAGAGAGAGAGAGAGATAAGGTTGCACCGTATCTGAGTAAAATAATTAACATTCGATTATGAAGTTTTGAACTACTTCCAATATAAGTTATTCAACGCAGAGTCGAAATTTTGATCGCCAAACAAAAGAAGTTATATCCGTGGGTAATGCAGAAAACTATTTTTTCTCTCTTCGTGTATGATGCATCCCGTATTCAGCACGTATCCTCGGCCTGTAGTTTTTATCATTACACGTATGTCTCCTAAGAACTGTGGCGGGATAGGTTGCAAAAGGAACACACTTGACAAAACGATCTCAAAAGCCCCCAGGGAAGTTCATAACCCCTTGACTGGGGTAAGCCTTGTATCTACCCATCCTTTCAAGCCAATGAATAGTTGGAAATATTTTGTGCGTTACATTTATGCACAGGGTCGCTCGAGGGTGTGTTTGTATTCATAACCCATTGGAGCTGTGTGACACTTATTCCCATACGACATCTATTTATTGCCTCTTAGATACAATTTAGACGTACAGGTGCACAATGTTTCAGTGTTATGTTAGTTTATAAATATCTTCACACACGCACATGTACATACATACATACATACATACATACATACATACATACATACATACATACATACATACAAAAGAAGACAATGATTAATTTATGAGATATATCAGGGTGACACCACATGCGTTTGGAGTGTGAGAGGTACGCGGAGATACCTATTCTATTCACTTTGTCAGTATTTTCTTGACAGGCCAGCGTTTCGCTTTTGGGGTGGTGCTGGTCCCTATTTCCTTTTATTTTGCATGCTGAAAATGTTTATTGTGGTTACTTCCAGTTAGTCTTTTAACTTTTCGGGAAAAGTAAGAGGGGAGGGGTAGCTCACATGGAGTAGCCAGGGCGCCTTAATCCACTTAACAATCATATCATGCTTACTACGCTTTTTAACACTACAATTTAATCTCACCGTGGCCTGTGCGTCGCGTAATATCACATGAAAAGGCACCCCTACCAAATACACATGCCAATGCTAATTCTTGCAGGGATACATTCTCTAACGGAGCTAATATTCACACAGAACAGTGTGACACTTGATGTCAGTATGGAGATTACGTCAATGTAGCCGCATGTAACTTTTTCCCATTAGAAATTACCAGAAATGGTTCAGTGTGATGATTGTCGTATACCAAGGAAAGCTACCCACTCAGTTCCAGAGGACTAAATGTGACATTTTTCCTCAGTTACCTCTATAAGAATGCCAGTCATTAATTATACCATTTTGGAAATTTGGGTAGTTAGGAGGCCTGCATCAAAATATTTCCGCCGCAGTTTTTTCTTTGTGTAAATGAGAGAATTGCTTCCTGAGTAAATTGTGTATTTCTGAAACACAAAACAGAGAAAATTCAAAGATTTGGTCAGACAAAAGCGAAACGGTGGGAAACAATGTGCTGTCATGAATGTGAACTAAACAAAGCAAAATCGCTACGCTTCATTTTGGTCCTACCAAGGTGTGAAAAAGTGAAATAAGTAACTAAAATAGACGATCTGAAGAAAGTGGCTGAAAGTAAAACATAGCGTTTATCAAAAGTATATATATACTGAAACCAGGAAATTAAATACATTTTGCTTACATGATAGAAAAAAAAACGGGAAAATGTATTGTCTATTGAGAGAAACATGTCTTATCAACAACAAGCGGAACGAAGGGCTGCTTTTCTGGAAGGTGCTTATGTTTGCTGACCTTGTGTTGAATTGCACAACTTGTGTGAGCGTTACTTCAGACATCATTTGAAGTATTTTTGCACCTTATTTTCATAGCAAGGATGGTTTTTAGAAACTTAACACACAGTATCTGATCAAAGTGATCCTCCCTGTTTCTATCTCCAAAATAGATTGAAATTTAGCATGCAACGGGAACTATAAAATAGTTGGCTGATTAAAAGATTTCGCTGAGTAGGTTCTTGAGCCTGTGACTGGGGCCATCAGTAAAACACTCGGTTTCAGAGGGAGTAAAGCAGGTAAAACAAGCATGCATATATCCCGCTTTGTGTCTTCGTGTCACTTTTACTTGCTGTCTGCGTCTGGAGTTGCCTCACAAGTCTTACATGTGGTTAACCCTTTTTGTCTATCATATCAGAGCTGTTTTTGCAGCTTTCTTGGGCGTGAGCTTGGGGGGGGGGGGGGGAACAGAAAAAAGCTGTCGACCAAGGACAGTGTTTTCTTTTCGATTTCCCGAAGCTATCAGTACAAACTATTTTGGTGAAGCATGAATTTGGCACAAAACTGAAGCAAAAGACATGTGTAGGAATGGGTCGCAGTCCAACGATCGCAGCAGATGAATGCTATTATAGGTTTATACTTACCTGGATCCAGGTACACACAGTAGATTTTTTTTTAGTCTGACATGATAGGCCTATATTATATGTAAAAAAATATATTTGGATTCAGAGTTTGTTCATGATCTAATTGATAATGGAATGCGTCATTGCACTCGAGTTTGTTCCTTTGTGATCAACTCGCAGAGTGAAATTTGAGATATAGGAACCAACTCAGGACGTCTCCTAGCTTGTATCAGTGTGATGGGACAGACAAGTGTTAATGAAAAGTAGCTCTTCGGCATCTACATTCACATGTTTAACTTGCTACTACACCGGTGAATACTTTAACCCATCTTGGTGGGACTAAGGAGCCCCGCAGGTGGTCACATACAGATCTGTCAATCATGAAAGGGAGATGAATGTGCACAGGGAACTTAAGCAAATCACGACCTTCTAACTGAGTTGGTATGTGTGACTGTGCATGTCACTTTTTTTATTCTGGTGAGAAAGTTACATGTACACCATTTATTTAACTCGGTTGAGCAGCTCAATTGGTCTAAAGTATTATAATGTCTGTCAGTTCGTTGGCAAATGGTGAAATGAGATGAAAATGCTTTGGTCTGTTATCTCTGTGGCTTGTTCCTTTTAGGTCAGCTGACCAAAGTTTGCAGAGCTCATGCGCTCACTCATGTCTGTCCGTCTGTCATTCCGTCCCTCCGTAAACTTTTTTGCTTGTGAACGCGACACAGTCTACAGTTATCAAGTCAGCCGCATACAACTTATCTAAGGCTTGTAAAGTGTATGGAAATCTAGTTCGATTTCGACATTGGTGGCGCCACCTACAGAATTATGAACTATAGGAGTCAAAATGTGACAGTCTTAAGACCACTCTAGCATCCTTATATTTTGATGGATCTTCATGCAATTTAGTGGCATTGTGGAGAAGGTCATAATGTTAGTTGCATATGATACTAGTTGCGCCACCTATACCTTGCCAAACGCCAAACTGTGTTGAAAGATGGAACTTCCACATATCGACAAAATAAATAAATAAATAAATAAATAAATAAATAAATAAATAAATAAATAAATAAATAAATAAATTAGTGAATAAATAAATAAATAAATAAATAAATTAGTGAATAAATAAATAAATAAGTAAGTAAGTAAATAAATAAATAAATAAATAAATAAGACATGCTAAATTTATAAGATATATAAATCATGCCCAATATCAATGTGTTATGTAATATCGATGACCTTGACCTATTTTCGTTAGATCATCAGTCTTGTAAAGTTAAAAGAGGTGATTTTGTAATGTTGGAGTGTAGTTTAGACATCAATGGCATAAAGTAATGAGTGTCCAGATCAGAATTGCACATGAGTAGATTATACATGAAAGTTTACTTGATTACCTACTTTTTTGGTCATCGTGACCCAATTCTTATGGAGGTTGGCACTTGTCCAAGTTTATTGTTTTTCTTCAATAACGCAAAAATGTACTACTAGTTCCTGGTTTGAACAAACAGATCATGTATGGAAAGCTGAACACAGCGCACACATTTGAACGGTGGGTCTCTCTCTCTCTCTCTCTCTCTCTCTCTCTCTCTCTCTCTCTCTCTCTCTCTCTCTCTCTCTCTCTCTCTCTCTCTCTCTCTCTCTCTCTCTCTCTCTCTCTCTCTCTCTCTCTCTCTCTCTCTCTCTCTCTCTCTCTCTCTCTCTCTCTCTCTCTCTCTCTCTCTCTCTCTCTCTCTCTCTCTCTCTCTCTCTCGTTTGCCCTATGCCCTCCTCCGATAGCATAAGTAATCGCTTTTTCCGTGGGTCCGTCCCTCCGCTTTTCATGCCTGGGCTATAATTCACTTGTTCTGCAACTTGGATTGATGAAACTTTACACACAGGTGCATCTGGACATAAAGGTGTGTCCTCTACCAAAAATAGGCCACTAGGTTAAGAATCTGGGTCACAATGACATATCCTTATAAAATCTTGTCCGGGCTATAATTCCTTTACCATGTAACTTAGATCAATGAAACTTCACACACAGATGCATCTACACATAAGGGTGTGTCATGTACCAAAAGTATCTGGGTTACAGTGACATATCCTCACAAAATCGTGCCCGGCTATTGTTCCGTTACAAAAGCAGGTCACTAGGTCAAGTATCTTGCTCATAGTGATACATTCATGTAAAACTGCATTAGACTTCATGCCCGGGCTGTAATTCTGTTGCCCTTTGACTTAGAATCATGAAACTTTACACACCTGTGTATCTGGACACAAGATTGTGTTATGTATAAAAGTAACTCACTAGGTCAAGTATCTGGGTCACAGTGATAGGCTATTCTTATTGGCGACGGTCATTCCAAAATGAGACCTGTGGTTATAAATGGGGCGAGGAGGACATAGATCCAGCAATCTCTGATTCCCTTTTAATTTTTGTTTTCTATTTTAATGCGGGCTATGACAATTCTGTTAGCCACCACGTGTTTTTATCTACCGTCTATCCACGTCGCAATTGATTTAAATAGATTTTACATAAAAATTCAATTCGGATGCATGGTTTATGCCCTCTGCGGTCTCGAACACAGAAAAGACGGAGCATGACGCATGGCAGCACGCGGGGCATATGCTAAGGACAACGGTGTAAAGAGGACAGAGTAATGAGCAACGCGGCACAGACTTGTACATGTTTAAAAAATAATTGCTGCTGGGGTGTAGTAGTTTGGTGTGGGCCGCCATAGTGTACATGCTGAAGAATATACATGTATAGTTAGATACAACGGTAGTCATAACCAGCAAATGTCAAGTCATGCTATTATTGTAATATATCTGTTTCATACTTTGAAAATTATTACACTTTTATTAAAATGACAAGTTTGCGACCAAAATAAGAGCGTTTGAATGGCAAAAACTGCCAGAGGCAAGACCTAACATTGCAGTTGGTCGCGATAAATTCTGCATTTAGTAGTGTTACATCCATAAATATGATGAAAAACACTTCATTTGCTGTTCCATAGGTGCACCCGATACTATGTTATCAAAAAAATACACCACAGATCACATCATATAAGGCCTTTCCCTGTTTCCCAATTATATTTTTTGACAATAAAAATATGTTTGAACCAGATATACCACCAGTTCACTATATCTCATGTGCAGACATGCTTTGGGGACAGTACTGTCCTCAGTATTGCTTGAATCTGTTAACAGTTTCAGAATTACCGATATGTACAGATAGATTGTTCTAAAGATTATTTTTTATCATCTGTACATATTACCTGTCTGCTCTCCATATGCTTATCGCCACTACAATATGTTATGACAGTCTAGGCTTTCAACTCTGTCATATCATTCTCATCAGATATATGATATGACGGCACTCATGACGCGCAAATGCAATTTATGTTTTTTGAATACCAAGCGAACGAAATCCAATCCCAAACCTCCCACGCGTTGGTGTGACGATCGTGCGCATGACCGATTGCACAGTTCCGCCACTGCACCTGCTGCTTGGTAGGTCACGTTAACCTGACCTTAGATCCACATCTGGGGTCTTAGTGTGGGGTCAAAGTTCGCCCATTCTGTCCTCCGTTACTTGTCTCTCTTGTCGGGGAAAGTAAACCCTTGCATTCATACCGTTAGTGTCTCCAATTTTGTTATGTCTGCACAGCAGCCTGGAACCATGAAGGTGTTCACGTGCATTTTGAAAGCATGAAACCGCCTAGAACCAATAAAAACAAAACCCTACGAAAACCCACTTCACACGTTACAACTTAACACAAGAATGGCCCATCAAGAATGAGGACAACTTGTCGCGAAGTACCGCTAAATCACGTTGAGCGATCCTGGTGGCAGAAGCAGCTTCTAGACATTTCGAAATACTGGTATTGTGTGGTGACAATAGGTGCACATAACCACGTGCAAATAATTACAGGCTGTTATCCAGTTTTGCTATGAAATTGATGTTTGAACCAAATTCAGCATTGATGTTTTTTAATTTGCTATTTATGCTGCAAAGTCAAGTACCGTGCAATAATTCCCTATCATCATTATGAGAATATGTAAGCTAAAATGTGAGGAAGAGAATCTACTGTAGGCTTCTCAATATCACAATTCGTGTGATTTTCGTATTTTCGCAAGACACCGCTCCTCAAAAACACGAAGTCCCACAAAGTCTTAATTGACCCCGTCCCATTGGAAACTCACTCACTTGGGCGGCCCATTGTGGATTCACTACTTTACTGGTCCCGTATTTACGAGCAATTTTCCACAGTGCTGTGGTTGCAGTTACTGCGAAAATAGGCTGGACGAACAAGCCTTCGACATTATGGATTGTATTAATGTAGGCCAGTAACTTTTGCGTCTGCCAACTCCACTGTGTTATGTACAATTACACACAACAACATGACTTTTTGGTGCAACAGCTGATCACGCATGACCATTAGTAAAATACCACCAACTTTAAGACACAACTGCATGTTTATTAATTCATCATAATGGCCTTGCCAGATGTTGTTATCTTCCCGGACAATACACGATTCACCGTCCCGTCAATGGGCCGTTAGGTGCAAGCTGGCTCCTCACTGAACACTCAAAATACCAGGTATGCCCATATATGAGGTCTTACATGCATAACTGTGGTACTCAGGAACTTTATGTGGTGTAGGCACAGATGTAAAGCATCATTTCTGTTGTTTGCCGTGCGTTGCAGATGCTCATGGTCGGCTCATCCGTGACTAGCATCCGTGACCAGCATCTGTGTCTTCCTCCAAGACAAATACTCCTATGTAGGCAAAGGAAAATGTTGGTTTTACATGAGATCACCGCACGTTTTTCTTCGGTTCGGTGGAATGTGTGCTAAATGAGGTATCACTGGGGAGACGAAAATATCAAAAGGACCGCTATTAAACATGATGCATTGTCTTATGTTCACGTTGGCGGGAGCTGAAGAGATTCCCTTGCGTTATTTCATAAAATTTTTAGCTGTCTCAAAGAAAGATCTCTCCGATGCGCTGCGTTTGTGTCTTTTGACCTGCTGCCTCAGGTTCTGGACTTCCAGAGGACCTCTGCCGCATTGCCTCTTGCCTGTTTGCATAGGCTGCTTCCCTATTCCATTGATTATGAAGTGGTCGGGTATCACCAGATGTTATACAAAAGATTCCCATGCTATCATTTTATTTATTTGTTTATGGTGGGTATTACTTTTTGCAAAGTAGATAACGCCAGAACCTGCTAAGAAGCAAACCGAGCAGGACATTGTCTTCCTTGACTTTACTTTGCTGTTTCTCTCTGTTTTCTTTAAGAATTGGCAAATCGATAGGATAACAAATACCATTTTCTTATCATCGTAATGCAAGCGGAAGTGAAGGCTCGGCCATTGTGTTAACTCTTTCAGTGCCAAGATTTGACGGAATAAAAAAACTTGCTTGGCACTGAAGTCTCCGAAACAATAGACATGCTGATAATTGAGTAAAAGGCCAGTTTTCAAAACATATGAATCAAGATCCTTATTTCAATTAAAAGCACATCGACGTATGTTGAAATCAGTCACGAAAGAGTTAACAGACACAGCCAGGCCTTACCGTTGTCGACAACACTTAATTCATGGTTTTTCATTTCAAGACCCAGTCACGTACAAGCACACTAGTGTACACCGTTTATATTTGAAATGTCAGGAATTTTTGAAACCCTTTATTTATTAAAAGTATGCCAATAAAAAGAAAGGCCACATTTCACATCTTACCAACAATAACTATACATGGAACATCACATTATGTGTTGTATAGTCAATCTTCTACAGCAAACATAACTGCATGATTGCATTGAAATTAGACATGAATACAAATGTTACTTTGTCACATGATTGAGTCTTGTGCCAGCTTGTGTCCAAGCATGAAGATCCTTGACCATATATGTCACCCTGTTGTAGACAAGCCCGTTATTGTGTAGCGTGTGAAAACAATCTTTGTCCAGATGAACTTAATTTTCGCCACCTCTGGAGGCCGAAGTAATTTCGAGGCACGCGTATCCATAAAATTACTGTGAATTGCTGTTTTTGCGTATGTTAATTTTTGCATTTCTTTATAAACGGAAAAATTTGCATGGTCTTAAAATAGCCGTTTTCTTTAGTCCAAATATTGGGCTAATGACGTCCGAAATGTTCGTGGTCATTTAGATTCGCAGACTAGGTAATACCACAAAAATTGCGCAATTAAAAATACCACCAAAGGAATACGATTTACAGTAGCTGGACTGTTTTCACTCGTAATTTTCAGAAAGAATTCATGTTACCTGATTTAAAATTGACAGGTTTTCCGATGTATTCCGATACGATTATACCTACGAATCTATGTTTCAACTCACGTATGAAAATTTACTTTTAAATTGAGTAATATAAAGTGTCATTGTTTACATCTAACGCCATTTCCAGGCAATACTGGTTATGGTCAAACCTTAGTCTGAAAATAAGTGGTACACTGTTAAACTGGCGAACTTACACAGAAAGTTATTGGCTGCTTCCCTGTGAGTAAGTTTAGGTTCTGTAAGATTCCTTTGCAAGTAAGTTACCATATTCGTCTGTGTATTCCGTTCCTTTCTCAATGACGAAACAAGGTACAAAAAGTTCCCTCACTGTTACGATATGAGCAGCAAAAGTGACATAAGATACTATAATTCGCACAGAAAAAAAAAAAACAAGAAGGCTGTGTGAACAGCCCATGCTAAGCTGACCTAGACATTCATCACACTTGCAGCTCTGTGAACTTGGGATAGGATCAAGGTCACCCATGTTCTGAGTAGGTCTGACCTTTATAGAACACGAACATGTGCAACATTAAGGTTCCAGTTCAAGTAGTTCTCAAGTTATAGTGAAGAATAAAATTCATTTATGTTGCACTATGACCCAGAAATGCGGTCAAGGTCACTCATGTACTGCCTTCATAGAAAAACTTTAACATGTGCAACATCAAGGTCCTAACTCAAAACAGATCTCAAGTCATCAAGTGAACAGTAAATTTCGTGTCAGTTGTCCTGTGACCTTTGGAAATGAGATCAAGGTCCAAACATCACTGGAGCATGACCATTTGCACAAAATATGTAGACACTTATAAAAGGTACATCTCTGACACGTTTGGCACAAATCTGGCGAAAATTATTTCGGTTATAACCATTACAAGAAATTCCCACGTTAAACTTTCCTATTAAAACCTTTTAAAGATTTTCGAAAAAAATAAAATAAAAACATAAAAAATCCAAAAACACTGGATCGTGACCATTTGAACAAACATGGTAAAGACCCATCCAAGGTACATTGCCATCAAGTTTAAAGTAAAACTGAAACACTGTTTCTTCAGAGAAGTCCAAAATATGAATGACCATTAGAATGCCCATTGACTTGCATAGTAAGCAATAGACAAGATGCATTTATCAATAAGTACCCAAATTGAAAAAAATCGTGAAAAATCAGGAATCCATAGCAGTGCTATTTAGTCAATATCTTTGCTTGACCCTTTCACAAAAACATACCCACAAAGTTTTAACTTCATCTGAGTAACGGATCTGGAGAAGAAGTCACAAGTATCAAAAACACACAAAAATTCATGAAAAAAATGAAAAAAAAAATGCAGCACCACCTGGTGAACAAATTAAGAACTAGGAGTCCCTAGAAGTGTTCTTATGTCATATAAAAGCAATTGGTTGAGCGGTTGTGGAGAAGAAGATTTTTTAAGATTTGTCAAAAAAAAGAACCCCCCCAAAAAATCATTTAAAATACAAAAATTACTGGAGCGTGACCATTTGAACAAACCTGGTAGAAACCCACCCAAGGTACATCAACACCAAGTATGAAGTCAATCTGGAAAAAGTCGAAAATGTGAATTACCATTAGAATGTCCTTTGACTTGCATAGTAATCAATAGGAAAGCTGCATTGACCGATAAGTACCCGAATTGAAAAGATCATTAAAAGTCAGAAATCCACAGCAGTGCCACCTAGTGAACAACTTTGTTTGACCCTTCCACCAGGAACATATCCACTAAGTTTCAGCTTAATCTGAGTGACGGTTCTGGAGAAGAAGTCAAAAATAGAAAAATCACACAAAAAATCGTTTAAAAAAATAGGGAAAAATGCAGCGCCACCTGGTGAACAAATTCAGAACTAGGAGTCCCCGGGAGTGTCCCTGTTTGATATCAAAGCAATTGGGTGAGCTGTTTCGGAGAAGATTTTTTAAGAGTTGCCCCCAAAAGAACAAAAAAAAAAAAAAAAATCATAAAAAATCCAAAAATCAATGTAGCATGGCCATTTGGACAAACTTGGTAGAGACCCACCCAAGGCTCATACCCACCAAGTTTGAAGTGAATCTGGGTGACGGTTTTGGAGAAGTCGAAAATATGAATTTTGGACGGATGACGGACAGACGACATACGACAGACCCTCGCAAAAGTTCAGCTGACTGATAAGTCAGCTGAAGTAAAAATCAATGGAAATAACAATGGACACATCACTCTTGCCTGAACACCAGACTGCTCAGGGGGCGCCACTGACTTTCCACCTCCGCGGAGCAGACACCTTAGTTAAGGGGGCCAAATTTAATTTAGCGTATATTCGTCAATGAGTCTGACGGAGTAATAAATTGTGATGATCGCTATATTCTAATTCATCTGAATAATCTATTATTAATCGTGAGCAATCTAAAAAAAGGCATGGAAAAAATAATAAATTTCATACTTGGGACGTCAACCAATTGCGCTACTTAAATGATTCAAACCGATGAAGAATGACATAGGTACATGCCACAGGCCATCACCTTTCTTTCTTTCTTTCTTTCTTTCTTTCTTTCTTTCTTTCTTTCTTTCTTTCTTTCTTTCTTTCTTTCTTTCTTTCTTTCTTTCTTTCTTTCTTTTGGTAAGTGTCTGTATCTTATGCCTCATGTGTTTGTAAGAATATATTTCTCAGTTTGAATACCCATATGCAGTAGAGAGACAAGGCATAGCAGGAATTGATTTGTGAAACTATAAACAGAGTAAAACACTAGAAAAGAAGACAAGTCGATATCAGTATATAACATAGCCTAATTGCTTTTGGACAGCAATCATGTTTGAAGTAGTCGAGTGTATAGCCCGATATATGCATGGTATGGTGGGCTTTTTAAAGTAATGAGAAAGTTTTTCAAATTTGAAATGAAACATGACAAAGTGGGATGATTTTTAGACAGATCAATTGATGGTAACCTTGGAAACGTGTAAAGTTTGCTGGCAGAAAACAATAAAAGGTAGCGAGGTAAAGGAAAATATTTTTGCTATTTCAGTCTGGTTTCGTGGAAAATTCTGTTTACTTGATCCGTATACTAAAGATAGTATCACATTGGACATTGGTGTTAATCCATTGTAAAGAAAAAGGTTCAGTGAGCCCAGCGTTTGAGAACCGTTTGCTGGGACAGCACGATCTTTGACCTTTGACTTTGTCTTAGTCACTTGACAGCAAAATGTAGGAGCCAAGTGGCTTGGAACCGATCATTCTTTGGGACACACCTTTCATTATTGGCGATTGCGCCTGTTAGGGAAGCAACCAGCAACATGTGACAGGTCAGCCGAGGTCACTAGGGAAGAGGGTGTGTGCCTTCTCTTTTTGCCTCGACTGTCCATACTGTCCTCATCTGATTGATGATTATACATGTTCATTTCCCACCAAAATCAGTCGTCCGATTGCTAGGCATGATGGGAGCATACTGATGGATAAACAAGTGGTGGCAAAATATTTCAGGAAATAAATATACTTATTTGAAACGATTTTACACTCAGCGGGTGTTTGAGAAAAGACCATGCACCACTTTCATAAAAATGATGATAGTGATAATGATAATGATAATCGAAGTCATTATTTTTGCAATGGCAACATATTTTGTCGCGTTGGATCCAGGAATCTGTCCGCGCGTGGTAGCAATTCCTTGCTTAGCTACACGAGGCTGCAACAGCCCCGCACCTAATATGACTATGTTGTAATGTTCGTGGAATCGAAATTTAAGAATGTCCTTAAAATACGATTTCTTGAGTATTATCTCATTTGAACTGCCAAACGCATTTTAGAACATTTATTTATTTATTTATTTATTTATTTATTTATTTATTTATTTATTTATTTATTTATTTATTTATTTATTTATTTGTTTGTTTGTTTGTTTGTTTGTTTGTTTGTTTGTTTGTTATTTATTTATTTATTTATTTATCTATCTATCTATTGATGTATTTATTTATGTATTTATTTATTTATGCACATACGATAAAATAACGCGTTATCACAGTTCCTCTCATTGTTCTGGTTTTCTTAATAGAATTTGAAGATTTTGTTTAAACATATATTATTAAATCAATTGGGAAACAGGACACAGTCCCATATGGATCTCTCTTGAAAACAGAAAAGGAAAAATGAAACGCTTGACAACATGTATAGAACGAGTGCACAGAGAAACGCTATTACAGTGGCTGGTACAGATAGAGTGGCAAGCCACACGAGAAGAATTATACACCACCAGACATGTTGTATGGAATTTGAAGATTTGACATCAGCGCCAAACATGCGCCATTACGTAAACTATTATTTTTCAAATTTAAATTTTGCTTGTAATTTATAAAGTCAGATTTCATATTAAGAAAGGATCTGAAAGCATGAGTCAGCAGGATTTGTTAGCTCTGTGGTGATATTCTTATCAATAATTTAGCGCGCCATGCCTTTGATTCATGGCAAAGAGGGGGCTTATTGGAGTAGGACTGTGCCATAAAATCAGGCGTTATGTAATTGAAGAACACGATGCGATGCACAAAACAATCTTAGATGATGTTTCCTTCAACCATGGACCACATCGGAATAATATGATCTTAGTCGATTAATTTCAGGCTGCAAACTGATTTCAACATTTAGGAGAATTGATGTTGAGAGAATAACAAACAGACTAGATTCGCAATGACCAAAAAGAAAAAGCAATTAGTGAGGGTGATCTTTTCCTAAATTGTTATTGTCTGGTCTTCGCTACGGGAGCACTGGCCATTGAAGCTGATATTGATTTCATGTTATCTGGGCACAGACAGACACACGGCTCATACCAATCCCAGTTTATTTGATCTTTCAATAACACGTGGCACCATAACCATACCATGACCAGTATTACTCGGTAATAAAACCAGTCTGGCGATTCACTGATTTCCAATCATACCAGCCTCTGGCAGCTGAGCATATCAGTGTCTAGGGTATTTTGTTTTTCTTTGTCTGTTTTATTTCTCTCTCTCTCTCTATTTTTTTTCTTTTCGTTTTCTTCTTTTTGTTTTGTTTTTGTTTTTGTTTTTGAGGAGGTGGATGATGGTAAGACGGGAACATCTCAAAAATTCTTATTTAAACGACAACACAAAGACTGACACAGATTTACCAACCTGACTGAATCTGATAATTCTCAAGTAAAAGCATGTGTGTGCATTCAAAATCAAATTGAAGCTGATGCATGGTTACAGTTCCTACGGTGCTCTCAGGGAGCAAGTCACTGTAAGCAATTTCGCATTGGGGACAATACTTGCCTTTATTGCAATCTGAGTATAGCCAGTATCCAATAAATACATCTGTGCTTGTGTATTATTTTATTATTGTATTATTTTTCTATTACCAATATGAATGAGCCAATCAGATCAATTTTCAAAAGGGATTAGGTCCGGGCAGAGGCGGCATGTTGCAAGTTACCCTTAAGTGTGGCAAGTGATGGGTACACCGCAGAGAAAGGACTGAAATGAGCAGTGCATGCATGGTAGACACTTCTGCTCTCTTTGGTTGTGTTGACTGTCAGTGACCCGCAAAGTTTGAACACAAGATCTATATCAAGTGGCATGAATCTCTTTGGCATTCGGTAAACGCCTTCTGATTTATATACATTTAGGAAAGCGGAATTTGAATAAAGGTTTTCCCCATGCTTGGAATGAACATTGGAGACTAACTTTTAGGTGTTTTATAACATAAGCTCCTTCAGTGCCGATACCATTACAAACGTTGCGTTCATCTGAATGTCCTGCAACGATTGTAAATCCAATTTTGTGTCGTAAAAAGGCCATTCATTCAAGCACCACTATTCCTGTGCTTGGGGGGGGGGGGGGGGGGTGTTCCAAGCCAACAGCTTTCCTGTGCAGGCTTTGAGTGCGTTGCACACAAAGCGCACTTATGAACGCTGTTGACCCACATGTTAAGCCAATGCTTGTTTTAGATTTGTTCGTTTCTCGGAAGTACTTCTGTTCTAACATACCATCACATGTATCTGACAGGTGCTCGTATTTACCAGGACAATTCTGAAAGACAGTAAATGTACTTATTTTCACATGCATAAATTTTTACGGTTTGTTCGTTTCTGGTATTCTACCTGAAGATTAAATTTCAATATTCTGGACAAAGTTCGTATTAAACCTACGTCAAAAATGCTATGTCGTTTATTTTCGCGGTTTTTTACTGTCAGCGCTGTATAAATGAAAGTAAAAATACAACAGAATTAATCGAATTTACCTTATATTGAATAGTTTATGCAAACAATAGACTGAGCTTGTGCGTTTTCAAGATCATTTCCGTCTGAAAAGACTTGGATCTGTATATTCTGCACTTCAAATCATGAATGGAGCGTTAAAAAACCCAAACAAATGAACAAACAAACTAAGAAAAAAAACAAAACAAAAACAAACAAAAAAACACGGAGCTCAGTCTGCTCAGGAGGCAAGGTAATGGTTAAATGCTGTTTGCTTTTACAAAATGCTGAGGTATAAACTTTAGCAAAATACGACTCGTAAGAGGCAATGCCTTTGTGTTTGACGGCATCGCTGGATGTCACGTCCCTCCTCAGATATCCAAATAGTGGGTGGAGCTTTTTCAAGTGGGTACTAAATCATAGGCAAAATAAATAGAGAGACTGGTTTGTAGACAGTTGGATTCAGGTTTATTGGTACCACATTCAATGCTCACAAAAGATGCTCATTGCTGTTTAGATGTAGTGGTTGCGGTGACCTTACCAGTTCAAGTATTTCACCCCAGTTATAGTTTATGATGTCTTGCACGAAGGGCAGAGTTAGGTTTGTGAGGACACGGACAGTTGCCTTTTCGTTGACCTCTAAATTAGTAGTAAACAGCAAGTGTGGACTGTATTTGTCATGGCTGTACATATGCAGTAACAAGTAACTGCCTGTTCATGTGACGTCTGAAGCCTCACAGTCCGCAAGTTTGCAACCTGGAAGATGGAAAAAGTGTTTTGTTCAAAATTGAAGCAAACCCCTGGATTGTACGCTTTTTGATTGGGCCGGTATGAGTTGTAATGAAACCTGTTTTTCTGTAATCCAACATGTGGATTAAGTTTGAGGTTTGCTACGGTATGCAATTCCAAACAAAAT
Organism: Hermodice carunculata; assembly: GCA_964020975.1. NCBI lineage: Eukaryota > Metazoa > Annelida > Polychaeta > Eunicida > Amphinomidae > Hermodice > Hermodice carunculata. Next base: position 63,852,181 of record OZ026618.1, on the reverse strand, counting down.
GTTTCCAAGTGCACATTGTCAACGAATCTTGCGAAAGAGCGGCTTTTCAAAAAAGATGTCAGTCGAGGAAACCTTATCTATGATAAATGTACGGTAAATGAGGCCTTTGATGTAGCAATCATTTTCAAAATGTACATCGCTTTGTCGTATTTTCTGTCAGCGGTATGTGTGGGCATGTGTCTGACCACTTAAAGGATATTTGGTCAACAGTGAGAATAAAGATCGTTAAGTGTGGCCTTTTTCTGCATATCTACTAGCACTGAAATAATAAGATAAGATAAGATGACTTTATTTCAGACATTTAAAAATAGGTCCATAGTATAAAATACATATACAAATTAAAAAGAGTGTTGGTAAAAAATGCCGTACAGTCCAAAGTTTAAAAAATTAGTTATTACACGATTACATTGTACATATAAAAGTTCGCACCATGTTCCACATGCTTGAGCACCATCCTACATCCCAATTTATTAATGTTTGTACCACAGTGTTAACAGATGAGTCGAGTCTTAACAATACAATATAATAGTCGAAGTGTTTTTTCTGGCTCTTTAGTCTTTTTCTTCACATAATCTTCAACCGAAATATATGGAAGTTAAAGATATTTTTGCTAGAGTATCTAAACAAAGATGGCGATTTCGACGCTTAAAAAGTTACTCGACTAACAGTGTATTTGTGTGATTCCTGTCACTTTGAGGTATGCGAGAAACAAAATATGGCATGAGAGATGCCAACTCTCCCTCATCATCAGGGACAATCCCTGAAATTAGCTGAAACTTGACCAGTTTATGGTGTGTGTTCCTAATCAAACTTGAATATTTGCTGCTTTATTCTTTGTTAATTATTTTGTGTCCCTGATGGTCTTGACTATTTGTCCCAGAAATGTCACTTTTTAGTGTTGGCACATCCCTGTGGCATTGGTGAGCTGTGATGGAAAACGTTTGTAGCACTCGTTCTTGGATTTTATGGACTTTGCTCGGCAAGCCTCTCAAAGCCACAAAATCCAGCAACTCGTGCAACAAACGTCATTCAGCATGGCTTACCAATAGACCTGTTCCTAGGACTCGGTTTTGTTCGGTTCACGTCGGGAAGCGCACCGTACTTTGTTTATATTTTGTGTTCGACCACGCTGGCCGGATAACACGTGGAAGGATAAGAGAGTATAAAACACAGGGTGTACATGGATATAACGAAGAATCAAACCGTCAGCAAACTATAAAGGCACGTTTCGCCACTGATGTGACATTTTAGGTAAAAGATTTGCACTGTTCAGCACAATCCAGGCTGCAATCACTGGCGTTAGCCGTGGCATCCGTTGTAAACATATGACGGCGTGGGCCCGACTCGGCTACTTGCTGATTGGACAATCAGGCCAACAATGGAATGCATAATTAATTACGGTCCGGAAAAGTTCGGTACAACTCGGTATGAACAGGTCTATACCAGACTCTCTATGTCCAAGTCCAACAGTTACCACTTCTTTGAATGATGATGGTGGGATGGGGTTAGCATGTTATTGCAACTCTTAAGCGTTTGCCACTTCTCAGTGTACAGAAGCTAACAGGACTTTCGCTCCAAGGGGGGCAGTTAGACCTCCCTCGAATTATCAATGTCCACAAAGGTAAATTATATTGTGTGCGTCTTGTTTCGTATGTAGGTAGTAGTACGGATCTGCTGGTGCTAGAGAAGTGTACAAACGTATAGTACTCAGCAAAAAAATGGCATACAGTTAAAGCCACAGCAAGGAGGAGCAAGCAAAAAATGAGCAGAAGTGGAGTGTGTTAGGGTTTATAGTGGTTATGTCAAATTATAAATTGACAGTTCCAGATGAATATAAATGATATCATAAATATTTTGTAATGGACAAATTTGTACCGTTGTGAGGCCCTTGTAAATCATAATAAACCTGGCCGATAACAATAGGTAACAATATGTAGAATATAGTTACCGGCTGGTTATGGCATTCAACCATACTGAATTATTGCGGGGGATCAATGCCCTTTAGTTGAGATTTGTGAATATATGTATACATGTATATATATATATATATATATATATATATATATATATATATATATATATATATATATATATATATATATATATATATATATAATTGTAAATCATATGAAACGCACCTATTTGTATCACCTCATTTAAGCGTTTTAGGTCTCACCTTATGTAACGCATAAATTTGGACCATGAAATACCCATCTGCTACGGTCCACTTTCTGAGGATACTGGAGTCTATAGCAACAGCTTTACAAGTAATGGAAAAGTGTCACCCGTTAGACCAAGGAGGCTGTCTAACGGATGACACTTTCCGTTCAAATCAGTTGATTTGCCACCCTGATTTTGTTGTTGTTGAGCTTTTAGACCAATTAATTGCCACTTGATACATTGTGCAAGAAGTTAAGCACCTCCCCTCACCCCCCCCCCCCTTAAAATAAAAACGATAGCAATGGGAGGGATAAGACTTATCTTTCACACAATATTTGCTGTTGAGTGATAGCGGGCATTTCGTCTTCATTGACTTTCGGGAATGAGTTGTTTCAGTCGAAGGCTTTCTCAAGGTCATGAAATAACACCGGAAGACAGACAAAAATCGTGAGTCTTTATCGAAGCAATTTCAAGGTTAAGCAACACTAGCAAGGCACAATGAATTAAAGTTGGATAAATGGTTGACAAGGACCATGACACTCTCTCTATATATACATATAATATATATGGTTGGTAGAACACTTGTCATCGTGTACCCTTGTCCTGTCATGCAAATTTTGGTCAACAGCTAAACACCCAGTGTACACCGAGGAAAGCTGTTGACTAATGGAACATAATTTTTGCATTTTTCTCTGATACTTTCATTCAACAGTTTGTCAGTTTGTCTTAGATCAGCATACAGAAGTGAAAAAAAAAAAAAACAGATGAAGGTAGCAACATCTAAACTACCGTTCTCCCCCCCCCCCCAAAAAAAAAAGGTCAGGCCAAAGACATAGACTGGCAATTTCATTGCTACTGTGTGACAGCTACAACAGAATTGACTCTGGGTTTCTTCTACTTTCATATTCTGGGTGCTGAGTAGACACATCAGAAGCTGTTTATTAAGAGCACAGTAACTTAAGATGTGTAATCTAAAAATTTATGTGACAGAATATATATGAAACACGACATACATTGCTAAGAACTACTGTAAAGCAGACGATATTTAAACTGCTGCTTACTTTTGATGTCAAGGAAAATAAATGGTTACACCATAGAGCACTTTAGGTAAAAGTTAATACAGTAAACCAGGTAAACTTCTCTCCTTGTTAAGCTTAATAAAGCAATGAAATATACCCTCGAGCAAAAAACGCAGATAGTTTTCAAATGCGTTTTTTCGCCGCGTGCTGCAGATCGACATATCAACAGCCTTGCCAAGGTCAACAAAGACGGCGACGCAAAGAAGACAATATTCCAAGGTTTAATTTGGGGGGAAGATATCGAAGAAATTGAAATAGAAGCACACCAGGGTTCCTGCATGAATAAACCATAGCATCCGTGTCTTCAGCTCTACATCAGCCTTTTAAAAGACCTCCCAAGGCTTTTTTTAAACCCGAGGATACGGCCCACTGAAAAGTCAGCCAATAAATAGGCGAATAAACTGGCGTCTCAGTACAATGCTCCCCAATACATCAAGCTGCGTTGTATACATGTATACATAGTGATATATAAATAGTATATATAACTCATTACAGTCCAGGCATTTGAACTTAGCCCCAAATTATGTTCACATACGTCTGTTTGCTTTTCAAAAAAACTGTGGAACCTTGCAATCATGTGATATATTTGCAAGTAAAAAATAGTTAGTGACATAAACTATCACATATTTTGGAAACTCAATCTGCCTTGAGTGTTTTTTCCACCGAACTGGCGAGACTCAGGAACGGCGAAGCCTTGGCATTTCTCAAGGAAGCATTTTGGAATTTATTTTTGTGTTCGAGAGAAAATACTCCGGATTTTTTTTTCTTTTAAAAAGTGTAGACCAGAAATGGCTATTTCTTTCCACAGGTATTACATGTACAATTTTGAGGAGGAGCCATTTTTCATTTGAAAAGATATAAAAGGCCAACGGCAGTTTGTATCAATGTTTGAGGAGAGATTAAGAGCAGGGGGCTTTACTCTTGTTTTATGCCCTTTCATGCGAGTCCATAACATAGCGAGGTTTTACACACAGGACACGGGGAAAGTAGCCGTTCAAACACGGGGAGGTTCGAAGGGTGTGCGGGCCATTGACGGTTTTATTCATGGCCAAAGACTGATGCCAATACATCGACAGAGGTAAGTGTCCAACGATCAGTTCTAAATTGACGATGACTCGCGAACATGAGCTTTTTGTCGTTATTCTTCAGCGTTATGCAAAAAGTTTGTTACAAGGGCAAAAGAGACATAGTATTGATAGATGGTCCAATCTTGGGCCATTTCTACTGCGAAATACTTATCCATGCATATTGTTATGACTGCTAAATTGTGCCAAACAAAACTTTGTGCAAGTGTACAACTTGTGGCTGTAATGGTGGTTTTATCGCACTTTTTTAAATAAACGCTGTCACTTCGTGTTAAAGTTTAGTCATCTTAATGTTGTAAGTAAACAAACAACCCGTTTCTACCTTTGGTATAATGGATGAATATGTATGTCCTTTTCGGGCACTAGTGGTATCGTCGTAAAAGATTCAAGAAATAAGGAACTTGGTGGTCTGCAGTTTTTACATTGAACATTTGTGTTTGAGATGTGGATGTAGAAGTGATACCGCCGACTTTGTCATAAGATTGAAAATTAACGATACAAGCGAACCACTTTATGAGGACGAGTGGGTACTGTCATGACTATGTGTTAAGGGACTGTATGTCTGTATTGTTGGCATCGAATTTTACGCAGCAGGTCCCGTTAATGCAGGTATGGTTTATTAGGCTTTTTCAAACACTGTTTTCTGGATCACATGGTCTGTGTCAAAAAGAAGAAAAAAGAACAAAAAAAGCTTAGCTGTTTATACTTTCCAGTTTTATCCGGGGGACCATAGTACCATATGGGAGTCCTAACAACCATATAAAGAGTACTTCTGTGCAGACCATGTGAGCTCCGGATACTCAACTGGAGTAGAGAACACTTTGATCTTGGTCTGTTTCGCAGGCAAACGGAAGCAGATTTTCTTTATATTTAACTAACTGTTTGGGGAAAATAATTGGAAGCTCGACATGGGGGCGTTAAACGTTTCCCTGTGAAACTAACCAAAAGCGCTTGGATGAAATTATGCAAATGATGGCCACTTGAAATTTTAAATCTTGATTATCTTCAAAAGTATTACAGGGAGAGGTACCATTCGAACTTCAGTTCATACGTTTTTGCTGTAAGTGCATCAAATAAACCACAAACAAAAGGTGTAGAACTGTCATTTCTGCTAATTAAGGGCACTTGAAAAGTTTAACTGTTGAATATCTTCAAGATTATCATAGGTAGAGGTGTCATTCCAACTTCAATTCATAGGTTTGTGCTGTAGTCGCATCCAGTGAACCACAAACAAGAGTTGTAGTATTTGGATTTACATGTATCAGGGGGACTTGGGAAATTTAAATGTTGAATATCTATCCTCCAAACAATTATGCGCAGATGTAACACTATGACATCACATCCTTTGCCCGTCATCAATTTTGTCGGCTAAGCACTCAGACGTCATTAAACCTAGAAACATCGTAACAGTGCGTGGCACTCTCAGTGAAATTGAAATAATGCAAATTAGTGGCAAGAATAGTTGACTTGTATATATTTCTGATAGACCAGACATACAACAGACCATGGTCTGTCATCAGCAGTCAATTACATGTATATGTACATCACAGGGATTTATTGTTTACAGTCACCCTAGACATAAACCTGTTTTGCTACAATATGGTGACCATTTTGCCATCAGTCCATGCTGTAGTGTCAACAGTGATCCGTAAATGAATCAAAGTTGCAGTAAAAAGGATACAGTACTAGAATTCGCTAGTTTCTTATCTTGCCCCCCTTCGAAGAAGGTGGGGCATATAGCTTTGCTCGTGTCATTCGGTCGGTCGGTAGAGAGACTGGTTTCCGCACCATAACTCAAAAACTTTTCGAGAAAAGACATTGATAGTGCCCAGGTATATACTCCTATCAAAGGTCCAGGTGAAGTGCGAAGGTGGTTGACCTTGACCCTATTTGGTTTAAACATATTTTTAAAAAATGGGAAACAGAGAAAAGACCCCATTTCCAAGGTCATGGAGGAACTATAGGAAGTTTTGGTTTCTGTAGGCTAAGTAGAAAAGTTTTTATGGTACGATCTGTATGTATGTATGTATGTATGTATGTATGTATGTATGTATGTATGTATGTATGTATGTATGTATGTATGTATGTATGTATGTGCACAGGATTATAGTCCTTATCCAGGGCTACTTCAGATTTGAAGATGGATGACCTTGACTTAAATTCAGAGTTCACAAGGTCACTTAAGTCAACTTGGTTTCTGCATTATGACTCAGAATTTAAGTTATGGCTTTAATATTGCAATGGTAATAGTCCTCTATTAGGGCTTGGTCTACTTAGAAGAAGGATGACCTTGACCAAATTCCCAAGGTCTTCACCTACATTCCTATACCTAAGGTCCAAATTATCTAGTACCATCGGTAGCCGCTAAAGCGCCAGGGTCATTTCCCGGTGCACCTTGCGGCAGATTAGGTCGTTTCAATATAGCAGCCATATTGCGCCATAGTTAAAGTACAGGGAAATGACATCGCAAAGTTGATCGTTATTTTCCAACGTACTACGGAAGTATTTACAAGCTACAATGACAGTCTACAATTTCTTTGAAGCAAGTTTCTTTTCTAGTTTTTGCTTGAATTTCTGTTTAACAGAAAATAGATTGAGTAAAAATTGCAGATGAGATCTATGGGAACATTGTGCCGTACATCAAATATATTTCTTTGCATGCAAGAGCAAATATATAATTTTGCATGCATGAACAGTTGATGGTTTGATTTAATTCTGGCCAGGAATGAATAAACACAAAAAACAGAAAACAGCTTGTGGAAGTTTCAAAAGTCATATATTGATTCGTTTCCTTTTTTATTTACGTAAAAGTCGGGGTCCACTTGGGTGGTATGGCCTAACTGGTCAACAGTTTTTCTCCTCATCTCAAAATCTATGCTTGGTGTCTGAGAGAAGAAGGCAAAGTAACTAATATTGGAACCTGAAAAAAGTGAAGTAGGTCAACACTCTTGGAAGATATTAATGGCAGTTTGATGTTACCTTCAATTTACGCACCAAAAAGATTTTGTGATGAAAAACTAGCTTCCCAATTGTTGCGCTTATAATCGGGTTTGTTGCTTGCATTTGTCATTATGTTTTGTGTATTGATTTATATGTCACTCGCACGAAACCTTTAAAACCAGGCCATTAAAAGCTGGCCAAAAAGTTTTTTGGTATGAATGCATAAATGTTTTTCAAACTTAAAACCCATGTAGTACTTCTTTATGCAATCGTCATTTTATTCTACAGTTATGATTTAGTGATGGAAATGGATATGTTTGCCCCGTGTTTGTGCTTTTTTTTTTTTTTTTTTTTTGTCTGAGACAAACAGGCCGAGGTAAAGTCTGCCAGAGAATATTTAACGTAGCACCACCTATGTTAACCCTTTCTCGGTCCTATCCGAAAACTGGGCCAGCTGGATTGGCCAGCGCATTCTGGTTGCTTGAGCATAATAATCTGTTAGACATCCTGTCATTATTTTGTGCACTTATTATGTTGGAAGCAGTAGGTGAAAACAGGGCATTAGAAACTCCAGGCCCAAGACCAGCGTGACTGCTAACATTCGTTATCGGTATTGATGAAACTTGTGGGCAAGAGGCATCCCTTCTCCACAGACGTATGTCGGACTGTCATTGTAATATTCTGAAATAAGCAAAGAAGTTGGTTAACTCAGTTGATCAACACGACAACCCCCTCCTTCGCCCCCCCCCCCCCAAAAATGAATAAATAAATAAAAAGCGCATCAATGACGCAAAGAGACTAGGAAGCATTCCAAACATAGATAAAGGCGGAAAGTATGGCCGTCTACCCTATTCACATTTTCTTTACGGACATTTTCAGTTTCGTGTGTCAAAGTAATTGAGACACATAGCACACAAATTTTTGGCGTATTGTTTGCCTCAGTCCTTTTTTAGTCTAATGCCACAAAATTTATAATCACATGTTCGTACTAACGAAGAATCAATTTGGGACCTAGACACACATAACTACTAAGTTTTGAAAAAAAAATCCCTGCGATGCAGGTAACTGGAATCATGTTAATACCTACCTGTCATTTTTGACACCAGTTCAGAGTATTAGAATGTAATAAATCACATAAATCTGAAACCGTGTATTTTTTGTATATATATATATATATATATATATATATATATATATATATATATATATATATATATATATATATATATATATATATATATATATATATATGTATGTATGTATACATATATATTCATTTTTTTTCTGCAGAATGAATTTTTAGATGGCGTGCTTTAGCACACGGGACACGAGACTGCATGCCCTATCAGGAATATGCCGACGCATCAAAAAATTGCCTTATTCGTTGCTTTTTGCATAATAATCCAAGCACTTTGATCAAAGGGCACGAGTTCTGCAACAGGTCACTATTTTCAGATGACTAGGCAAAACATCCAATCCTCAGATCAGTGGTTGTGCCTCCCAACTTCTGTAAACCCGAAATTCGTTTGGCATGCAAAACTGCGGTCAAAAGTTAATTTCATCCCTTTTGGAATAAGGGCTCACAACTCCCCCCCCCCCCCCCCCTGTTTTCTTTTTCTATTTCATGTTTAAAATAATAATCAACAGTAGCATCTTCTGAAAGTACGTATTCGGAAGATAAAAAATAGATTTGTTTGTTTGTTCGTTTGTTCGTTCGTTCGTTCATTCATTTCGTGCGACAAATTAACTTATTTGGATAACAAAAAAGTTCATCATCATTATGTGACGAGATGAACCGTCCATGAAAATCCTGACAAGCAATATTTACTTGAAGCGTTGCCATACGTGGAATAAAGTCGGTAATTTTGTTCGAAAGAAGACACTTGAGAAGATTGTCGCTATAAACAAATAAAATAAATTTGAAGAACGGTTCTCTGTGCATTGTTCATAAGTCTTGTAACTATAAACAAATAAAATGATTATAAATTTTGATGGACGGTTCTCTGTGCATTTTTCATGTGTCGCTAATGGCAAAAATCACTCCACACATGTGACAAAATGTTCGAAATTAACTTTGTGGAAAATGATATCGACCCAGAAATTTTTATTACCTCTGATTTTATTGAAATTAGGAATGTATATATGTTTTTAAATTACTTTGTTGGGTGTTTCTTCAAGCATTGATAGCAGACGCCTGTAAAATAAAAGTCATCAAAAAGCCGGGCGTATCCCAGTTATGAGCCCATAATAGTTCACGACCAGCTACAATTCGTTTTTAACAGTGTTATAAGTGTGGCCATGTTGCTGTCCGTTGGACACAGAATTGGACTACGGACGCTTCGCCATACATGCGTATCGTAAATAGGGCGCACTTGACAGATGTTTCTTCTTCACCACACTGCACAGATGGTGATTGGTAATTAACACATATATTATTTATTGATGTATGCCTTACAAAGAAACATATGGTACTATATAGGGTGCATTTTGAACACATCCCTCTGTCTATCTAGTTTTCAGGTGTATATAATCCGGTAGGCCATGTTGACATTTTCGTGTATTCTGCATGGTACCAAAATGAACTTTTCTTTGACATATATGTAGTCGTTGTAATTGTACTTTCATTTCATATAGGTTATAGGGCATTTTCGTGTCTTTCTCTTTTTTCCCCTTCTGGTTATTGTATCAGCTTATGGGCCGAGAAAATTATCACGAAAATGCGTGATTTATCGCATAAAACAGCATTTTCCACTAAAATACCTTAAAGTAAACCCACGGATACCGGAAGTTCAGAAAATATATTGGAGCTATGATAAATCCCGCGCCGTAGCGCGAGTTCTTGGGGGGGGGGGGGGGAGCTACATGCTGATCTCCATGACAGGAAGAATCATCCTAAATGTTTTTGGAACTTAATGGGGAATCTCCAGTTCACTAAATACTTCACTTTTCTTGTCAAAACACCTATATAAACTCCCTGTAAAGATGAGCGGTGAGCAGCAGTTCTTTCCCTCAATACAGATGTGAAGCGACTAAGCCATGTAACGGTTTCCCACGGTAAGTCACTACCTAATTTATTTAGATGTCACAGGATTGTAAGGTTCCTAACCTTTTCTTTGAAAAGCAAACAGTCGTGTCCAACGTACTCGCATACCGCGGTCCGCGAATGTACAGACCTTGCAGCTTATTTCCCAAAAATTATTGTTGAGCATGCTTCAGACTCAAATGTGGTCATTCAAAACCGAAATTCATGACTTTGTTGCAAGTCTGAGGTTGAGGACATTGGTCCCGTAAGTGCGAGCAATCATGAGAAAAATACTTCATAGTCATAAATAGAGAATCAACTTATCTTTTGCTGATAATTGCAAATTAACAAAAACAAATGAAATCCACGCAAATCTGGCTCCCGAGAATACAGACAGGAATCCGGATAGTGAACCTTGGATTCAGTTTATCGTATCGACGAAAATGGTGTCCCTGGTATCACCAGCTACATCATGTATGACGAGTTGACCTGTTTAGTCTGCTGTGAAACTCCTCTGAACCGGAAAGGATATTTTGGGTGCTCCAGGGCTCCCGATAAAACGTAAAATCTCCCGCTATTTGATCCCAAAAATCACTTGGGGTTTCCTGTATTCCGCTTTTTAAACTGTTTTCAGCAAACGTACCCATTTTCTGTTCCACTACTTGGAACTTCTGTTTCTGAGAGAAGTATGTCCGCTGGATTGAGTAACTATATCACAGTATGTGACAGCTGATGAGTTTTTCCTTCAGAAGAATCTCTCATTTTATGTGAAATGACAGGGTAGCTTGTGGAATGTTTCTGTTCTTAAAAAGAAGTAGGCCTGGGCCTATATGATCGTGTAGAAATATTTACAAGACACGTTAACATGCACCGCTTGCCTAAGTGCAAGGGGTGATCTTTCTTAGGACTTTTTTTTTTCACAATTAAATTAAAAAAAAACAACAACTCGCATCACTGCTGTTTTAGTTGAACTTATTTATGTGGCACGTACATGTATAATTGTTACAGCATACTCAACTCAGCTTTGTTGGATTTGCATGTTATCTAAGGGGTCAAGGTCAGTTCGGCTCATGATTAATGTGTGGTAAAGTCGTGTTTTTCAAGCCATATTTTAATTGCGACATGGTTCAAATAGCTATTTCATATTTTTCCACAGAGCAAATGTACACTGAGCTGTTTTATCATTTATTTTCCATGGAGTCATCTTTTATCTGCATCAGAAAATCACGTTTTCTGCCGATCCCAGTAAGCTGACATGCAGCCGACTAGCCATAGGTCTTGGACCAGTAGCCCCTCAAGATCGGGTCAACTGATCCACAACTTTTGATCGAGTCATGAATACCGTGCCTGTGTCTTTTGGATGTTAATATCACAGGAGTAGAGCATCCCAAATTAAGTCCCATCATAATTTTGGATATGAGAATACTTATTAACTGTGAGTTTTAGAAAGGCATTGCTACACTAGAAATATTTTAAATAATTTGATAACTTTGCGTATTTTGGAGACATATTTGGCGCAGGACAGTCAGTCATGGAGGTGAGGTACACAAATGCACGTGTAAAAAATCTAACAATCACATGACCACCACCCCCACCCCCATTCTTTTGGTTTTAAATTGTTGCTATTGGTATGAACTTGAAGTAGCAAAGGAAGTCGTGAGTTTACGTTTCAAATAGGAGAAATAAGCCTGCGAATATCACAATTTTATCATGTAAATGCATTAGGCCCAGTTTAGTGGTCCAAGGCCTAAAAAGAAACCCTGCGATATGACCTGCAGGCTTGTGCATGCCAATGGGACAAGCTTCTTTTTGAATATCCACAGGCACCATGGAAAAGCATGGTTACCGAACGCCCACTGCCCTAGTCGTTTTTGCCAGACTGGCATTGTTTTAGTTTGAGGGATAATGACCTTTGCACTCAATGATACCACTTACAGCTTCATATTTCTTTGTCAAAGATACAGTGCCAAAAGTTCCACTTCAGCACATTCACAAATTTTGGTACTCCATGACATATATTTTCCATATATTCTCAATAAAAATACATCGTTTTTTTACACATAAGTATTTTTAGGGATGGTTCAACATTTTCATCACTTTTAAATTAGTACTAACAGTACGCAAGGGGGGAGGGGGTTAAATGGGTCTGTACACTTTCACAGAATGTAGAAAATGATGGTCAATTTTTGGTCTGTTTTGTGCAATTTTGCAATGGTTTTTTGGGAAAATCATCATTTTTAAAGTACAAATTTGGGGGGGGGGTCATAAAATTTAGTACCCTAAGTACTAATTCAAAAGTGATGATAATGTTGAACCATCCCTTAAGATTATGGTAGTTTCAGCCAATAACTACATGATGTGCGGCATCCATGTTTGTTTGACCATGCGCAGAACATACGCATGCGATCCCGCGTACATGTCCGACCTAGCCAGTTTATAGGACTCGGGTTTCTTCGTTCACTTCGGGGAAACGCATCCTGCTTTGTTTACATTTTGTGCTCGACCACGCTGACCGGGTTACACGTGGAAGGATCAGGAAGTAAAACACAGGATGTGCTTGGAATTAATGAAAAATCAAACTTTCAGCAAACTGAAAATACACGTTCAGCACTGATGTGACATTTTAGGTTAAAGATTTGCACTGTTCAGCACAATCTATGCTGTAATCACCAGCGTTAGCCGTGACATCAGTTGCAAACACGAAGGCGTGCATGGGCCAGACTCGGCCACTTGCTGATTGGGCAATCAGGCCAACAATGGAATTACGGTCCGGAAATGTTCAGTACAACTAGGTATGAACAGGTCTATTGTTTACAAACTTCTCCCAACCGATTTCTCCCCCTTTATACCAGTCAACTCTGGCTCCTTTTTAAAAGGAAACTTGTTTGTTTTGTTGTTGTTGTTGTTGTTAGTTCTTTGTGTGTATGTGTGTGTGTGTGTGTGTGTGTGTGTGTTTCCCCGCAGAAGGGCGTGCTTCTCCCAATAGTGAGTATTTCAGCAGAACTAAGTACATTACAACACCGCAACAAGAGAGGCCATGGGTAAATCTGAAACCATTTTGGGATACTTATTGTAACATATGGAAAGCTTCTCTCGTGACTAGCTCTTCGAAGTAGATATTCTTGAATGAGCCGCAGCATCGACTTTAATAGTTCAGTTTCTTAAGTGGTATGTCTTTGTAATATAGAGGGCTATATCCTCTTGACCTGCCCCCCCCCCCCCATGCCAGAAATAGATTACTTTTGGCTTCGCGTGTAGAAATTGCATGCTTCTTTATTTCTTGCATAAAGTTTGAAATTGTGGATGTTATAGTAGGAAAATACGCTATAAGTGGATTTATCGGTTTATTTTGTCGCAGTGTTGCATACGTTGAAATATTCGAAGGAGTTTTACCCTTGTGGCACCTGATGTGCAATCGTCTTGAATAAAAGCAACCAACATGGTGCAGAGGCCGAATGGTCAAATATATCGATTCAATGTTAATATTTGTAGTAAAAGCACACATGAATCATCTACTAATAGATTTAGCACATTGATGAAAACATCTGGCAGTGCCTTTTGAATTTTGATATCAGCTAGTGCCTTACACGTTTAAACATAACACAAAATGCATTTTTCTGGCTCGAACTGCCCCCCTGCGATTTACTTAAGGCTTCTTACGTAGTCGTTCAAAGAGCTACTTTACTCTTGCCTTTTATTTGCTTCATTGCAGGAAACAAAACATACATTTCACAGGTCTGAGGAGAGGCTTTACTCTTTAGCTGGTCATCTTGAGGAAATGCCTTTTGAATAATAACAATGATTCCAGAGTCCAGTATCTCTTGCTAGGACTTCACAAACAAGTACCAGTCAATTGTTAAATCAATAGTTGCAGAGTCGACCCGGTCGGTAACTTTCACCGGTCCGCATTTGCGTGGAATGCGTCCAGTGCACATATATTATGAAAACTGCTGAGTCCATCTGCAGGACAGCGCTGAAAGGATTTAATGGACAATGGAAGACTATTTCTATATAATTGTTTATCTCAAAAAGTCAAATGCCACACCTCCATCATGAATACCAGGAGTCAGTTTGCCAGTTTCTATGCTTTGCATGTCCATTACTGCCATTTTCTGTCTGTGACAAAAAATGCAGAAATAGTCAATGTTTCACTTGTGTTTATACTATTACATTCAACAGGTATCTTCTTAAACAGACCATATCATGTCCACAAAGTACGATTGCTTTGTTTATATGTACGTCGTTTATTTTCTGAAAACTGTCTGAAAATCTTGACGGTTATGTAAGTTTAAGTTTAAACACACGTAACACACTACAGAACATAAAAAGTAAAGGAAACGCACACAGATATACACACGTGTGTACACACACACACACACACACACACACACACACACACACATATATATATATATATATATATATATATATATATATATATATATATATATATATATATATATATATATATATTCTCAGTAAAGGTCAACCAAACAGGGCATGGAACAAACGCAAAAAAAAACTTTCTTCGACCGAGCACTCGTTTACGTTAACTTTGCAATCGTGGTTCAGCGGCCCTCTAGCATTGTGCCCTCAAGCATTGTGCTTGTGGGAAGGGAGGGGAGAAAGGTTCCCTAAATGAAACATTGACCTAAGCTGTGCAAATACCTTGATTGAGCAAACAGGGTGTATATTGCAGTATGTACATAATTAATTATAACGGTAGTTCGCAGAATTACCCTGGCTAATACAGCCGACAAGATTCAGCTCAGCACGTTCATTCCGCTGTCAAGTCAACAACACCAGTCACTTTTTGAGAACATAAACACTTCCACCTGCCAGTCACCGGCCAAGTCTTTGAAAGGTATGAATACCTGGATTAGGAACGAATTTTCACCTTCAGTCCTTGAAGGAACACTTAGGGCAAATTAAGTCAACCGTGTCTCATTTTAATTGATTCTCCATAGCAGAGACGTATGACCCTCTCTGTCTATTGTTATTGTTATTATGTTGTCGCCTTCGGGACTTGAGCTTTTGCAGGGAGAGTATCGCTCCTCAGCGGTTTTTCACAACTGGGGTTCTGAACTATCATAGAAATTATTATTAATACTCATGCGTGTTCGCTACTTCGCCCTTGATTTTGTACGTGTCACGCCAAGTTTAATTACTTTTGAGAACAAGACTCTAAAATGACCAAAACAAGTAAAAATATAGATAGGTAGATAGATAGATAGATAGAGAGAGAAAGAGAGAGAGAGAGAGAGAGAGAGAGAGATAGATAGATAGATAGGTAGATGGATAGATAGAGATAGATTAACAAAGAATAAAAATAGCATGATGATGATTATTATCAGTAGTAGTAGTAGTAGTAGTAGTAGTAGTAGTAGTAGTAGTAGTAGTAGTAGTAGCAGCAGCAGCAGCAGCAGCAGCAGCAGCAGCAGCAGCAGCAGCAGCAACAGCAGCAGCAGCAGCAGCAGCAGCAGCAGCAGCAGTACTAGTAGCAATAGTAAGTAATTAAATGTATCGATGTGTGGCTTTTGGGGTTGTTTCATCATCCTGACCTGCGTGTTAACAAGGAGGATACAGGCTTGTGTTAAGGAAAGAGAGCAAAATGAAACAACACGGCAAGGAACCATTGCGGATGAGTCATTCTGCACGGTGTTACCACCCACTTCCTGTTTATCTCTAGAAGTCAAATGCCCTGCAATACTTCCATATCACCAATGTTCCAGCCAAGTTCTATAATCTCCATGTCCTTTCCTGTGTCTGCATACCTCTCAAAATAAACATTACGTGACATTTTCATTGTTCCAAAATTGGTCTTCTCCGAGACCAGGGAAAAATCTGACGGACAAGTCAACTGGCCACTGCACTTGTCCAAATTTTGCATGTATTCAATAAGAAAAACGCTCACAGGGCATAGGCATTTAAATTTTGTAGCCAAATCGGGAAATAAAACAGTAATCCCTGCACAATTCAACCGAACTCTTACGTAATTCATGTAAAAATAAAGTAGTTATTCACAGATTTCTGTAGCCAAATGAATGAAACATTAGCATTTGGCTAATGGGCTAATGGCACCAGCGGTCGCTGCATTCATTTTATTAAAGCTGTATGTTTTCGGACAAGCCAAAAAATATTATTTCTATCACTGATTTTGTGACCAATTGGATTCGTTTAACCCCAGGTGCCTTCGCCAGCAACCTTTTGAAAGGCGGGGGGAGGGGGGGCAGTTTAGTGGGAATAACATGAGCTATGAGGGTTCTCCGGGGAACTGATGGATGGGTGCGTAATTTTTGTACACTTCCTGTGGAACTTTCAGTTGTTAAAGTCAAAATGAAAGAAAGCAAGTGAGCAAGAAAAAAAAGAAAGAAAAAATGGAGAACGGAGCAAAGACACTGGAGTGAAGCTGCCCGGAGAAAAAGAGTTCAAAGTAACAAATACGTGGCAACATCTTTTGCAACAGCACTTTTCTAGTCTTTTATGGAATCGTATGGCTGTTTCCGGTTTTTTTTTTCCATGTGTAAACTATCACCCGCAGCGACAAATGAGACGAGAGAAAAATGAATTAACTTAAACTGAAACCCTTAACCAAACACGAGAAAACTTTACCAAACGTGGAACTTAATACTTCTATTTTTCTCCACGTGTTTCCTTCTTCAAGTGTCACTCCATAAACATAGTAAGATGGGGAAAAAATTCCTGACAAACCCAAACGTAAACCCTTAACCAAACACAAGAATTACGAGTAAACTTTATTGAAAGAAGAATCATTGCCCTTTCAAATAACTTAAAAGGCTCTGTAATTATACTTTTGAAAGAGTATCGTGGTACCAGTTAGCTTAATCTGGCCAGAATGCTACTTGAATGTCATTAGCATCTCGCTGAAATTTGGAGCAGAAAGAACTACTGATTTTCCCGCTTTCTCTTAATTTGCTGTGGAAATATTCACGTAATTGCCGTCACAATATACAACACATACCACAGGTCAACAGGGAACCAAGGGACCAATTGCCTTCAAAATAATTACTGTATTAATTAGCATAGTAATACAATTATATGAAGATGCCATTTAGCATGGTGCTTAAGCGTAAGCAAGTATCGGTTACATTTTCATACAGTTATACATGTAGTAGTTCAGATCCTTACTGACAATGTATATTATTTTGGTTTCTTGAATGCGACACCAGGTCCTAGATGTCATGTTAATGTTTTAATACGAATGTAGCCCGAACGAGTCCTGTTTGCGAGTAGCGGATCACGTGTTTGTGAATCAAAATATACGATTTGACCAGAATGCGTGTCACGTTCGTATAGCAGTCGTGACGATATGCTGTAATGCATGCCTTATCACTGAAAACGGACACCAGTCATATGGAATCATTACGGATGTTCATAATTGTTTTCAAAAGACTGTAGTTCGTTCCAATGACATAAATTGGGATCTTCAGTTGAGCAGGACTTGAGGTTTTACCTGGTGAAAAGAATTCACTTAATTGTTTGAATAATTTAGCACTTCGCTTGCGCAGAAAACCAATCTAGTGGAAAAAGAAATTTTGTTCGTTGCTTTGACACCAATGTATTTGTTGTAAATTTGAAAGTATAAATTCAAAATATTGTGCCATTTTGAAAATACCACACAATGCTCTTTTGCATTGGTTTATTTACTCGAAGTGTTCTCTGAAATGACACGCATTCCTGTCCCATTGACATGACAAATAAGACTGAAATTAAACAAATGCACGGCACGTTAAAGCTGATATCCAGGGGCACAAGTAAGCAATTGCTACCTTGCCGAGTTGACTTACAGGTGCCAGTGTATTCTGAAGTACTCTTCACATTTACAAGGGCATCTCAAGTGTGTATACGCAACTTGACACGCTCTTTTTGAAGAGAACTAGGCTTGTCGGATTTACTATCTGCTTGGTGGCAGCACCTACTTCCTGTGTCATATGACATTTTTAGACCAATGAATGAAGTTAGGTATTATTTATTCTCCAGATGTCTCCATCTGCAACAGGTGGTTATCACGGCGCCGTAATCTTTCGTGCCACATATAGAGACGTCCCTCAATATAGTTACAGTTGTATCCTCACCTTTGCAACTGGATGCGCAAGTTTGATACAGATATATCAGACTGGTTTTTAGGCAGCAGACTCAAGCAACGTCGGCGGTATCTTTCACCCTTTGGCCACAATGCCATAAATACACAGAGGAGAGGGGTTTCCTGCGTAAAATACTTCACCTAATTAATGACGCTTATAAGGATTTTATATAAAGTAGCGGTTATCCAAAGAGTTGCGTTGAGTTACCTGATTCTTTAATGTCTCTGAAAAAGATATGATTTTACACGTGTGTATTTCTGCATCGTTTTGGATAAAATTATTTCTATTGAGAGTCATACATTCTCATTTGTCGTCGCATGTACGTACCGCTCGCTGAACTGGAATATCAGTGTAATCATACAGAATAAAAACAAAGAAACATACTTAGGATGGCTCTTTACAGAAAGACCGTTTCCCAGGCAAGGTTATGTGGAAAGGAGACGTCGAGTCTCTGACCAGTCGCAGTAATATTTCTCGAGCTAATGTATCAACGGATGTGTGTCGTTTGTTGCAAAGTGTTTGAATGATTCCTCAGGAATAAAATTGCTGTAGGTAGCAGTGGTAGATACCCTTTTTTCTTTTTGCTGTGTTTGTTTGTTTTTGTTTTTGTTTGTTTGTTTTTGTTTTTTGTTTTTTGTTTTTTGGTTTCTTGTTTTGTTTGTTTGTTTGTTTGTTTGTTTGTTTGTTCGTTTTCTAATTTTGGAATTATGTGTTCTATATATTATCCCTGAACGCTCGTAAAAAGTATGGAGTTCCCATTGCTAGGTTGTGCCGAACATTTTTGATTCTGGTGAATTTTAATCCAGTATCATTTTTATAATTTAGGCTTCTACAACCTTAGCAGTGATTAGTTAGGCAAAGGATTAAATTGTGTATGAAGAATAAAAAATGTTCAATTTCTGCAATGAACATGCATAGGTTTGTGTTTAACCACTTCGTGCTCAAATCGCACAAAAGCGCGGATGTAAATTGTCGTCTAGCTCAACCTTTTAACTTAAATTTCTCGACTGGAAAAAGTTTTTGCTGAGATTTGTATGTAAGATCATTCATGATGGCACCACCCACCCCCACCCCCACCCCCACCCCCACCCCCACCCCCACCCCCACCCCCACCCCACTTGGCTCGGGTTGGGTGCAATTTTTTTCAACCGGCGCCAAGGAAAGCTATTGAATCAGTCGTACTCTGACCAGGAATGGGTTCATATTTAAACAGACAAAACAACGACTTGAACGTGCACACCATGTAAACTTTGCCAGAAAAAAATAATATATAAGTTGTTTTCATAATTGATTTGGTTTAGGGAGACACATATAATGCATGCATCACCACGGCTTCTTAAGACAACATCATAACATTTGTACTCCTGCATGGTACCCTAAATCAATTATTGTTGTTTACTCGTTGACGTACACACGTTGAAAATGATATATTAGTGTAGAAAGAAGGTGTACCTAAAAATTCCTCAGGTTTTGGTTGAATCTTAGGTCGAATGTGCTCAGATGAGGTTCCAACTTTCGTCAGACCGTGTGCACCTTTATAAAGCTGCGTGTGAGTAAAATTTGACCTGTCGACATGTGCGTTGAAAGCCTGTTATCTCGTAAGACAGCTTCAAAAGTGGTAAATAAAGTGAAATAAATCAGTTGTCATAGTTCTGGCTTCACACGGGTATTGACCGAGATAGGCACACAATAAAAAACATACTGCTCCCGCTCCGGTCGGGCTTTGCCATTCAGCCGGCAAATAAAAGAGTTAATGGTGGCGGACCCCTTTGATCTTCTCCCGCAAAAAACTGTAAACAGTTATCAACGTTAACTATAGTTTCATGTTAGGTCTCCTTAAAATTGTACGCTGGCTTTCGCGGTAAAGCATTAAATAATCAGAATAGTAGAATAGTACGAAGTGACTTGGTACAATCAATATATATATATATATATATATATATATATATATATTGTCGACCTTACAGGGTTATTTTATGTACAGTAGGTATAGACTATCCTTTGCTTTATATGGGGTTTTCCACTTCATTTTATTGTTCACTGCGCAGTATCCTCTGCACTAAAATTGACTGTTGTGTCGTTTCTTTCCTTCTTCCCCTGCTCCGCCAGTGGGAGTTACTTGGAAAACACCTATACAGTGGAAACTCCAGTTACGACGACGTCCGTGAAGTGACCATTTGTACATGCGTATTAAAGACCACAAATTTACAGGCCCGTTATTGAATATCCTTTATCAATCATATCCTCTATTACGACCCCCTTTTTTTTACTGAATTAGGTGGTCTTAACAGCTAGATTCCAATGTGATTTGCAAATGTAATGGACGTCTGATGTATAAAGGATACCGATACAATTCTGCCTCATTCAGATAACCCTGCCAATGCTAGAAGTTCAAGACGGAATCAACGGCTTTGTTCAGCCCAAAGCACGCTGGGGTAAAGCTATTGACCTAGTCGCTGTTCTTCTCTGGAAATATAGCTTCCAAGAACTTGATAAAGGGTTTATTTACAATGAACTTGAATCTGGTACTAATTTTATCCAGCAGATGAGTACAACTTTGCTGTGGTTAACAATGGCAGAGAAAACATGGTTTCACGGCAAAACTGTCTGGGTGCCTTCAAAATGAGAACAGTTTGAAATGCTACACTTTGCCATTGCTACATAATTTTAATTTTGTGCATTAGCCTAATTTGCATAAATTAAAATGCTACAACTTTGGTTATTGGTTTATTCGATGTGGTCATGTCACAAAACTTATAAACTGAAGTTTGAATGACACCACTATCTATAAAAGTTTTGAAGCTATTCAAGATCTTAATTGTGTGTATTTGTCTAATTTGCATAAATTACAAGCATTCAACTTTGGTTTGTGGTTCACTGGATGCGGTTATGTCACAACCTACAAATTGAAGTTGGAAAGGTGCCTCTATCTATAATAATTTTGAAGTTATTCAAGATTTAGATTCTGTGTGTTTGCCTAATTTACATAAATTAAAATCCTACCACTTTGGTTCATGGTTCATTGAAGGCACCTCTGTCACAAACCTCCAAAGTAAAGTTGAAATGGCACCTCTTTCTATAATAGTTTTGAAGCTATTCAAGATGAAGATTTTGTGTATTTACCTAATTTGCATAAATTAAAATTCTGCAACTTTGGTTCATGGCTCGTTAGATGTGGCTATGTCACAAACCTAGAAATTGAAGTTGGAATGACATCTCAATCTATAAAAGTTTTGAAGCTATTCAAGATTTAAATTTTGCATATTCACCTAATTGCATAGATTAAAATCCTACAACTTTGGATCATGGTTTACTGGATGCGGCTTTACCACAAACCTATGAATTGAAGTGGAATGCCATCTCTATCCATAATAGTTTGGAGATATTTAACTTTTAAATTTTCCAATGCCCCTAATTAGCATAATTTGAAATTCTACAACTTTCATTTACGTTCATTATATTGCAGGTGTCACAAACCTATATGTGGACATTGAAATTTTGTGTGTAACTGCAATAGTTTGCAAGATATGGAGGTTTTAAAATTTCAATTGTTCCTAGTTTGCATAACTTTAAACATCATGACTAATCCAAACGATATGCACAATTTCACTGGTAGCTCAGTCACAATGGCAAGTTTGGTGGTTAATAGTGTCCGAGAAAAACTCTGGACAAATTTGGTCGTAAAGAAAGAAAGAAAGAAAGAAAGAAAGAAAGAGAGAGAGAGAGAGACAGAGAGAGAAAGAAAGAAAGACAGAAAGAAAGAAAGAAAGAAAGAAAGAAAGAAAGAAAGAAAGAAAGAAAGAAAGAAAGAAAGAAAGAAAGAAAGAAAGAAAGAAAGAAAGAAAGAAAGAAAAACAAAATGTCTGGGTTCGTACCTAGGCATAACTACCACAGTATCTAGCGAGCGAGCACAAAAATTGTCTGTTAAGCATACCTGTGGGCGGGTGCTGTTGGATTGGACTATAGGCTACAGCCACATGCAAAATAACACGAAACTTTTCTGAAGCAGGCAGTCACAAAGTGTTTCATGGAAAACTGCAAATTTGAAAAGAAAACTCCTCGCACACCTAACGTCAGTCGCTGTGTTCATGTGTCAGTTGATAAATCAAGTAACAGAAAAGTAGAGAGGGGGGAGGCAGGCTTAGCATTGTTTGCTACAAAAAGCAGTCCGAAAATGAGCCTGTGAAAATTCACAACAAGCCGTTGTAGTTTTGTTCCCTTAGTGCTATGTGATGTCGCATTAAATGTTTAAAGCACGTTTTACTCTTGGTGTGTGTGTTTGTGTCTCATTCACTTAAAGGAACATATATTGAGGTCTTTGTTGCCTGTCATGAATAACAATTAACACGACAGGGTACGACATAAGGACTGAAATTTAGAGGTATTTAAGCAGCGGGACTGAGAAACGATTTTTCTGCCTGACTGCTGAGTTTGAAGAAATATACAGTCAGATTTGCAGAGACTATTCAGTAAAATAAATGAAGGAATCTAAGACGGGGCAAATTGTGCGTATCGAATTTGTGTTCAACTGTTCTTTTTTTCGAGTGTTTACAAGTTCGGAGACCAGATTACTCAGTTCAGAAATTAAAATCTAATATGGACATTTTGTTCACAATCAAGACTAAATACAAAATGAAAGAGCTGTCGTTTCAAAGCACCTTAAGAAATGTAACACGTGAATCACTTGTAATTTAAGTGAAATATCTGTCCCCAGCAAATCAACAATCGTATGTTAGCATTGAATATATCTCATTAAATGTTTCACTTTTTCAATTTTGATTCTGTCAGCGTTCCTGTC
Source organism: Hermodice carunculata (assembly GCA_964020975.1). Classification (NCBI taxonomy): domain Eukaryota; kingdom Metazoa; phylum Annelida; class Polychaeta; order Eunicida; family Amphinomidae; genus Hermodice; species Hermodice carunculata. The sequence continues at coordinate 63,828,992 of OZ026618.1, read as the reverse complement.
TTATAATTATATACCTCCGTTTCATTTTAAATAGCTCAATTCCCATTATAAAGTCACAAAGGCGGGGTGAAAATTGTGATAAAGGTACACCAAACAATTATGCCGTGACGCTTATAACCTTTGAATCGCCCACAGAACGAGTAACAGCAAAAGTGACATGGAAAATATCCTGACTCAAATAACCCTAACAAAGGCGTCACTGAGCAGGAGGGGTATTTTGTGGTCTGCGGTACTTAATAATTAGATTACCCACTAGTCTCTTTCAATTTCGTTGGTCCATGTTTCCTGCAATTAACTTGTATGAATTTTGTTTGTTTTTTCTTTTTCTGTTTTACACAATTCGCTTAGGATCTCAAGACAATTACAATACATTTAGGATTCGGAACCTAAAAGTCCTGAAGCCAAAGCAGTCAGTCCTTGCATGAGAGAAAGTCACCTGATTTTAGTTGCATTTTTGTTGGTGGTGTTGGTGTTGGTGTCGATGTTGTGAATGTAAATAATCACCCGTTTCAAAGGGTCGATGTTAGTGTAATTATTATTATACAGTAATGGATTAACGACAAATACCATGCTATGCCACTAATATTAAATTGATACTTGGGTCTCTCTAAACTTGAATTGCCCCCAATCAAGGAATGCAGGCAATTGCTGGCGTGCCTACCAAAACCTGCTCTGTGGGAGATCTATCATAAATAATAGCGAAATGTAGCTTACCGTACCTGATATGTTCCTTGTAGGGTTGACTAAGAGGCTTGGCGGTAAGGAGGTTTATACCCACGGTTCATGTTTGACCTTGCTCCCTGATTACACGGCGGTCGTCAGCACTGCAGATCCCGTAAGTACAGTTATTTATTACAGTACTGTCTTTTGACTTGTTTAGTCTGGTATGTCATATTTTGCCTGCTCAGCAAGTCAATCTGCGGGTTTCATTCTGTACCGCAGCTGATGTGGGGAAACCACAAGTATGTGGTACTTCAGTCAGTTATAATACATACATACGTATTTATGTATATATATATATATATATATATATATATATATATATATATATATATATATATATATATATATATATATATATATATATACATATATATATATATACACGTAAGCTTTATCTGGTGGTTTGCTATCATATCAAAGATTAAAAACAGGTAATTTCGCAATTGTGATGAATGATGAAAGTGTTCCTTTCAATTTGCAAGCAGAATGGCAAGGTGAAGTTCTGTAACCTAAGAACTACGTCTTTGCATGGGTTTAGTGTTTTAATATGGGAGGTCAGGTCAATACATGGAGGAGCCAATGGTAGATCCCTGATAGTACTTTATTAGTTTACATATTCATTGGAGCCAGCGAGCAACCGGACCAATGGGTTGAACGATTGGATAATGAGACTAACGGGCTACAGGTCCAGTGGACTCAACGATTTGAATGTATTATAGGCCCTAGCAATGGATTGTGGGATGACTGGGTTACACTTGTCGGACATAATAACTTATCGGTAGCTTATCCCATTGGTTACATAATAACTTATCCCATGGATATTTTACGTAGTTTGCAGGCAACTTAAAGCAGCCAATTTTCTTCTGTAGAACATGGTACAAATGGGGGAGGTACACCAGGAACAATGTCATGACGCACTACTTCCTGTTAAAAACAACCGACCAATAGGACAAGCTATTTTTGTTTATCCCCCAGATGGCAGCATCGATAACAGTTAGATACCAGGTATAATTACCTGCTGCTGTCATCTCTTGTGTACCTCTCCAATTACCTTAGAAGTATATCTCCGCTATTTTTTTTTGCGTAAAGAAGCTGTAAAATTATGGAGCACTCCTACAGACCATCTGTAAGATTAGAAAGCAGTCCCATAAATTAGTTGCCAGTTTAAATATCAGCCCCACAGCTCATCGATCAGCTCGACAATTAAACTGGCGGCCATGCACATGACCCACAAAATCAACTTTTAGATAGTAAAGCAGTCGCCAAATCAGTGGTAAGATCACGAGGCAGTCCCACTAATCGACTGTTAGATGATGGAGCATCCCACTAATCGACTGTTAGATGATGAAGCAGTCCCACATTTCATCTGTGAAAGATAATGAAACAGTCGCATGCAGGCGTTATCTTAAAACCGCATGTCGGTCTCAGACCAGTCTTCTGTGCGACCGCGTCAAGTGTGGCACCACTTTCGGTCGCGTTACAAATACATCTGTGCTGATCAGTCTAAAAATTAAAAAAAGATTAAAGCAGGGTCAATTATTTTTGTACTTCTGTTAAGAGTATCAAGATGCATTTTCGTTGTGAGCTTTACGAAAACGTTGCGATTAATGAAAAATAAGCAAATGGCAGGAATTAATTGATTTTAGCTGTCATTTTTTGCCGTCGTATTTGTTGTAAATCTGTTATCATGTAAGTAGGTGTGCATAAGCGCACAGGTAGGAAAAAGAACCTATCACTATTTTGTTGGGTTTTCTTGCTCTATTATTGTTATCAACAAAGCGATCTTCAGTGAGAATGCAAGAAATGATAACGCTGACTGCAGGGAACATAAGAAATAGACCAGCAAATGTAGCATATTTAATATGTAAATGAATTGGGACAGGGTTGCTGGTCTGATAACTGTTCTGCCTTTGCAGTAGTGGGATCTCGGGTGGGATGTTGCATGCGCTGTCATCGACTGGTCTCCTTTATAGCGATATCTGTGCCGCAAATAACACAATAACACCCCCACCACTGTCAGGCTTTTTTGAGTCGGCAAAATTATCATCATCATCATCATCATCATCATCATCATCATCATCATCATCATCATCATCATCATCATCATCATCATCATCATTGGGTGGGAGGTAAGGGATCCTGATGATTACATTGTACGGAAGTGTGATCACAACTGGTAACTTGGGGGTAGGATACCACCAATTACACCATACTGTCTTTTAATGGAGCATGTCGCCACTAGATTGCTCTGAGGGTAACCAAGTGGACACACTTGAGGGACACACAAAAAAACGTTTTCATTCATTGGTTGAAAATCTCATGTGACACAGGAATCGTGCTGCCACCATGCAGAATAGTGTGGATGACTTGCCTTCCTGAAAAAGTTAGTTCTGGCATAAACACCCCCACCCCTCAAAAAACAACAAACAACGATACCGAGAATACGAGCAGATTAAATTATATTGAGTTCCAAGTGAAGAGAGGAATTTGACTGGAATGGTAGAAAACTGGGAGCTACAGCGCCATGCTGTTCGTTCTGTGCAAATAATAAACCTGCTGACCATGGGAGATACTAAAAGGCTAAATGAAACTAGCGTGGTTTTAATGACACTAAAAATACATAAAATAGCGTAAATAGGTAGGTGATAACTTTTTATATACATTTAGATGGTCAAGGTGTAGTTCGAAAGTAGAAAGTTTTAGACTGTAACTCAGAATTTAAGTTATTACTTCAATATTTCACATGGTAATAGTCCTCAATTATAGCTTGCTCACCCCAGAAGCTGGATGACCATGATCAAATTCCCAGGGTCACCACACAGAGTCCTATTAGTGAAATTGGTTTCCGCATGATAACTAAAGATGTTTTTGACCTAGGGATTTCATACTGCACAGCATAAGAGCAAGTTCTGAAATGGGTGACCTTGAGTCAATTCTCAAGGTCACAGAACCACATTACTGAGTTTAGTTTCTGGTTTAATAACTGTGGAATTTTTGGAGGCAGAACATTTATTTTGTAGATGTTTATAATATTCTATTAGGGCTAGATCAGCTTCAAAGAAGGGTGTCCTGCATCTTCTTCGCAAGGTCATGACTGCCCCATTTAGTACTATCAACAAGGTAATGAGGGCGAACGTAATGACGGTAGGGGGACATCTTTGTTTTACAAACATGTCTAGTTTCAATTACTTTTTGTGTACCAGTCACGCCAAGTTTCTGATGTATGGGTACACAAAATCGCATCCTGTCTTAAGAAACCAGCTTCAAGATATGGCCACAATCACGTCGTGACGTTTGCTGTTCGCATGAGCATGAATATCAAATGCAGAAGTATGGCGTCTCGTTGCATTGGGATAGACTGGTCATTAACAGCAACTTTAAGCAATGATTTAGGGAAACGAGATACACTTCATTTCATTTGCCAGTGAATTAAGCGATGTGAATCAAGTGTAATAATAATTTGTTCGCCAAACTGTGATGGTTCTTCTCTCGTAACAGTAACACATCTCTTTTCTTTAAGCTTGCAGAAGCAAGTGTTTCGGATGTTTTACGAAGGAAAAAGCGGTCACAAGAGATTTGAGGCTCCTTTTCACGTTTGCTTTTCACAGGTTGCAGCTTTCTAATGCTTAAAAAATGTCCCACAGACTATAAGTATTCTGAAAATTATGGCTCAAATCGTAAATAACATTATAGTAATACAGCCGGAAAAACTTGCGAACGCGAATTTTCTATATCGCTGTCATTTTTAACAAACGTAAATTTTCAACAGGGTTTTTCCTTAAGCCATCAGCGAACCTGTGAGTTTGTTGTTTTATTTTTATAATTAATGATATGCACAAGTTTCCCTCAGGTCAAAATTTCTATGGTTGAGTAGATATAGGTCAACGGTTATGCGATTTCACAGAGTTTCTACTTATATTATATTTTATCACCTGTCGAGGTTAGTCTCGCACAAAGCATGTACAACAAGGCCATTTAAAAAAATCTGATGTAATGCCGGAGTCGGGAATTTCGGCCTGGATATGCAGGCGTGGCCAGGGATATCCATCATCAGTATTCAAACACCCAAGGACTGTGATCCATTGCATTGTGTCCATTGATGTTTTAAACATTTAATCGGGGTTTAAACATATTGTAATTTTCCAATTGGGAGGCAGGATCCAGCACTCTACAGATCCGATTTGGGAAAAGTGGATCATATCACACAGAAAAACGGCAGACAAAGCCATCCATTATTCTGTGTGCTGTAAAATTACAAATAGATACAGTGTAATAACATGACATGATCTTTCGGTAGGGCACGTTACACTCATGAACAGTCAATGACTCAAGTGAAATACCAGATGGCAAGACGTATCGTGGGTGCAGCTTTCTGAAGTCAGATCCACTTTTTTTAAGGGGCGGGGTGGCATTTCGTGTTTGTATGATCGTATTTCAGATATGTCCAGATACATATATTACGTCCAAATGGTGAACATTTGATTTTAATGCTCACATTTTGCATATCAAACATTGTCAAATAAACTATTTAAGCCTCAGAATTGAGTTACATGTGGGATACTTTGTAGATTTAAATAATATATATTATAAATACAGTAAAATCCGTCCTTGTGGACACCTCTATAATGCAAACACCTGCATAATGTGAACAGTTATGTCCAGGACCGAAAGGTCAATTTTCTTGTGAAAAACACCTCTGTTGTGGACACCTGCCAACTATGGACACGTTTTGCCAGTCCCAGAGGTGTCCACAATAGACAGGTTTCACTGTACACAATAAATTAAAGAGCAATGATAATACTCCATTGTTTTCGGTGCACCTGTTCATGTCTTCACCAGCACTTTTTTGAAACACAGATTCGGACTCTCTCTCTCTGTATGGTAGCGTCTCCTTGCGGCAAAGAAACGAACAACATCAGTAAAATGTTGCAGGCATTTTCCAGTTGCGGTCTACATTGATCAGTGTCAGATACTGAATGTCTTGCAAGGTTCGATTTAAAATGTGGGTTTTTTTTTTTTTTTTTTTTTTTTTTGACAGCAGTATAAACGGTCAAAGAAAATGTTAGTGCAGTTTGAAGTAAATTATTCACAAAAAGTGCTTCAGGATTAAGTTTGAGGAGCAGCAAACAGCACTTTAACGACCATTTGCGATGGGATACTTCCTAAAAATCGTAGGGCGAACATATTGAAGTAAGAGCGCAGCATTGGTTGCCTGCTTAACACACCTATCCCTATACCATGCTTTTTCCACTCCACTCCACTCGATCTTCTGTTTCAGAACATGATCCATGTTTTATGGCTCTGAAATAATATGAAATCAAATAAAATGAAATATGAAATGAAATGATAACGGGTCTACTTTGGTTACCGTGGTCAGAGACTACTTTGCATGGGACACACATGCCACTGGTTAACTTTCTGATTGGTCTATCAGCCCGCAATAAGGGTGAATGTGCAGTTCTATGCTGCTGCGACATACCCATGTGTTAAAAATTGTTATTTTTAACTCTGATATTAGCCTTTCTCCATGCTCTGTTCAGCTAAAACCACGAGATAAAACATACTTTTCAAACTTGTTATTTAATCTAACATATTATTAACAATATATCATAGCAAAGAACTGCAACCTGATCCGAGGCAATAAAATAAACAACGCCCATTGTCGTATTTCACTAGCCCTTTACACTCAAGACCTGACTCTTTATCTGCGAAATGTTCAGAGCACCACAGTTGGCGGTTACGGCTGTGTACTTAAAATTTAATGAGGGTGTCTCTTCACAAAAGTTATTGGTGCAAACTCCAAGCTGAGGCTTGGCACGTAAGAAAAAGCGTCAATGTGTAATCAGCTTCTTTTTACTAAATTTGACGCATTATGTATGTGATTACATCTCTGTGCACATCATGAGTACACCTTTGGTCATAAGAGAGGCTCATGGTCACAAACATCAGGGCGCAATAAATAAACAGATCATCCACTTTTGTTTGTAAGAATGTCCTCGTATTTGTTTGCATTATTGTAACATCTCTCTATCTCTCTCTCTCTCTCTCTCTCTCTCTCTCTCTCTCTCTCTCTCTCTCTCTCTCTCTCTCTCTCTCTCTCTCTCTCTCTCTCTCTCTCTCTCTCTCTCCCTCCAAGAAAAAAAGGTCAATGGGTCACGCTGTGCGTTGGCGATGTTAGTATTGTATTAATTACTGGCATCAACGGTGTTCGGGGAGGTGGGCCTGTACTCAGGAAAAACAAACAAAAAAAATCGACGATCCGCTTTTTGGTTTTAAAACGGAATACCAGTTTGGTTGGCCAGCACCTGTCCAGTGGCCGCCGAACACCCAATGAAAGTATTTCAGGAGAATGTCACAATTTATCTTGATCAGAAAAGTGGCCAGCCAGACAGGTAAATCAATCTTGTCAATTGTTACCTCATCCGCTACGTTGAATTTCATGAATCGAGTCAATTTGGAAGACCCCATCACTAAACTAAATTATATGCACCATTTAGGGTATGGCTCTGTGAGGGGTGTATTGTAACTAACAGGGGGGTAACAGTAATTGTGTTTAACCGATCTCCCCTCTCAGAAAGTCTCGGGGAACACTTTCCTGGGGCACCCTTTAGGCGTTATATATTCTCAAAGCTCGTACATGCAAGTTTCAGATGTCCACATGGAATGTATACATTTTCCCATTCAAAACATTTCAATGAGCGCAAAATTTATTGAAATATTCGCTAAAGCAGACGACATTCAACGTCCGGGAAGTTTTAGCGCTTTTGGGCGGGAAAGGGTTAACATTCCCACAGACATCCCATGGGGGAAACTGTGTGCAATAGGTACCTGTATATTGTGTATGTTATAGCACATTACGTAAGCTGTGTCCATTTACTTGAAACTCCACTTTGTGATAGCACAAAAGTTGCTGACCTACTTATCAGCGCATCATTCTTGAATTTGTCACTGGTCTTAAGAGACATGCTGGAGACATGACCTTGGGCAGCTGTGCGGAGGTAGCATCGTTATAATACATGCAAGCACGAGAAAACAGTGAAAAGAATTAATTTAGGTTTGGTGACGAGCGCCTGAGGCAGAAAGTTAAATTTTCTTGACGAATGTGGAGGTGTACTAGGGAAAGTACTTACCACTTTGGGCCTTGACTTGGAAGACACCATGGCCAACGTTTACCAGAGACGCAGTCGGTAAGGGAATTTGTGTGCGAATGTTTACATGTTGATGAAAGAACGAAAGTTGTTTGATTTACTAGGGGGAGTAACTAACCTTTTGATATTTAAGTAAGGACGCCGCAGAAGGACGCTTGATATGCGCAAGTAACTTTCGTTTGGTCCATGTGATTAAAATATGCGTATTTGCATGACATTGCGGTGTTTAATGTGATAGAAGCGTCCTCCTAAGCTGTCAGACATCGCACCATATAATATACTTTATACAGGGACTTCCACTGGTCAGTAAAGGCCACACGGACGATGTGTACAACAAAAGTATAATCTTGCGATCTTATCGTTCAGGATAATGTTACGCATGACAAACAGAAGATTTGGCACAATGAAATGCACATCATGCATGTGATACCCATGCATGTACCCAGGTCTGTTTCTGAAGGTCTTTGTGGCCAGGGTCGTTGGAAGCATGTATAGAATAACGTCTGCTAATGTTAAGAGCGGAATATACTTAGGAATATCGTTCAATGTATTCAATATACAACAAATACCAGCTAGGGCTAGAAGATGCGTTTACAATGTTTGTAATAGTCAACAACAGACGAGAAGGTGAACAAAATTACTCGCGTGCAGAATGGCGTATCATATCAACACTCATGAGTGTGATTGCAAAAAATTTTAAGGCCTGTATTTCTTTGAAAAGATCTATTGTGGAAGCTTCTCGGCTTATCCGACTCCGACTTTTCTATTAAGTTACATACCAACATGTTGACCGTTGATCAATTTATGAACCGGTCTGTACAAATTTACAATTACAGGGCCTCCTCTGATGGTACACCGTGTACTCCTGATGACAGGAATGCATGCAGACATGCATAGGTTGTAATAAATAATTGTAAAAACACTTTTTGTCTGGAAAAAAACCTCAAAACTTATAGTAGAACTCACAGTATTGCTCAGATTGTGAAAATATACATAAAACTGATTTCCGCAACGACTTCCAGGGCAAATATGCAGTGGTCACAGAACTGACAAAATCGTGACATATATTGAGACATCGAAGTAAAACTTTTACACATAACTGGCTCTTCTAAATCTAAATTCATATAACATGAAGCTTTTGTGGAAGTATCGCTCTGTGGAATGGGACTGGACGAGCGGAGGCTTTCTTGGCGATCTGTGTTGTGAGTTCTCAGAAATTTACAGAACATAACCCGATGTTCCCAGTTCCGAATGAACTGTCACTCCTGCAATATTTTCGTTTTATTTACTTATTTCGTTTCGTTTCCTTTACTTTCCTTTCCTTTCATTTTGATGTCATTTAATTTTATTTAATTCAATTTCATTTTGTTTTGGTCCCGATAGTTTTTATGTTCCCGGGTCCCTAAAATTGGGCATGGGTTCCTTGTCCACATAAAATAAAAGGCCCCTGTTCCCATATCCCTGTGTACAAAGTGTTTTGTTTCGTTTCCTTTCCTTTCCTTTCCTTTATTTTATTCTCACGTAATTTAATTTAATTCTATTATGTCTGCTCCCGAGAGTTTTTATGTCCCCGGGTCCATAAAATTGGGCATGGGTACCTTGTCCACATAAAATAAAAGGCCCCAGTTCCCATATTCCCCAAAGTCTACAAAGTCCCTGAAAATGGACAGACACAGAAAAGGTTTCACACAGGTGTTTTTATGTGAACTTCTGTGGCATAGCAATTAATAACCCTGAGGCCACCGAGCACTGTGACATCAATCTTTTAACAGGTACAGGGCATATTGCAAAAGCGGCATTTTGCAGAAGGGTCAAAATTTCTCACACATGAGGGACCCTGCAGAACACGAAACGATTCAAGCCATGGATTGGAACCCAAGGAGGGCCCAGAGAATTAACCCTTTGACGGCCACAATGAAGTTTTCTTTTTGAGTGCCACATTTTGGACTGAGTAAACCACTTTCCTCGGCGCACTTTGGATGCATCACTGAGGAAAGCTGTTGACCTCGACTATGATATCCTATGTAACTACAAGCATGCTAGTACTTGAATGAAAGGCCTTCTTAAAAGGAAGCTGAATCTGGCATCCTTATCATAATTCGGAGCAGTTCGTTTTAATTCAAGTTAAGTCGCAGTTGGCACTGACACAGTTAAATCTTGGTCCGGTTGCTATAGTCAATCGGAGTCCAGAAAGTATTCCAAGCAAAGTTGCCGACTGGTGTTTAAGTTGTTCTGATAGAGGTCTGAACTCTCCTTGGAAAAGCCCATTTAATACCGAAAGTTTTATTTGCCAAAACTGAAGCTTCACCCACTCTGGGTCTTTATAGAAGGGTTTAGACAGGACAGGGTCAGGTAGACCGTGTCAGTGCCAGGAAGAAATGGGTGATATACAGTAAAACCTGTCTATTGCGGACACCTGTGGTTCTGGCAAAAGTGTCCGTAATAGACAGGTGTCCACAATAGGCAGGGGCTGAACTTTTGGGATCTCAGAGTACATTTGTATCAAAGGAAATAAACTTGTATAGACCGTCATAAAATATACACATGTGTACCCATCTACAGCATTTGCTCTCAGTTTTTGTACATTATGCCCCTGACACTTTACTCAAACTCATCATAACTAGGGAGTTTACAGTTTTTATCTTTTAAGGGAAAAATTGTGCATGTATGGGCTTACCAGGCTAAAGAAAGTTTGCATAATTTCTTTTACTAACAGAAAAGAAAAAAACAACAAACATACCACAGGGATATCATATCCTTTGAGTACAGTATAACTGTATGTGCCATTGTTACAAATTGTGAATAACTTCACATGAGTCTCAGTGGGTCCTTTGTTTTAGGATTAATGATTGATCTATGGAGCTTAATTGTTTGATAGACAGAGATAGTGTGAGCAACCTCACTCAACAGGAGCACCAGTGCTCAGGAGACACCTGGCATGTTTGTTGAGGCATTACAGCCTAACTGCTTGGCTGAGTGAGCGTATTATGTGTTACAGGCCACTGAACAATGGATTAATTAGTCTTTGATTCCAGCTTAACACGCATGGCATTGTTCAGGCATTACAGCTTGGAGCATAACAAGTTGCAAAAAATGTATTGATATATTGTGTCCGCAATAGACAGGTTGTTTTTGCATTTGGTACCCCAAAAAGTGTCCGCAATACACAATAGACAGGTGTCCACTGTAGACAGGTATCACCAATATGAAAATGACTTAAAAATATTCGGTTCTGGCCAAAACTGTCCGTATTAAGCAGGTGTCCACAGTAGACAGGTGTCCACAAGGACAGGTTTTACTGTATTAAGGTATGGGGTGCCAAGGGTATCTCATGAGCATTACTTTCTAGTTACGGTGGCTTTGTGTTGCTTTGAAAGAAAAGAAACGCCCCAGGAAACCCCTTTGGTCAGCGCCAGTCATGTGTATCTAATGTTTTCATTGACACTAGTTGCTGGCAGTCATCTTGATATTTCTATGACTGGTTCCCTGTCAGAGTCCTTGGAAGTAAGTAATTTTGATGCCGCCTTGCTTGTAAAAGGCCTGTTGATTTTGGAATTTGCCAAAGATACGCTCAGGGACACCCGTAATAAGTTTGTAGGCAGATAAATGAGCACTATAGTAGAATATTATGTTTGAAACCCTTGCACGTTCGAGTGGACAAGTAACTTTGCACTGCACTTTTTCCAATGAACAGAGAAGCATATTTTTTTAAATATGTAAAAAATATTGTGTTTTCTTCAAAATAAAAGGCCTTCCTGATGACGCTTCCAATCAGAACGGTTCCAGACAGGGTGAAATATTCTCTACCCCATGTCCAGTCGTCTGGGACCGATAGTTTAGCTTAGAGTGCTCCTTTTCTTGAATTTTGCGCCTTCATAGGGGCAGAGAGGTAGTCATCTTATTAAAATGACTCATTTAAAAAACAAAACAAAATGTAATTCATACAGCAGTCCAAATTTACCATGCTGAATCGTGATAGTAAACACAAAATTGAAAACGCCTACCTATTTCTTTATATCATATGAATTACCTTGGGAAAAGACGGAATTTGCCTGCAGAGACCGGCAACTACACTACAAACGGGTTCAATTTATTTAAATTTAATTCACAAATTTCAAACAGATTTGTAATTTCTATACAGACTGTTTACTCCATACATGGTTAATTCATTCATCAGAAAATATTGAATTTAATGAATTCTGTACGTTGGATTGAAATGGTAATGAGGTGCCATTTGATGTACGTTCTTTCTGGGATATCCACACAACTACAGGAAGAGTATTCGGAAGCTATTTTAGCGTGCACTGCTCTTAACATAATATGTGGGTTATATCTAAGCTTTCAGTCAATGCATTCTCAAATTGTGAGACGAAAATACCGGTATCATCATGGAATGCTATTTAGACTCTCCTTCGTGTGTGTGTGTGTGTGTGTGTGTGTGTGTGTGTGTGTGTGTGTGTGTGTGTGTTGTATAAAATGTTAAATTGAAAGTCATGATGACCAGGCAAACAGAAAAAAAAGACATTCATTTCATTTGTATATTTTGTGGCCACGGAACAGCCGAGTCTCGAACCAGCAACCTTCGGCACCTAGCCTATATCACCTAGCCGAAAATTGTGCGATATGGATATTCTGTTGAGGGGTAAAGGGTATTTCCGTACTGCCGCACTGTGGCATTGTATTTTCGGTACCAGCGTCATGGAAGCCCTCTTATTTTCTGTATTTTTACTGGCCATTATTTTTGGAACATTTTCAATTTTGGCACTCTGCACCGGGCCAAAAGTATGTCCTGTACCATTGTACATGTGACACTCCCCTTCCCCCGCGCATCTTAACCTCCACTTGCGGACCAACCCTGTAGATCTGTACCACAAGTGCACCACGAAGGAACTTACGCTTTCTTGGCGAAGGAACGCTCACAGGTTGTCTTGATACATGTACTATTGCGACAATGGATTCTTTACGAATGTTGATGTAATCAGCCAGTTCAAGTCCCTGTCCAGTGATGTACAACCGCAGAGTGACACTGACGGACTCTGCCAGCAGGAATAGCACGGGATGGGGATGGGAGTGAGAGCTTAAAGTGGTCCACTTCGTTGATATGTTTCTTAGTTCAGAATACTGATTTTCATAATATTAATAGTATGAGTAACCACAAAGTCAATTTTGATGCAAAGCGCCTCACCAGATGGCAGTGTCGTCGTTGTGAAGAATTGTGTACACTTTTCGTATTGTTTTTGGCGCGGCACGTTGCACCTACTGGCAGTTATGTCGAAGAGGAGACAAAAACAAACATGCCTATGAGGTTGGCCGGTATGCTTGTAGCGGTTCAGTGCGGTAGGTTTTGCGTGACCTTTCAAAACAATTTGACAACAAAAGCAAGGAAAGTAACCCGGACGCAAATAACGAACGTACAAATTGGTTAGGATATTACTAACTCGTAAACCGTTCCAGCAGTCGACTTAAAAGTCGATATTGAGCAACAAATGACAAAATTCAAGTATTTTACCCCGCTGACAGTATTGGCTAATGGCAGAAAACGACAAACTATAACTATTTTATGACAGATTTTATCTTACTTAGCTGTCATGCATATCCTTTTATTTACTGAGTGATGTATCGTTTTCTGTTTAAGGAAGACGAATGGACTGTCTTTGAAATATTTTTTTTTCTTTTTTCAAAATGGATGGTTGGGGATCTCAGGCTAAACAACATGGAGAGCCCGAGGCCATACCCAACCAACTTGCTGTGCATCAAGCACTAAAATAAAGAGGACTTTGCGGTCCAAAGAAAACAAAAGCAAGTCTAAAAAAACCACAGATCATGGCCTTACAAATGTTTTGTAGGTAAAGTGAAAAATAAAGGATGAAACCTGTGGAATTTTGCCAAATGTTAGTGCGTGTGGTGGAGTATATATTGTTTTAACAACCTTTAAACATTTCTTTTACCTTTCATCTACTGTGTGATCCCAGCAATGTTACGACATACAAACACCTTAAACTACCGCCATCTAGAAAGGAGCTGACACGCTATAAAATTATGTCTAATTCTGTTTCATCAAAGAAAGGCACCCTTTTTTCAGTCCCACCACCACCACCACACACAACACTTTTTTTTCGTTTGTAAATAAAAAGAGTTATGCGACCCTTGAACCACAGTAGAAAACGTTTCTTTCATAACTGGGTTCACACTGTCCAAAGCTATCTTTAGAGTTATTGATTATAATTGAAAAATGCTAGGGGGACACCCACCTATGTCAGTAAGTTGCAACAACTTTGTAAAAGTAAAAAAAAAAACTTTATATGTTTGTATGCATGTCTGCTCGCGTTGGCCACACAGCTCGCAATGTTTTGCTCAACAGAAAGTTTAGACGCCTTTGCCACAAACAACTCTAAAGTGATAGACAGGGCTTTACATGGTACGTTTTGCTCATATGACATGTGCATAATGCAGGTTGATGAAAGATGATTGAGGAGTCACATCTGGGGGCTATGCCACGGGGTTCTTTCACTTTTTGAACAAGCTGAGAATGCAGGGAAGGTCATTCATTCGTGCAGGAAAAGTGATGCAGTTTATAAGAAAATCAAATTCTGAAATTCATATTAAATTAGACTGATTTCGACAACATGTTTTGTTGTAATATACATGTACTTGTATTTAGGTCTTTCAGTGCCGCATTTTGGACTGAATGAATAACTTTCCTCGACGCCCTTTGGCCGCAATGAACTGGAATGAAAGGTCTTTTTACATAGAACATGAATCTAGCACCTTTATTAAAATTCAGAGCAGTTCGTTTTAAGTAGTTCGATTTCAGTTGCAGTTGGCACTGAAAGAGTTGGTTTATTTTACATCAGTTTCCAAAAGATTGGTCACTTTTCAGCTGTGTGGCAAAAGTATTTGAACGTGTCGTATTTAAGCATGTTTTCATTTTCCCAAGGGATAATTTTGTCCTGTCTAGTAAACAGTCTGGGTTAATGCCGGGCGATGGCACGATATATCAGTTGTTATATTTGTATCATGAGTTCATAAAAGTTGTAGATATGCAGAAGGAGGTCAGATTGGTAGACTGTGACATCACGAAAGCATTTGATAAGTTCTACAACCCTGCACTTCTCCACAAACTTTGTAATGCAGACATTTCTGGACATCTCTCAGACTGGTCTGAAAACTATTTGTCGAGCAAAACTCAAAGAGTTGACCTGCAAGGGAAATTTTCTGGACTGGGTAGGTGTCAAGGCAGGGGTTGTCTAAGGATCAGTGCTTGGGCCTCTTATTTCTCATCTGTGTCAATGATATGGTTGACATCGTAAGGTTTAGTATCAAATTGCACGCTAATGATACTACTTTATTGATCACAGTGGCTGCTCACCTTTAACAGTACAAAAACAGAAACAAAACTTGTAAGTAGAAAAACAAAATATGTCACATTATCCTGTATTCAACCCCAGGGAAATACTCTTGATAATGTCATACAGCAAAAATACCTTGGCTTAGCACTCAGTTTAGATTTACGGTCCGGTCATATGATTGTATAGTTTCCAAAGCTAAAAGACTCGTTGGTGTCATGAAAATGTTGCAATATAAAATGAGCAGGCGTTCTCTGAAAATAGCATGTTTTGTGCATATCCGACCAATTTTAGCGTATGGAGAAGTGGTCTGCGGGGGATGCAAAAAATTAGATGCACACCTGTTGGAGAGTATTCAAGTGGATGCAGCCCGTACAGTGACGGGAGCAATAAGTTATACAAGCTATTCTAAACTTTGCAGTGAAACTGGGTGGGAGAATCTTTCGAAACTTTGAGAAAAACATACGATTAAAATTCTCTTGCAAAATGGTCCATGGATACGCACCCGCGTACTTATTATGTAACTTGATTCATTGAAATGTATCATCTAGAAATCAATACAATGTCTGGTCTAAAAAAAAAAACTGACTGAGCCAAAATGCAGAATCTATTTGTAGCGAAAGTCCTTTATTCCTTCTACTATGCAACATTGGAATATGCTGTCACCTGCCGTTCGTAATTCAGAATATGCAGAATCATTTCAACGTAAACAGGATAGAGACAAACCTAAAAAGTAACGACTTATTTTACATTGGTATTAGAAAACTAAATATTTTACATGCTAGGATTAGGTTGGGTTGCAGCAACTGAATCAAGACATGCGTAATTCATATAGGCATGGTGAAAGTTTTCTTTTCTTTTTTTTTTTTTTTTTTTTTTTTTTAAATATGTTTAAACCAAAGATTGGTCTGGAATGAGTTGATTAAGTCATTAAACACCTGAAAACACTAATCGACGCTG
Organism: Hermodice carunculata; assembly: GCA_964020975.1. NCBI lineage: Eukaryota > Metazoa > Annelida > Polychaeta > Eunicida > Amphinomidae > Hermodice > Hermodice carunculata. Next base: position 63,812,815 of record OZ026618.1, on the reverse strand, counting down.
ATGTATCCGCTTCCAACCATGTTTCCATTAAAAAAATGAAGTTACTGATCTTGCAAGACGAAAAAATAAAGGTCTCCCACTGGAACATTTTGTCTCTTGATGATCGGGTCAAAATGACTCAGATGCAATCACAACCTAGGTTTCATCCAGCAATTCGCCCTACCAAGTTTTACAAAGTTTTGTTTAGTTCTTCAGTAGTTATCGCATGGAAAGTTATTTTCCATAAATGATCCTGTGGTCTTGAGAATTAGATCAATGTGCCCCAAATACAACCCAAACGTAGATCTTACCCACATGCAAGTTCCTACGAAGTTACTGGAACGTTCGTCGAGTTCTTCAAGACTTATCGCATGAAAGCTGGAAGTGTTGAATTACAAAAGGAAAAGAAAGAGGAGGAAGAAGACGAAATGGGTACTGATACAACATTTCTCTGCCCGGTTCCATAAGGAGACGTAATAGAGGAGATCAAGAACAGAAGCTTCCACTGCTCTCCTGTAGAGGGCATTTCAGTCATTCAGAGATACAGTTGTGTATTCCCATTGACTTCTCACTACAGCTTAATAACTTCAGAACCACTTGATGCAGAAACGGCAAAATTTGTGTGGTAAAATTATGTACAAAGCTGAAATATTCACGTAAATTTTAATCTTACGGCTGTAAAAGTGGTCTTTTAATTTGAGGTCAATGTAACATGCAATCCAATGGGAATACACAGATAATTGGAAATTGTGACCTGTCCTATTGCTGCAACGGCCCAGTGCCGTAAATCTCGCCTGCTTCTTCATTCATCAAGAATGATACAGGCATTTAGTCAAAAACTTTCATCGGTTTTTATGGGCGCCCAGAGTCCGCTGGCGAAAGGTTTTGACTCGGTCCTTGGAGGGTAGAGGTGACACCAGTTGTTGATTCAGCTCAGATTATGTTTGAATGGGAAAATCCTCGCCCGAGAATTCATACGAGAATTGCATATTCGAATTCTTGATTCATCCAAGTACTGACATAATTAAGTCTAAGTTAGCGGCTTCTGCATTGATTGGAAAGTCAGGTAATGCAAAGGTCATTTGCCAAGCTTTTACCAGGGTAATTTAATATTCTGTAAAACACTCTCAGGTAGTGCAGGTTAAAGTACCCATCCTGATTACTAGTATGTTAAAGAAAAAGGAAATACAACGTAGACCCCCCCCCCCCACACACACACACGCATGAAAGTAAATATTTCAAATTATGCATTTAACTCTTTCAAGTGCCACATCTTGGACTGAGTCAACACCTTTGCGCCCAGAGTTCACCGAAGAAAGCTGTTGACCTGGACTATTACATTTCATTTACCTGCCGGCATGCTAGTACTTGAACGAATGTTTTTTTTTTTACTGGGAACCTGAATGTTACACCCTTGCTATGATTCAGAGCAGTTCGTTTTAAATATTTCGTTCCAATCGCAGTTGGCACTGAAATAGTTCAATTAAATATACACCTTCAGGAAGTATGTTGGTTGAACCTGGCGTGATTTGAAAATTACACCTGCACCTTGTGTTACCTGGTCAGTCTGTCGGCTAGTGTTTTCTAAAGTAACAGATTATAAGTGTATCAGTTGCACTTATACCTCATTTTAGCTTCATGTGCTTGCAAGTTACATAGTTACGCCGATGCATTTAAGGGTTGAACCTATCGTACTTAAAAGTTACACCTAATGCACCAACTGGTCACTCAGACCAGCTGCAAGAAAAGCTGTTCGAATAAGCTGATTATGAAACCGAAGAAAGGCATAAAATGACTGGATTATCCGAACAATTTGTTTATCAAAATGAACACATAGCGAATCACTTTTTCTTTAATTTTCATGCATGGCGTATTAATTTTCACTCATAATAGGAAAATTGCTGATAAAGGTTGATAGTGTCGGGGTTTTTTTTCCTTGGCAAGACTCTGGTGGACGGTTGATATAATTGTGTACTATGCATTAATTTACCATTGCATAATAACGGAGCCTTGTAATGTTGCATTATTCTAAGTTTATTATTTTATCGCTTAGCTGTTCAGTCTATCTATCTATCTGTCTATCTATCTGTCTATCTATCTATCTATCTATCTATCTATCTATCTATCTATCTATCTATACATTACTATATATATATATATATATATATATATATATATATATATATATATATATATATATGTACATGTATATGATATGTATATGTTTATGCAAAGATATACATACTAGTAAAAATACTATCAAGCGACACTGTATATATCCGGATAATTGTGATAAATTTTTGGAGAGGTTCAAAATGTCAGAGAAAGGAGCAAGGACGCGACCTGATGACAGGTATTTAATGCATGTTTGGGCTCTCATATTTACTTAGTATTCAATGCCTTTAAATGGTTATTACGCCGCATATCCTGTCTCTCTAAGTACATTGTAGATCCTCTGTCCAAATATTTCTGTACATCAGTCAGAAACGGGCGAGTAAGCCCGCGTATTTTTGCATAACAGTATCTGTTCCACTGCTTGAGATGCATATATGAGGGGACGTGGTTTTTTCATTTTCATATGTTCATATAATTTATTTAACAGTACCCACTTACGTATGATTTATTTGAAAGTTTTCATAAATAAATAGTTTTTCAAAGTTAGTGTAATGAGCATCCTGCCGGTATATACTTTGACTTGTTAAATCAGCTCAATAATATACATACTGTAAATTCATTTAAATTTTCCGTATATTTTTCTTTTTGCTTATTTTACTATGGCACAAAACAAAGCCGTGGAAATATAATCACGATGGAAAAAAATTCAACGGGAATTTAAAGGCTGTGAAACATGCTTCATGGTTTCCCGCAGGTGACCATTGATAAATTCATTTGGGTGTGGAAGCCTTGGATTTTATTTATTTTATTTTATTGTTTTATTTTTGTTAATATTATTTTTTTTTGTTTTGTTTTGTTTTGTTTTTGTTTTTGTTTTGTTTTTTTCTTATTTTTGTTGTTGTTGTTGTTGTTGTTGTTGTTGTTTTTGAATCGGATGTGATAATAGTGATCATAAGGTATGGGCCCAGACATAGATAGTGACCGGCTTGATTGTGGAGCGTAGAGAGATTGCATTGTGATTTTTAGTTTGTTTGTTTGTTTGTTTTCCAAAACTACCCAAGATGTGGCACTGTTGCTTCAGTTTGTGTAATAGGAAAAATTGTGACATTAAAACTTTCATCTAAATGTCTGAAACGCAAAAGTCATGGAAATGTATACACGTGAGTACACATACATACATACAATCAAACATACATACATACATACATACATACATACATACATACATATGTACATACATCATTGTTTTTCATACTTTTATTACACAACTTTCCTTCGTACATTGTGTAAATCGTTTTCTGAAATTAAGTTTTTGACCTAAAACTTGATCTAAGTTTTTTTATGATAATAGTTATATGGTACATGGCAACTGTTATCCGAACATGGTATAAAAATCGGTCAACAGCTATTCTCGGGGTACAGTGGGCGCTGCCCTGAGTAGGCTCGGCAGTAAAACATGTTTGTTATAACTTTTTCCCCAAGTCGATTGGAGAACAGGCGTTGCCTAGAATTTCTCTTGCGAGAGCCTTTGACCAAAGTTATATTATCGTGGTAGGTTCAAGTTCAGGACCAGAAAATGTTCCTCAAAAGCACCCTGCGAAAGAGCAGAAGACGAACGAAGGAGACGAGATTTGGGAACGCTCAGTTTTGCCCGCATTGACTGCGGAAGTGTCGCTGGGTGGGGGTAGGCTTGTCCCGCTCACGAATCACCGAGGACAAATTGTGCTTTAACAGTTCACATTGAAAATGTATATTGCAATGAACTTCACGATTCTCTGGACACAATCTTGATGTCATAGTTCACGACTTTTTGTAATGTCAATTTAGAGTTCACGAGTCACTGAAATGCTGAGTCACGTCTCACGAGTAACAGGCCTTTCACGGTTCACCAAATTTATCTTAATCGTTTCGCAGTTAAAAAAAGCCCTAATCACGGTTCAAAAAAAAAGCCTTGCCCTCAAGTGGTAGTCGGGGTGGGTGTTAAGGGCTTAGTATGCTGATACACAGTGTAATTTTTCCTAAAAAATAAATTATATATTTTACAAATTGTATTTTGTTGCCAGATATAGGCCTACATATTGCACGCAATGAGACACACATCAGCTCATTGTGTGACGCGTACACAAATATACACATGCACACATATACGCACATGATGCAGATTCTTGGCATATGCCCAGAGACAGGAAGTAGCAGACGACAGGAAGTAGCAGACGATACCACTGGTCAACAGGCATCACGTCTCCCACCCTCACCATGTAAAAAAATGAGTTTTGACCACCAGATGGCTCTGGGGTATTATACACCCTAGCCTGGCTGAGTGCCCATTGGCTAATCATGGCTGAGCTGAGCATGGGAGATGGAGAGTTTTGAGTTAATACGGGAATTTATCAAGAGATGTACACCAACTAAAGGCAAAAAATGTGATTTAGTAGAAAGGTAAGTACTTGCGGATCAGCTTCATATATTATCTTACAGGAATTTATCCCAAAATTATAAGTTTAGTCACTTTACTTTAATATGGTGAGCAGTTTACATCACTGGTCTAATACTGCTGTATATGTATATGTATATGTATATGTATATGTATATGTATATGTATATGTATATATATATATATATATATATATATATATATATATATATATATATGTGTGTGTGTGTGTGTGTGTGTGTGTGTGTGTGTGTGTGTGTGTGTGTGTGTGTGTGTGTGTGTATGTATACATACTTCCACAATTCTGTGACAAGCCAAATTATGAGACTGTGATTAAAAGTGTAATTAATGTTCCATAAAGAGATACTTTGTCTGGTTCCTCTGGGGGCAGTGCTTTATGGGTCTGTTGTGTATTCAAGACATTTGTTGGTACTGCGTTTGTTCAAAATAACAATGGGGTAAAAACACTGCATACTCAAAGGCAATGATGAAAGACTGAACAAGAAAAGGAAAAGTAACTTTTTGTGCCTTCCAGTTTGAAAGATTGTTTTTTCCCCCTATATTTGAACAGGTTGGCTGCCCTTCAAGACCTCATACAGTTAAGTTGACAGGACACATATTTAATCTTACACTTTTTTCAGACTTGAAGCATATGACAGAAACAACAATTTCCAGTCAGAACCTATCCTCAGTTTGAAAAAAGAAACACCCCTTCCTCAATGGCCCAACCAAGGCTTCGAACTGTGCTTGAGGGCTTGGGTTCCCACAGAGCTCCCTTCCTATGTTCGTCTTGTCTGCTTACGGTAATTATCCACTTTAGCCTCATTTCCTTTTCCCGTGGAAACTCATGCCCACTACACCGGAACCTACAGCCAGGTACACAACAATGTCTACCCATCTTTGGGCAACAGTTTTCTCCTAAAAACGTGTAAAATGGTCGCAATCCGTCTGTCTGTTTACCACTGCACTCAATGCAAATCCAACATGGCGCCGCCCAGGGAAGGATTGCTTATACTGCAGCGCCATCTATAGGCCAGGATTTTCACATACCCGATTGGTCAGGTTAGGTCAGGTGACCTCTTTTTTCACCAGTGCTGCCTCTATCCTTTGCCTCTTGGCTTATGCCAACTGCATTACATCCCTTTTCTTTTCAAGACACTACATGCCAATTCCCACTACACAGCAAATAGGAGAAACAAAAGCAATTTTTTGAGAGAAATTTAGTTATTATTATTATTATTATTATTATTATTATTATTATTATTATTATTATTATTATTATTATTATTATTATTATTATTATCATCATCATCGCTGGATAAATAGATTAAACATTTATACAGAATGATCATACACACTACACACTGTTTGTTGTACACCTATTAATGTGTTTAATTATTGTAGATTAGTTGGGTTTTTTGGATATAATATTGTATTTTTAGGAAACTAGGACCAATGCTTCTCGATCTTTGAAATGATCCGCGAATTTTTACTATTTCACGCACAGTTGCGTATCATTTGGGCATGAACCATACCTGTAAGTATAAAGATCTGAGATTCTAACAGACGTTCATAACATTGGTTTTCACGTGTTTCATTCAGCAAAGAAGTTGGTTAGCAGGCACAATACTTGTATTGGGCCTCTAGTGGATAAATTGACAATGCAAACAACTAAGTTGATACTATCTAGATACCCAACAGATGACGTACATTTAAGATTGGAAAGGAAGATTTAACTAAGTGGGCATGGAATTCTATTCACGCGAGTTCATAAAATCATTTGGGGGGGGGGGGGGGGGTGAATAGGGGTGAGGTGTGGCAAGCCCTTTACCATAACACGATTTTAACGACGAAATGGAGGTTGGGTCTGTATTCAGATGGGGAACTTCAAATTCCGATGAGGAAACAAATCACAGCTACTCAGTATGATTAGAATAAAAAGAGCCATAGGCTTGACTATCTAGACATACACGTCACTGTATACTTTTATGACCACAGCCACAGGTACATTGCACGATCACCGGCTGTAAGCACACAGTAGGGGCTCAATCAGTTCCGCCTCTCAGATTCGATCGGCAATCGTGCCAGGTCATAAATTATGCTGACCTCACTCAACTCCACTTGACAAAACATTGAGGAAACGTGTTTGACGGATGAGAGCTGGTGTTTCTTCGTCGTGTTCCTGGATATGTTTTTATTTATTTCATTTTAAATATAATATAATAGTTTGCTAGTGCATAACTGTATCATGTATATTGAGCGCCTCACTTTGTCGTCCAGCTGTTTATAATTGATATGAAGGTTAAATTTGGTGGCCATGGCACTTAGCTTGGTTGACATGAAGAAAACTGAAAAGAAATTTGCCTCGTCTTCCCTATATCACTGCTGAAAGTTGCTGTTGGTGGCCGGTCATTTTAATTCAAACCATGTGCCGTGTTTTCTTATTTCATGTTCATGCTCATGCGCATTAAATCTCGTGACGTCAGCGTGGTCATATGTTGCTGCTGCTTTCTTGGGACAGGATGGGATTATGTATGAACAACCAATGAAAAACTGAAGAAAAGTTTTGAAGATGGCGGGAAGGGGAGAGTGTTGATTTCGATGCCTAACTGTGTTTCAAAATAAAAACTTAAGGGACTTCCAATACAAACATTTCCATCAAAGCCAAATAAGTTAAATCAACAGCTCAGCTTAGCATGCGCAGTCACACTTTGACCCCTAATTGGGTCAGAGGTTATTCCGGATTAAATTCTAATTAAAAACCACATAAGGTAACAGTGGCCAAACAAAAATCTTTCTACAAACATGCTTTGGGAAAGATTTTGCCACGGTAAAAGTCTCTCTGGTATTTTTTGTTAGTATTATGAAAATTCCGTGGGGTTATTGTCAGGGAAATGTCCACAAGTTTTCCAAAAAAGGGAAAGTTTGTTGAAGTTTGGTACCGCTTACCGAGGAAACTTTAGTGAGTGAATGAGGAAAGGTCACTGCCTGTCTCTAATGACCTGTAACCCACATTCTCCCCTGTGACTAGCTGCATTGAGATACCTGTATGGTCATATATTTAGACCTATTTAATTTTTGGACTAAACGGTTTGGCATTGTACCCATGAATGTTATGGCTGCATATTCAAACAGATCATCAGGAGCAATGATTTAGGGAAAACAAAACAAATTCATTCCCATATCATAAGCATTTAAAAAGTGTATATCTAGCGGCTTGTCATTCGTCAGCCGATTTCTTGAAGAGTGGTCTTGCCCTTTAATATGGTACTGGTCTTGATGGTGAATACTAAAGGCTAACTGCAAAATATTTTCTCAACAGCAAATAAATGTGTGTGTGTGTAATAACAGTTACTGTTATACTTTTAAAGATAATGTTGATATAAAAATTAAATTACAGTCCCTCTAATTTGCATAATCTGACATGCTGCTGCTCTTTTTCCAATATCCATAAGATGCGCAAAGATCAACGACGTATATATGAAAGTTGGATTGGCGCCTCTATCCCTGACACTTTGGAAATAATTGAAAATTTGAAATACGCAGAAAAGCATCGATTTTAATTTAAGACTTTAACTATGTTCACTACATGCACTATGGTCAGCATTATATTTTGGTGACCTTGACCTCATTCCTAAGGTCACAGGACCCATGCGTGCGCAAAGCTGGGGGTATCCTGGCTGTCGGCGACGACTGTTCTTGTGTCATCTTTGTCCTGTCGTTTCAGTGTGATATAAATAGTGTAGGTGTCACTGACCACACAAACTTAAAACGGTGTTAATATCTCGCTCAATGCTTACCTTTTGACCTCGAGTCATAGACAAAATTCTCAGAGACGCGTGATGTTGGGTCTTCTGATCCTTGTGGATGCGATCTTTGGCCTTTTGGTCTGAGCACGTCCCATCCAATCACCCAAGAACTTGTAGCGTTTAACCTTACTCTGTCCAGAGTAAGAAAGAAATACAACATTTTGGCGTTTAGTCACACGAACCTTGCTGAAGAACGGTGTCGAAAATGGCTACTGTTACCCCCCAGTTGGTGTCACCAAGACTCATTTTCATCGAAATTGCTTCCTATTTACCTTAAAGTTTCATAGTAAGGGCCCGAAAAAGACAATTTTCTCTTGAAAACATTTGCGTTGTTTGCGTCGTCGGAGTCCGAAAGAGTGAACGAGTTTGAGCAGATCACAACCCTCTAGTCGCATGCATCGTTTCATTGTGACAGTAACCGTCCATTCAGGAGGAAAAAATGCACAAGTTCATTCCATCACCTGAAGGTGAAAAGATATACGGAATACAGAAGCAAAATCCCAAACTTTGCTCCTAGAATACACTTATTCACAGCTGTAAATAAATGGTGTGATCTAAAAACTAAAGAATCTTATAATGGTCGATGGTGAATACATAATTATATTATTTTTATCGCGTATTTTTGTCTGGAACTCGCACGTACATATAAACACAATCCAACGTACGCATTTGTTTATTCTAAACTTGTTTTAAGCTACGTTTTGTCAACTCAGAGCAAGAAAACATTGCACGGTTGCTCTCAGTATTTCATAAAAACATACAATGTTTATACATCCAATTGTATTCTTTGAGTGGTGGGGTGCAGTTTGTTTCTCAAGTTCCAGCTGGCCCAGAAACTGTCTCCCGCATTGCCCAAGGAACAGGCAATTTAAGGAAGGTGTAGTATATCTGATGCCAATCACTTGTGGAGTGCCGTTATTTGCATACGGTAAATAATATTTAACGCGTCCAGGAGCGCATCAAATTCAGCTCGTCTATTGATGACGTCATATATTTTCAACTAAGACAACATTTTAGGCAGTCGCACATTTGCTGGGGAAAAAAACAGCATCCAATTTGTCACATGTGGCACTTTGGAACGACATTTCAACATTAGTTGCCTGGTGAAAAATATTTACAGCAACCGAGTCATTCTTTTTATTTAAGTTGGTTTCGTTTCACATTGGGGTCGTTCAGTGGTATATGAAATTAAGGACAATTGCTGGTGGGGTTTTTCTGGGGGCAGACTTTATTAATATGAATTTCATGGACTATCTTTGTTGCAGTTGGATTCTCGTGTCATAAAGCTATACGTTAAGAAGGCATGGTACGCAAAACGCATAATAAAGGAAACAATATTTTAGAATTTAAAATGATTTAATTTCATTTATTTATCTATCTCTCTATCTATCTATCTATCTATCTATCTATCTATCTATCTATCTATCTATCTATCTATCTATCTATCTATCTATCTATTCATTCATTCACTCATCCATTCCTTCATTTATTTATTTCTGATTTGAATTACAACGAAAAATAAGGAAGGTCTTTTGCAAGGCAAGACTTTACGTTTGCATTCTGAGGCGGGTGGACGAAAAGGCCAGCTTTTTCTGTTTCATTAGCTCATTGAGCCTTAATTTCCTTTTCAAAATCATTTTGCACAAAGTAATATAGACAATCCTTGTAGGTTTGAACCAATATTTTACGCATTTGCTAAATTAAAATATCATCAGGGTAACATGCTTGTCGTATTTTATTTTATTATTAGTACACCCATCCACCCACCCCATTCCTCGCGTCATGAGATTTCTCCCCGTAGTTAACCCCTGGATGTCCGACAAGAAGTAGTCAATTAGCACATGGTTCAAACCCCGACGCCATGTGTAGTTTCATGGTCATGTTACCAGTGGCGCAATACGGCGGCATTCAACGACCTTTGACCTTGACGAGATATAACCTGGGGTCATTTGTGTTAGCACACTGTTAGTTTTGCTGGGTTCAGTGTCCAGCATGGGCTAACTGCTGGGACAGCCCCCAGAAGCTTTGGAGTATATCGAAGTGTGTTTAGCATACCAAGTTTTAGTTTGACTCATTCGACAGCCACTTCATGTACATGTATATGGAAGAGACCCTGTTGAAGATACCGGTCCACATCCAACCTGTGACTCCATTGACAGAGGGAGCGCTCTAACCAAGGATATAGAGGTACAGTTTTTCTCATCTTCCTTGGGATTTGAGTTCGGAGAGACTGTGTTTCGCTTTATTTCACAGGATTTTAGTTTGTCTCTGGTGAACTCGAGAACGGTGAGAGAAATCACTTGGCTTGGAATTCAGATGAGAAAACGTGTTTGTTTAACCAGGTGCGCTGCGGCATACTTCCCTGAAAATTTCAAAGTTAGTTAAGAGGTCAGATAAGGTATTTATAACACACTCTTTGTGGAATATCATATACCGGTACATTTTTGTGAATATTGACTGACCTATAGCCTGAAGATATATACAGATGTTGACACTATTGGCTAGGTGGGCATTACTGAATAGACGCCACAACTATGCTAGTAATTATATACCTCACTTGTTGTGCAACGCACCAGTGTTTCTAGTTTTCAAGGTTACGGCATAAAAGGCTTAGTTGAACTCACAATTTATATATTATTGTATACTTTCTCTAGTCTCACGGGGTTTTATTGACGATTGGGATGTGGCATTACCTGTTGAAATGGACCATGGGGTCTTTGACCATTGTTATATAGTGATTGCCAATGTGTGGCCATGTGTATTATATCATTGAACGTACGTATACCGTGATTGACTGATTTGGTTGAGAACTTGCCTGCATTTATGGGTCATTGCCGTAACGTTGCGCCCATTATGCATGCACATGGTACATAATTTGTTGCACTTGACTTGAAAAAACATTTACAAAAGGATAAGTTTCCATATATGTAAAATGTGCACCGACATTGTGTTAAATATTAAGGGTACAGACGTAAATAGTGAGAACAATACACCATGACTTTTAATTGACTTCCCTGGATAAAAATCTCGGATGAGCACGCGCAAGTCGAATACTTTGATATGGATTCTCAGGAAGAATGACCGGAAAATGTAGCGACAGGTTTAATGTGAGAAAAAAATCACCACGATATCATTGTCAGTGACACTTCCCATTGAATAACTTGGCTGTGATCTTGTGATCTTTAAAGCAGAGCACACCACTTTCCACTAATTTACAAACTGCCGACTGCATGGGAAAATTTGGAAATTCAACTTTTTACATCGTGCGTGTTGAGTCAAATGGAACCTGCTACCCCAAATTTAGGTATTTCATTTAAATGATCTGTTGAAAGGTCTTTGAAATTTGGTTAATACACATGTACATTACAACGAGAAGCGGTGCCACCAGGTGGCTCTTGTACCACAAGACTTGTACCTTACACACCCTTCAGACCTTGTGTAAGAGTGTGTTGGAACAGCTGGAGTCTTAACCACCACCACCCCCTTTAATACCCCCAAAATCCTAGTAGGCTTCGCTTGGTAAGCAAACGAAAGCTTATGTTTACGGCAAAAATCGAAACTATAACTGGTGCGGATGACGGAACACACGTCCCAAATTTGGTTTCAGGATAAAGAGGCGAAATGCAGGTTAATAGTTATGCATATAAACAATAGCTTATTTTGACAATTATTAAAGTAAATGGCATCTAAGTTTTGCAGTATTTTATGACTTTTAGTTTCCTAAGAAACTTGCAGTCAAAGTCTTAGTTTTTCACAAATGCTAAAAATTACAGTTTTACCAGAAATGAGGAAAAACACCATTTATATTTCCCTGAAAGATTAGTCCTATATATTCTTAGGCAATACGATTTTCTGCAGAAAGTAATTCCGTGAGGATAAATAAGTCTCATTTCACACCTGTATAGTACCAGTAGTCTCCTTCTGTGGTCAGACTTTTTTGTGGTACATAAATGGACTTGGCACTGGCGGGTTGAAAGGTGATCTTTCTGGTTTAAACAGTGATCAGATTAGGTGTGTATAGATTTATTGTGACAAATGCATGTTGACCCTTAGCATAATGATTGTGCGCCGGAATCAGCCAAAGTGATTTCTCGGTACACGCCGACGCATTCTGTGGCAAAATGCGTGTTTCAGCATATAATTTTTAAAACGTCATAAAAGCTTGTAGGTTTTAACGGTGGGATTTTCGTTCAGAATATTTTGCAGAAAAATCAGAAATATGAAGAAACTTGACTTCACAAATTACCTATCAGCGTGTTTGGGACAAGAAAGGGTTTAAGCTCATTGCACTCCCGCCGTAGAGGTGCCAACTATACAAACTACGGTAAAACCTGTCGTTGCGGACACCTCTATAATGCGAACACCTGTATAATGTGGACAGTTATGTCCAGGACCGAAAGGTCAATTTTCTTGTTAAAAACACCTATTGTGGACACCTACCAACTGTAGACACTTTTTACCAGTCCCAGAGGTGTTCACAATAGACAGGTTTCACTATATATAAAGAGATGTGTAGGTATCGCCGTCAGAGCTGAGAGATAAAATATGTGTTTGCGATAGGTAGAAGTAGCCGCAATTACCCGCGTTTACAGTGGCATCAGATAACACCTTATTATTCCCCATGGGGATGTTGTAATGATGTTGTATACATTTATATAATTAGAAGCTTTCGTGCTGAACCCGCGGCCTGGAGTAGAGCTAAGTACATGTATGTTGGATAAGTGCAAAAAATAATCCATGTTGGGCTTTGTGAAAATGGTTCAAAACATGCAGCTACACGAAACGTTGAGATGAAGTGGACTCGGGAATTTCAAGAAGGGGGGGGGGGGGCAAACCGCGCACAAAAAGTGTGTGAATATGGGATGTTCGCTGCCTTGCTTCCTACCAGCCCATTGCTAAATAACGTCCCTGTCTTATTTTTAAAGTGGATTATGAAGCACGGAGTTTGTTCTGCTAAGGAATTGAAAACAGAGACAAAAAAAAAAAAAAAAAAAAAAAAAATAGAAAAAGAAAGAAAAGAAAAAAAGTAATATAATTTAACTGTTGTCTGCTTCCACGATCAGGTTTTCTGTTCCTGTTAATGGTCAGTACTTGCTACATATCGATGATATTTTAGTTATACTTATTGAGTTCATTGTACTGTCGGTCAAGCCAGTGACCAAAGACAGACACTATTTCGAAAACGTGTATTTTTAGAGTGGTCTTTTGCACTGTCGCAAAATCTTTCAATGAAATGGCTCACCAGGGATAGACATGGCGCAGGTGAGTAGCATAGCTGAGCGCATTCGGGGTGCAGGGTGCTGGGCGGGGTGCAGGGTGCTGGGGGACCAAGGCGAGCCTGATAACGTGTTGACTCGACAGAAAACAAACAACTTCGCAAAATGCGACCTCTTGCGGTTACCACCTCAAACACATTCTTCTTGGTCAAACAATGTCAATCTATTCATGAAAGCAGACAGAAACCTCATACTTCAAAGTATGGCAGTGAATCACAAATTGCATAAGCACACATGATTAATGTAAATAATATCACGAGATGAATCAGTTTAGACAGACGGATCAGAACGTGAGATGACAGAACGTGCTCCTTTCAGGGTCTAGTTGGATATAAGAAAACTCCTTTTAGGTTTTAGTTGTGTATGAGGGAACTCATGTCAGGTGGCCACAAGATGTTCTCGTGCACTGTGTAAATACTGGAATCAAACAACGTCACACAACAAACCTTGTCTGCTCTTTATATCTTTGCCTGTGTTGCAGACTTGATATGTGACGGTGATTCTCTTCGAGATTTCATATGTCGTGTTGAACCAGTGCTCAGTTTGCCACAGGCCCGTGTTATATCAATGTTAAAATGTGCATCACTCTTTCAGGAGGGTGGGTAAGGGGTTTCCCGTACTGGCGTACTGGGGCTTTTTATTGACCGTACTGGCGTACTGGAAGCCCTCTTGTTTTACGTAGTTCGTACTATCCAAAATTTTGAAAGATTTTCATTTTCCGTACTGCGTACTCTAGAAAATAATTACCTGTACCAGCGTATCGAAACCTCCCTTACCCCCCTTCTTTCAGTGCCAAGTTTGGACAGTCAACAGCCTTCTCGATGTGTTTTGGGCCCAAAAAGCACACCAAGGAAAGCTGTTGCCCCGGGTCATTTTTATGGTCTCTGCTCCCCGATGGTAAATCCTAGGTGTGCTGGTACATGTACTTGAATGAGAGGTCGGTTAACAAGAAATATGAATCCGGTATCGTTATTCAATTCAGAGCATATGGACTTTTTAAAGAGGCTAACACTGAGAGGATTGCACAAAAGACTACAAAACGAAAATAGTGGTGCAACTTATTCTGAGTGGAAGAGAAGGAGTTGCGTAAAGGGCATTTTTTACATGCTCCCTAAATGGACTGCTATGACTGTTTTCATGATTGCCCTTCTTTTCTAATTTTCGACCAGATTTATTGTGACGGTCGCTGCTGGGTAGATGACACAATGCAGGCATGTGTTTGCCATGGGGTCGTACTTTGTTCTAGTTGTCCTTCACGTTTGAAGAGTTCGTGGAAGCTCAAGAGATAGATATGTGGACTTTTCTTGGGTGGTATGACTATAAAGTGGCAAATCTAGGTCAAAATCATCATAATTATATACGTGTTTGTGGGGGGAGGATATATATTAGGTTATATTATGTACAGTTGTAAAGATGATGACCCCCCCTCAGGCCATAAGAAAACCATTTTGTATGTGCTCCAAAAAGTTGGATCATCGCTGGCAAGTAGGAAGCAGATTATTCCTTCGTGGCTGAAAGGAGATTGAGTCAATAGCTTTCCTTGGTGTGTGTAGGAAGCTTGACACACTACCTACTTCCATGAAATCTGTTGACCTTGGGTATACTTACCTGATAAGTCTTATCTACTATTCTCGTGCAAAAAAAATTCTATCAGTGAAAAATTTATGCAAAAATAATAGAAAACAAGAGACCCTATATCCGGGCATTTTAGGACAGCTTGGCCGTAAAAAGGGTTAAGACGGTAGAAACTATAAAAAGCGATAGCTCGTCGCTTCAGCTGATCTATAATTATCGCTAAAATGTGTTTGACATTTACACTCATCATGTCAGTTCGCAAGACAACTAAATGCTATGCTGATAATGGGATTGGTATCGATAATACATGATAAATTTCCAATTTGGTGATAATTATCCAAGGCATCGCTCGTTGAAATGGCTTAAGTTTACATTTATTTATCTTCATATCAAATGCCCCACGGGTTCTGTACCGTACATGAGACCTTTGGCATTAATTTGACCTATCATCACACAGGGTTATGGCTCATAGTTTTTGTTCACCTGGGACTGAACATGACTTGTGTACATGAGAAACTAAAGATCTGTGCTGGCGAGATAGATGGTTTTCTTTTTGTTACTTGTATCAGGCAGAATGCGCATGTAGCTCACAAGTTTTTCGGTGAGGTGTCTAGAGGACAGGCCGTACAAATGTTGCATGTATTAGATACCTGTGTCGTGGAGGACAGAGAAAATATTTTGGGTACGCTTTGCTGACATGTATTCGGAGAAAAGTTTTGGATCAATCTTTCGCATCAAGCAAAAAAAAAGAGAAAATTTGTTGTGACGTTACTATGAAGTGTAACATGGAAACAAATTGTCACGTCCCAGGGTTGCTAAAAGACTTTTCCTTCCCAGCGTAATGTACGTGCTTTCATTGGTCAACGTAATCTCTACTGGTCGAAGAAATACGGACTCAACATATTGATCCATGTGCCGAATGCCATACCCTGTTTGTCTGCTTCCATTTATCTGTCTATCCTTGCATTCCTCATGATGTCCACCGGTCATTGCATAAACATAAACACACACACACACACACACACACACACACACACACACACACACACACACACACACACGCACATATACGCACGCGCGCACAGACACACGCACTCACACACACATACACACACACATATATATTTATACACATGTGTGTGTCTGTGTGTCTGTGTGTGTTGATCATGTAACTATATATCATGGCAGCCATCCAGTCATCCATGATTCATTCATTCATCCATTCATCGTTCCACTCACACCAAACCTTGTCGCGCACTGTTCCGTCTCACATTTCATCGTTTTTCCATCCAAATATATATATATATATATATATGATTCCCCTCCATCTCAGACCATTGTCTATTTCAAATAACCAATAGGAACACATAAATCCACTACAAAAGTTATAGTCCCCGAGAGCCAATTTCATTTTTACTTATATATTTATAAGTATTTAAACCAGGAGGAAAACAACGCAGAAAAAGTGTTATATTTAGCGAGCGACAGGTGAAACAGGCAGGTAAAGACGTAGGAAACAGGTAATTGGGCCTGACATCCGGCCTGCCTCACTTGTCCCGAACTATGTATTAACACAGTTAGGACTGACATAATGCGACAAGAGATGACACTGATATGTATGAAGTTATACAGGGTTAAGAGCTGCATTAAGAAACTGTCATTGGCACAAAATTGTCAAAACGACTATTGAAATAATGAGAGTTGCTCCCAGGGTTGAAGCCACCGCAAACAACGAAAGAAAGGATGCCTCTCTTGTAATATATTGCGGTTTCTATTCCTCTCCATCTTTCATGCAGAGGATGTTGGAGAGTGCCGGTGTCTCTCCTCAGACGTCCATAACCACCAAAATATTGACCACATAACTAGTCAAACCTAATGTTAGTGAAAGGAATGAACTTATTTGGCATCTATAGTAGCAGTTGATCATTATACAACAAGGATGGTGATACACTCGCTCAACACATTTGTAGGAGATGTAACAATACGTGACAAGACAGACAGAGTGGCACTGCCACACAACTTGAAGAAGTGAACCAGGACAAGACTCCGCAGACAGTGACGTGTTGAACTCGAAGCAAAGTTGAGACAATGATTAATGTAATCTTGGATATTTTTGTTTTGCATTTATTTTTTATCTCTGGCTAGTTACTGCTATTTAGATCTGCATGATTGGCTGATACCTGTGATGATTATAATAATGATAATGATAATCATTGTGATCACTCGGTCCTTGAGGTCAGTCAAATCTTGCCCATTTTTATGTCTGTGAATAGCACAAGGACAGATTTGCTTGTCCACAGTTTAAGATCATCCGTAACTAGAACTACAGCTCTCTTGGCATTCATTGTCAACCCGAGTGTCATTGTCTGGTGAACTGCGTGACACGTTTTGAGTCTCGAATCATTTTATGCATTCAAGTACGAAACGGGTGGAATGTTAAGTGTGATGCATATAGTTAGGAAGTGAAGTCGTCATCGCGATGATTTTCCCGTTTGAGAGACATTCAATGACACGCCAAAGATTCCAGCCTAATGGGATTTCAGATCACTCTGTCTCACTATACGGACAATTTCTTGTGCATCGAGAGAAAGGTCTCTCCACGGCTACATTTAACCCCCTGGATGCCAATTCCCAATATAATTCTTGATGAAAGAAGTAAATTCAACAAAGCTGCGTTGAGGATGATGGAAAAATGACTTAATTGTATTTATGGTATGTACCGCATAAAGTTAACCTCCCCAATAATGATGCGAGGGTTAAATGTTGGCAAGAAAACACGTTTTGTCCTCTTCAGAAAGACGACCCTTGTCCTTAGGCTTGGGCAGGTTCAAGTAAAGTAAGTGGTGGTGTGGACCTTTATGGTGCATGTGGACTTCTCTTATAAATAATTCTGCTCCATCAGATGAATCTAGGCCTGCTGCTTGTATTGAACAGGAACCTTTCCCAAGCAATCCTCCTTTTTCACTTAAAATCCAAGAATCTTCTTGAAAAAAATCTCATTAGGTGTCTGAAACTGTTGTTAAGTTGAACAACCCAGTGGGCCTACGTTTTGAACATTCCCAATTCAGATGAGTTTCATAGCTGACCAATTAACCAGGTTATTGCGTTATACTTGAGGATTTTGTAACTAGCAGGAACACCGTTTTCACGTATACAATCAACTATCAGGTTTGCGACCTTGACTCCTTCCTATATTCTCAGGGAGCCAGATGGTTTTCGTTTTTTTTTTTAATCTTTTAGACAAATGAATTGATTGTCTATTTCAGGACTAAAAACCGAGCCTTTTGAAATATTTAAAGGTAACGCTATCAAACTGTGACATGAGAGTCCTTTTCTCGTAATTTCTCGCACTTCCAGGAGCAATGTCTTCAACCGCAGACTTGCAGTAATCCCACAGCACTATTCGTTGATCTGTCTCACGAAAATCAGCGAGTAGCGCCGTCCTCATGAATAAGCGCTACTGCATGAGATTCATCACCTTCAAAAGAAGCAGACGACATTTAAGACAACGCCATTTCTGAAATAAACGAGAATAAAGGTGCATTCGGATTCATTCAGTGTTAGATTTGTGACGGTAAAAGAAAGTTTTGACAAATAAACCCTGAAGTTAGTGGCAAAATTATACAGAGCGATTTTGACGTACAAGTGTCTTTTCTGATTGATAAAGAAGATCATTTTAGTTGTTCCGATGAAACGTACAGACAAGACGTATGGCGCTATAGTTGGCTACACCTGACCCCTCTCGACCCATGGTGTCTTGGCATGCCTTCCCTGGCATTTCTAGTGAAAGGCGGCAGACTTACCTGCATCAAACAAGTACATCTCAGTATGCCAATGCGCGCCTCTACTACGGTAAAGACTGGATTATGCAAGTGTAGTGAGACCTCATGCTAAGTCTGAAAGTTAGGGGTGTGTGTGTGTGTGTGTGTGTGTGTGTGTGTGTGTTGTGTGTGGGTTTTTTTTCGTTTGTTTTTGTTTGTTTGTTTGTATTTTTTTTCATTTTTTATCATACAAGAGGTATCTTGTTATCGTCTGACATTACATAGTGGATAAGATAAAATTTGCTTTTTATTCAGGTAAAATGCATCGGTTGGTTAAAATCGGGATTGAGTATGTCATATATGTAGATAATGATGAATTTAACACGAAGGCTTAATTTCTTCTATTTTAGAAACAAAAACGCTCACGTGACTTTCATATGCAAGGTCATTCCCTGAACGTGGTTACGCCATGTACTTCTCTTCAAGATGTTGTCTTCAATATTGCAGGGCGTCTTTTCCTCACTCTGTATCCACCTAAACGTGGTCACACTTTGTCGCCTTTACATGAAAGAAACAAAGCTAGTAATGGTGCTTGCAATGCTTAGGCGACGAAATCACACAACAGAATCTCTGATCAGACGTTGAGATTTCCTAGCATACTCCTGATTTGAAATAGGCTTATATCCTGGCTCACTTGTGCCTCTGGTGTGTGAACAAACAATAGAAAAAGTACTGTAAATTTCAGACTTTTGAAATTCGCCACGGATGCTAGGTTATGCGCGGTGAAAGTGTAGTTTAGATGATCTTGTGACTGGAGAAAAAATTACGGCCACATTCTAAATTTCTTACGCTGTCATCTGCTTGTATGATAAGAGTGGAGTACATATTCTACCAGATGAGTAAACAACAAAATATGGCATTGGAATCCATGGAGGTACACTTGGTAATTAAAATGATACATGTACTCGTTGGTGCTTGAAATATATTGAATTTTTATATGCAGTCTCTAAGCACAATCCGTCATTCCAACATGGACCTTTTGAAACAGCAAACGAAAATAGTAAGATACATAGAACGTTTGCTTCCTTTTTCCTCTTTTTTATTTTGTTTTATTTATTTCCCTTTCTCCTTCCTTCCTTCCTTCCTTCCTTCCTTCATTCATTCATTCATTTTTGCAGCATTTGGGAAAATAAAAGTAGGGACCAGGCGATATCATGTTGAATGCAGGAATTGGAAAAGTAGGGAAATTTATTTCATCAAAATATAATTTGTCGGAAGGAGAAATGCATTTTGGGAAGGGGGCGTGAACCCAGTGTACTCCATACTTCTGGGCAAGGCTTTGATATATTCCAAAGAGCGGAGGAGAAGGAAACGAATGTACATGAATAATGGATCGGGAAAGTGCATTTTCAAAAGTTACTAATCAAAAACTGAATATTCATCTGTACAGAAATTGTCTAGTTCCTGCTTCCTTTTTGGCGCATGTAGGACTTTTTGGACAGTCAGATTAAAGAAACTAACTGAGTGTTCTTCTATTTTGAATATTCTATTATTTACAAGTCCTTTACCAATAAATGAGGATAAATCAGTAAGCCAAATTGCTTCAATGGCCCCATGGTATTCGTAGAATAAATAAAAGAGGATAAGGGTAAGATTACAAGGTGATAAATACCTGTACTAATATAAAAAAAATCACCACTATTCAATAAATGACATACTTATTTGTTGAACGCAAGGAAAATGAACAATTAAAACACGTGTAATCTAAGTGATCTTCTTTTCACTTGTTTCGTACCAATAACTCATTTAACAAATGTTTTAGTGTGGTGCAAGTAACATCAAGTTGAACGCTCAAGAAATGCCGCTGGACTGCACTCGTCACAGCAATGTGGAAAATAAGATAACTAATCCATGTTTAGTTATATAGACTGAAAAGTAGGGGGTGCAATCGACTTGTGTACCTTATACGCAAAGGTAGTAAATTCATAGAGATACCATCAACATATGTTGAAGTAAACATGTTGAGGAATAGAAAGTGCGTGTACATGTAGTTTTCTTTGTACAGATAAGACATTTGAAGAGACGTATTGTGTTCGCGATCCGTGGGTCACAGCCAGTTTCACCAGCCCTCACATTATATCTTTAAACACCGAAAGCGAAGAATGGGACAAAAGATATAGTCATATCTGGCGTTGATAATAGCTGCATAGGTGTGTTTACGGTACTGTGGTACAAAGGACAGCCAGATATATGTACGGTAATACAACCATTCATTGTACAAGCATTTAGAAATAGAATTGACGTACTCTCTTCCAACATTTTTCAAGTGGCGCTGATTGTCTTTCTGGATGTCAGTATTTTGTCTTCACGACTCCAATTTTGTTGAAGTATGTTTGTCATGAAACAACGACAATTAACTTATTACACAATTATGTTTTCCGAACACTAAGTTTACTTCCGCCCAACCTGTTCGGCAACTTACGTAAGGAACGCCTCTTACTCAAGTGGGTTTGACGTCAGAAACGGAATGACGTCAGACATTACCCAGTATAGCAAAATTTTGTTCTCTGCTTTGCAGTTCGGAGGATATACATATGTTCTAGTCATGGAAAAGGAAACTTAAAAAAGAAATTCAAAGGACAAATTACAGTTACTCAACGAGGCATCAAAAGAAATAGAATATGTCACGCCGTTTGGGGAATATTGCAAAATATTTTAGACGCTGATAATGGAATATCAAGATGAAACAGTTGCTGTGATTTTCGGTATTGATACCATCAGATCTTTTGAGCCAATGTTTATTTAACCCGGACTTAAAATATGTGCACCCATGTCAGTAAGCTCCACGTTTGAAGGATAGACGGAGCCTTACCGTATTAAGTGCATGACCTCAGATGGAATGCGATTTGGGTTGTTTTCTTATTTCCTCATGCTCGGATGGTTTCAAACAGCAATTAGACAAAGCATTTTAACAGTAGCAGGTTCATAACATACTTTCACACTTGAATTGACAATGGATTATCTTTTCGGGGGAGCTTGTGTCAGACATTCGCTCAGCACCTGTTTGACAAAGTGAGATTAAATGTGCACTGAGTGAATTGTAAGTTAAGGTACCAATAAAGTTAGTGATTTGGATGACATATCGGTGAAGGATCAAGTTATGCACATTTGAGGGAGTAAAAAGAAAATTATGATCTTTGATGGCAACATTTGTAACATACTGGGCTACATTGTGCACTAAATACCGTCTCAGGACATGAAGTGCACCGGAGTGATTCAGAGAATGTTCTCTTGTTACATGGTAGCCTACCCCCAGGCAAGCCACCCAAGTGAAACTGTGTGAGCTTTTTCTCTCGTAAAATGTGAATCATGGACGCGACCCATTGTACAACGGGACTTGATTGCTGAGTTTCTGGGCCTGCGCTATCAAACCAAGTAAGAAAAAAAATCTTTTAAGACTACTAATGATTAAATGACAGTACGTTGTTGCAACTGATTCTAGTAAGTGTCCAGAATTTCAATTGCTTTCCAAATGCTGGTGGCGGTGGGACTCGTATTTTATAACTCTTCTCAACTATGCGCAGAAAATGGTCCATGCGAAGTGACCACACAGCCATTCTTCTCTGTGACACTACACGGCCATTCTGTGTGACAGTGCACAGTCATTCTTTGTAACATTGAAAATACGAAGACATTTCTTCTTTGTGACTCTTCACGGACATTCTGTGTGGCAGTGCACAGTCAATCTTTGTGACACTGTGTGCACAAAGCCCAGTGACAAAACCATTCTTCTTTGTGACTCTACACGGTCATTCTTTGTGACACAACAGAGTCATTCTTTGTGAAACTGTACACCGAGTTATTTTCCTTCGTGACACGACGTAGTCAGTCTTCTCTCGAGATACGTGGTGATTAAATTATTTAAGTATCACCATTGTTGCATTACATGATGAATCGTCAGTCCAATTGCTTGCTTGGATAATGGCATTGGTTCTTCAGTTGTTATATTATTGAAACTACCCAGATTTTTTGTCAACTGTTCATGGATTATTGCAGCAAAAAGTTGCTTTAAAATAACGGAGGTTGGTCAGGTGTTTTAATGGTTACTTTGGTTTTGTCAACTTTACAGTTATGTCGTTAAGTTTCCTTAGCTTGGTCCTCCTCTCTCTTTCGTCTATGTATTTGTTGCCCCTTATTGTGTTATAAATACACGTGTAAAATCGCTTTATTTTCGGTTTGGTTGCACATTAATTTTGTCAATCATCACACCACATGTGCGTCTTATTTTCTGCTGTGCATCGTGTCTTTCTCTGGCAAGAGGGTTTTAACTCATTCCACCCTGATAGAAGACTGAGTCAACAGCTTTCCTTGACATGCTCTGGGCGCAATGCGCCCAGAGCACGTCAAGGAAAGCTGTTGACCATGGGCATAGAATTGGGAATGATCTTCCATGCAAGTTTCATCCAAAATTTTGAAAAATAATCCCTAAATTATTAAAATGCAGTTAGCAGACGACATGTAGATATTAGCGGGAAAAAAGCGTCATTAGGGTGGAATGAGTTAAATAGGGCATGATCCTTTATCCAATTGTAAATTATCCATCGCTTCACATTAGGAGGCTCTAATTTTGATAAATGAAATATGTTTAAACAAAGAGGAGTTGCAGGTTTTGGCAGCGGGGAAGGGGTATCAGTTTGACGATCGCGAGCCTTTGTCCAAACAGAGTGACGATGAATGTTAAGTCTGCTTCAGAATAATTATATCCATTGGCCCCTCCCAATTTGTTTGTAAATAAACAGGCTGGCATGCTATCGGTTGGGGGACATCGCAAGAGCAGAACCACCAGTCATTTTGTAAGGTCAGTTTGGTTTCATCAGCTGATCAGTTGCAAGGTAGCAATGGAGGTCATCCAACCTGTGATTATTGCCCCTAAAAACAAATCCTAAAGTACCCCCATATGATTGATGGCACAGGTGATAATGGCATGGCAGTGATTAAAGTGTAAATAAACCCCGTTTACATGGTATCATATTACTGAAGTTGTAAATGCTGTTCGAATTGTATGATAGAACTTAATGTATAAATCTCATTAGAATGATAGAATTTTATTTAATATGTAAACCCAATTAGGATGATATAATGTTATTCAATGTGTAAACTCCATTACAATAGTTTTATATTGTTTGATATGTAAACCATATTGGAATGGGACAATATTATTTGATGTGTAAACCCTATCTGGATGGTGTACTATTATTTCATGTGTAAACCCAATTAGAATGGTATTATATTACTCAATGCATAAGCCCTAATATAATCATATAATATTCAATGTGTAAACCAAATAGGAGGTATTCATAAGTAGCTGTGGTCATGTGCTGCCCCTATCCTGCAACAAAGAACTTGTCAGGGAGGAGGGCATTCCCATCTTGGTATAAACATATTTTATTGCAAAAAAAAAAAGCAAAGAAAAAAACAAAAAAAACAAAAAAAACAAAAAAAAAAAAAAAAAAAAAAAAAAAAACAAAAACAAAAAACAATTGGCCAACAGGCTTACTAGCTATATGAAGGCCTCTTGTACATACAAAACGAGACAACGTAGAGATTTTGAACACCAGTTCACCAGAGGAGGACTTACAGGACAACAATGTAGGGGATACGGAAGAAAGATGGTACGATGTGTGAGTATAATAGTGTATACAATTATCACTTTTGTATGGTTACCAGCTACCAAATACAAAGTTAGATCTTAGATCTTCCACTGAGTTTTATGTAATTATGAACTGCTCCAAAAAAAATTTCGTTTTGATTTTTAGTAATTCCTTTCTTTTCAACGCCAAAGAGCACAGATTTCAAGTCAAAGTTACCAAAGGGTACTATTTTGGTTTGCAGCTCATTCCTTAAAGGAAGATAATATTTACATTAAAAAAAGAAGTGATAAACACTTTCGGTGTGCGCTCAACATAAACAAGATGGCGACTCCACAACTCCAATTTTTTGTATAGATCACCGTTCAGCTGGCTCCCATCTTCATGTGTCTAGCAGGGCAAAATGTGTGTGTGTGTGTGTGTGTGTGTGTGTGTGTGTGTGTGTGTGTGTGTGTGTGTGTGTGTGTGTGTGTGTGTGTGTGTGTGTGTGTGTGTTTGTTTTCGTTTTTTATTTTTATTTTTTTAAAATAATAAATTAGCAATCTGAGAAAGCAAAAGCCCAAGAAAAATCATTTACGTGTCTCAAAACATAAAAAGTTGTTGAAATTAATCAGAATATTTCATTTGTTTATCTGACAAAGTGTAATTTTAAGATTTTTTTAAATAACAAATGCAAGGGCCTTCATCATGGTGAAGGCATAGTTCTGTTGCCAAGCAAGGTACCAAGAACGGGTCCACAGTTACTTATGAATTCCTCCTATTAGAATGGTACGTTGTTACTCATTGTATAAGCACCGCTAAAACGGTGTATTACTTAATGTGTAAACCCCATGAGTTATATTATAATACTCAATGTACGAACCCTATTATAATATGGTGTTACTCAATGAGTAAACCCTATCAAAATGGTATGCTATTACTCTATATGTCAGCATCATAAAATTGTACGATAAACCCTATTAGAATGGTATTATATGACTCAATATACAAACCCTATTAGAGTGGCATAATATTATTCAATATATAAACCCTACATGTAAACCTTGTTAGTATGGTATTATTTAAACCCAATTATAGAATGGGATATTACTCAACATGTGAACCCCGTTACAATGGTGCCTTTTTCAATATGTAAACACCGTTAGAATGTTGTATCACTCAATATGTAAACACCATTAGAATGGTATAATGTCACTTAATGTGTAAATACTATAAGAATGATACAGTCAGTGTAAAAAGACTCCATGGGAATGGTATTCGTTGGTCAACTCGTACATAAACGCCACCTGTAGATTATAGAATTGATCAAAGATTAAAGAGGATACAAAATCCCATCAGAAAGGTATAACATTGGCCAAAGAGGAGATAAACTTGATCAGAAAAGCATGAGACTTGTCACAGAAGCGACAAATTTCATCACAGTGGCATGACATTGGTCAAAGAGGCTATAAACCAGACAAGAATAATATACCATTGTTCGAGTACGCGATAAATCGGACCAGAATGGCATGGCATTGATCAAAGAGGCGATAAATCCGACTAAAATGACATGAAATTAGTTGAAGATGCTATATCCCAACCAGAATGACATGACATTGGTCAGAGAGGCGATAAACCAGACCAGAATATCATGGCAATGGTCAAGGAGGCTATTAACCGTATCAAAGTGGTATTTTTACATTGCTTGGGGAGGCGATAAACCCCAGCAGTACATTATGTTACACAAAGAGTAACCAGATGAAACATTGTCAGACAGTGTCTTAAGAGTAAAAGGGAGACAGGCAAAATTCGATCTTTTTTATTTAAACATATTTATTTTATTTGGATCGCCCTATAGTACATCGAAATGATACTAATAAGTTGGGTTCTCCAGAACATGGAGATACATACACAATATGTACAAAACACACAGGACAAACAATGTTACCAATTTTGTGTAGATAAACAACTGTAGGGATACAAAGTACATTGTCATGGACTCACATACCCATAAGGATAAATTATACATACATATTATATTGCATGAATATAGAATAAACTATCATATATCATTATAATAGAGCAGAACAGTCACACAAGGTTGGTTTTTTTTTTGTGTGTGTGTTTTTTGTTTTTTGTTTTTAGTATAGAAACCTTCTGGTGTCCACAATGTATTTTTGGAAAGCTTCACAGATTTGAAAGTTTAAGGGATCCGACAGTTCCTTGCTGCCAAAAAGGAGAATTTGGATTGATCTGCATGTTACTTGCAAGGTGCATAATCAAATTTGGGTGGGCACCTGGAGCTAAGATTGGAAAAATAGAGTCAAAGAGATTGTTTCTAGGTACGAAATACACAGGACAGAAAAATAAAAAGTGTTCAAGATCTTCAGTAGGGTAAGTACATGAGCAGGCAGGGCTTGAGATAATGTGGACTTTAAAATCGAGGTTAAGGCTGGAGTAGCCCAGTCGTAGTTGGGAATGACAGATATTGGCAAATCTGTTGCCATGGGAATAGTAATCAGGAACGTCATCCACGGCAAGCAAGGAAGTTTTCAGTTAAGATTTAAATATTTCAAGGGAGATAGAATCGCGAATATCAGAAGGAATGTTATTCCATTGCTTGGTGACGTCAGGAAGGAAAGAATTTTCAAGGCGATTAGTTCGACATTTAATAGAGGGTACAGTGGAACTGGGTTGTCGAAGGTTACGATCATGGAAAGAAGGAGGAACAAGATTGGAAGGATATGGAGGAGTTAATTTAGTGTACATTTTGCAAAAGAGGATCAATTTAAAGTACTTGCGCCTGGTGGCGAGGGTCGACCAACCAAGTTCATGTAGAAGATTAACATGTGAGGTATGTCTAAGAGCACCAGTGCAAAAATTTGCCGCCTCGAACTGGATTAATTCATCTTTCCCAAGATCAATTTCTGTCTTGCAATGTGACTGTGATCCGTATATTATGTGCCTCAGAACATGTTATTTAGTGGGAAAATTCTGGCCATAACATGTCAACAAAGTTTTTTTAAAAAAACCGCGGCGAAGGCTGTTAGAAAATATTCAGACCTCCAATATTGTCTACGGCACTTGGGCCACAAGTCAGCACCACCTGTATCCAGTGACTCTTCAGAGAAAGAATGGGAATCAATCTGTAAAACCACAGTGACTCAGCCAACATTGGACTCTGTCCAGTAGGCCAGAGGAACATATAGCCATTCTTACAAGTGGTCCTTTTCAAATGATCGTAAAGTCCACCATGTCCTGTGGCAGCCGACCTTAGAAACAACGCGTAAGCAGCCAGGTAGAACAAACAGTTCATGGTATCCTGTCAGTGGCCCAACTGCGAATTTATGGTTTTGCCACCACTGGTGAAATTTTCACGTGTTCTTGGAAAAAAATTAATTGTTGTTTCTCCCTTAAGTCCACTCTCATGCCAACTGTGGGCATTGACTGCGCCGTATTGTTATGACTAATGGTGACGTTTTGTCTGACATGTCTGGATTTTGAGGAACGTAATTTTCACAGTGGTTGTATACTTTGAATGAAATCTATTCTCTTTTGAGTGACAATGACATCTTAAAATATATGTTCTCACAGTCAGTACCTGGCAAAGATAGAGGATATTCCGTATCACACTTTCGTATACGAACAAAAGAATCTTTAGATCCGTGTAACACCTCCAAAAGCGTTAGGGGAGGTCCGACTGGTGTCAGATGGCGGACAAATTAAGGTATTGACAATAAAAACGCTGGCAATAAATGTACTGAATGAATATTTTAATGAAAAAGGAATGTTAGAATACTTTTCCATACCATTAAGCCTATTTGTATTCAGGTGCAGGACTAAGAATAAAGCATTTGTCGTCAATACCTATTCTCCTCTCAATGCCTTTACAGTGGGCCCACTTTTATAAGCCCCCTTCCAAGAGAGGTCACCTCTGTATATAGGCCACTTCTCCATGCAACAAGTGCAATATTTCATTTTACATCCCCCCCACACACACACTTTCATAAGGCCACATTTCTGGCGCATTTGGGGTGGTCTTATAAAAGGGGAACCACTGTATTGAACATCTAGTCACACTGTTGCTTGCAAAGAACAGCATCAAAAATGACTCATAGATATGTGTGAAGGGATCATCCAGTCTGTAAAACACGTAGTGATTTATCACCCTCTTCCTTTCATTTGGTACCATTAGATTGTTCGCACAGTTTGCCCAACACACGCTCGTGGACAAAGCCAAAGGTGATTACAGGTAGAGGCTTGTTGCTGTTAGAAGTTGACCCGTCCAGTTGACATTAGCTTCAGGTCACTTGCTGGTCACGCCAAACGTTATATTAGGACTTGGCAGGTTTAACTTATAAAGGTAACAGTAGTGTTCACAGACCAAGGCGAGCAAGGTGTGAAGGATAGAACATAAGTGCGTGTGAGGCTGCTTTAACCTTAGATGTCAGGTAATGTAAACAAAAATTTAACCAGCAACACTGAGTTGGGTTGTGTGTAAAATTTGATATACAAAACTGGGCATGTCGCACTATTAAGTAAATTTCAGTAACTTTAAGTCTTTAAATAGCAGCATTGATGAATTTTGTGTTTGGGGTTGTAACATGAGAAATATTGAGACAATGTTTTCAGGGTAACTGGAGAACTTGCCTTCGTAGACAGACCAATACCGCCGCGCTGTTCACATTGTGGATTTCTATTGACGGCAGATTTAGTCAATATTTCAATATTGCCACGTGATGATAACCTTAAACAAAGGTAACATTGTTCTGGCGCTAAAGGTCACAGGACCACTTCAGTCTGAGCATCCAAGGTCAGCTGATCACAGGACTGCCACAGTCCTCTTGTTTAAAGTATATGTCAAATTCCCCCATATTTCCTCCAAGAACACCGTGCCGTACATGATAAAGGTGCTACGGTTGTGTTAACAGACCGAGGTGAGCATCGTCTGAATGATAGAACGCAGCTGCGCACGAGGCTTATGTGTGAGCTTAGTTTCTGGTATTGCAACTTAAATGTAATCAACTGGGAAAAAACGTACTTTTAACAATATGTCTGAGCATTTACAACCAATTTGTAAAATGGGTTTGGCGATCGCATGTTACTTTAAAGCGTAAAATAGAATTATTTAGAGCGAGTCACATCATGAACGAAGTGAACGACCCCGCCAGAGGTGACTATTTGAGCTCATTTAAACATGCAAGTAAAATGTTATGGTCGTGATGACTTAAACCCTTTGACTTCTTATTTCAACTGAATGCGTTGGCATCAGACTTATTATAATATCTCCAGATTCAACTTCCTCATAAAAAGGTAACAGAAAGATCTTGGTCAGAAGGTTTGCTTGCCGTGCTTTAACTGCATTACGCCAGCGAAATCGTTTGAGGCATAGCCTGTTCATACCTGGAAACAATCCGCTTTAACTTCAAGCAGTTTTTTTTCTCACGCAAAGATACTGTTGGGTTTTCAACAATAACATAAAGTAGCTCACGTGGTTGCATTAAAGATGGACAAGAAACCAATTTGGAGACTGTATTCAACTTCCTCATGAAAAGATAATAGAAAGATCTTGGTCAGCGACTTTGCTTGGCTCGCTTTGGACGTATTACACCCGCAAAATATTTTGAGGCGATCTATACGACTGATTAAATTCCTATCATGCACATTGGAATTCAGGTATGGACGGGCTGTGTGTATCAAGATAGTCACCGGTGGTAAATGTAGCCGTTGTAGCTTACTATTGACTGGTGACTTACTATTCTTAGTGGCACAACCCTACCCCACCCTTGCACGAAACTTGGGAAAAAAGCCAAGTTAATATTTCAGGGCAGTTGTGCATAGGTAGCATGTTAAGTGGAGACAGAAAGTGACTTTTCCACGTTCATTTAATATGATTTCCTAGATAGCCGGCACTAAATTTTCCCTTTTCAGTAAATAAGTGTATTATTTTCATGAAATTAAACCCACCGAATCTTCTACAGGCTAGCAAATACTTCTACCAAGGTAAAATCTTTCCTAAAACTTGTTTTTATGGTTTTAAGTTTGGTCAGTTATTTTCTGTGGTAAGGCATTAGAATTATCACCCAATGACCTGTGACCTAACTACGGGTCAAACTTTGCGCTTGCTCAGCTGAAATGGTGAAATAGCTAGTGAAAAGCGGGCGGTATTTACGACCCCATATACTTCTTGGTAATTTTTAATGGGAAAACGTGGTGCACGCATATTTCGGCCCTCACGTCGCACGGTTTAACTATGCAAGACAGTATTGGTAACATGCATGCTATGAACAAACTTGAAGTGCTGGAACTTACACTAAAATCAATCTGCGGTAGATAAGAACCGTCTGCACGCTTCTCCGACGCAAAAATGGAGATCTGTTTCACCATATTATGTCCGTTTTGAAGCAGGGGTACGTGATGTATAAATTCTAATTTGGCGGAACCTCTTGCACTTAAAAAGTCATGTCAACGCCCCAGAAGGAGTTCCAGACACTCGCTGTACCTGGCTGCAATGTCTAGATAAACTCTAGCATCCATATCTTAGCTCCGACGTGGATTTTTTCAATATAAGTTCAAAAGAAGTCTCACTAAATCCAGGTGCCGAGTCACAACACACTTATCGAGTATTATGATTGAAGGGTAGAGGATGGTATTTAACCATTGTGCCCCCCGAGTATCCGGATCGAAAGCGAATCATTTTTTCTGTATATGCATGTCGCGGTTCTTTGTTCTTTCAATATATATTGATAAGGTCTTGTGTATCATTGTTTTTCTGGATAATTAATTTACAGAGAAAAACGTAAATATACATCAGTGATAGTTATCATCTCTTTGAATGTTAAGTTTTCGACCAAAGTGAAACAATAAATCAACTCCAACGGACAATCGGTCTTCTTTTTCGCTGCAGTTCTGCCATCAACAGAAGATACAACTTGGGGAAACAGTATCGTAGTGTGATACATTTTAACTCTTTCACTTTTGATTCGGTTAACAGCTTTCCTCGTTGTGCATTTGGCGCATTGCTCCCAAAGCGTGCGGAGGAAAACTGTTGACCTGGACCATTTCCTATGGTCGCTGCAACTGTAGGTATGCTGGTACTGGAATAAAACGTCGTTGTACAAAGAATATGAATCTAGTATCGTTATGTCAATTCAGGGCACGTCGACTGAAGTCGAAAGTGACAATGAAAGAGTTAAGACAGTAATGTTCTGGGCAGGTCTGAACCAGTATGAGGTTAAGTGCTAGACTCTTGTATGGCTTGTGTGGAATCCATTACCTAGCAATGAGTAAAGGGGTGCAGGGTGGTTTCATTAGGAAATACAGATGACAGGGAACTGGATGCAGGGGCACGCATAAGATTCATCAGCTGTATGGTGAAGCAATTGCTATCGGAAGTTGAAACTGGTAACGTGAAACACGTGGCACAGACTCAGACTTTGAGAATAAATATTGTTTTGACATCAAAGACAACGTCCTATCAATCACACCTAAAGTATAATAATAAATAAGAATATGCTAAGTGGTCTATAAATGCAGCACACACGTTAGAGGCTTGAGTTTGTTGTTCTTTGACAATGTGCTTCCCCAAGCAGTGATGGTATAACAATGTTTACGTTGACCTGTCATGTTGTTTGACATCAGAACCTTCTCAAGTTTGTAGCTTTGAGATATATTTACCAACTGCACGTGGTGTTTTTATTCAACCTCCCCAAAATGCGACGAGTAACTTTAAACGAGGCACATAGAAGGTTCGGCTGAATAAATTATATTATAATATACATAGAAGATACACACAAATGTTACTAAACAGGGAAATGGGCAACAGTTTCGACAAAAATATGTGCTCTATGGGAAACATTTTAGCAGTTTGTAACTAGTGCCGTAGTATGTTGTGAAATGGACAGGAAGCATATACAATTACGTGCATCGATCTCCACTGCGTTGTTCATCACAGTGACGTACAAAATGCTTGCACGAGATATGCATCAACAGAACACACAGACAAGAAAGTTACATATACACTGGTGAAATTCAAAGAAAAAATGCAGAGTAACTACTTAACACATTTCTGGCTGCAAGATCGTGACGATTTGCCTGTGACACCGATTGGACTGGTGCTGCGTATGTGTTCGATGCATTGGGTGCGCTATGTTTATTTTTAAAATGGAATGAATCCAAAGTTAGCGAAGACAGATTTGCGGTTTGCGGAAAGCTGTCGCAGAAAAAATTCGAATCGTTTGGACCATCATGCTTGGCTCAAGGGATGACTGACTGGTTCCTCAAAGGAGGGTCAGGGAATATTGAGGAATCCAAATTCATAAAGTTTGCCTTCTTTGCATTACATTTTGAAACATGACGTCTTCAAGTTATTTGTGCTCTTATTCAGTTCAAATTTCTGGTGAGGTGTCTACAACCGCGCTCATTCTTTTGCTTAAAAACCAGCCGCATCTCACATGATCTATACCTTATTCTGCTTCAGCCCAATTGTTAACACTAGACAGAAAACAAACTGCAAAGTGCACAAATGGTATTGTTAATACTGCTGGGCTTTGCCATGTGACCAGGTCCAACTGTTTCAACTCAGTTGAAAAGTTTTCTGCAGCCAGGATCCCTTTATAATGAGTTGCAGTGTATGTTTCTGACTTGCATACCAGTTGACTCAAGGGTGAGTAATACGCTAGCCAGTGTAAATCTGATTTGTGGATAGATCATGTTTAGTCAGTTTGTGTGGGAGAGACGCCAGAGCGAAGATAGAAAACAGACACTGACCATCTATCCATGCACAAGTTACACTGCACAGCTGCGTCATCCACGGACGTGGCAGCAACAGTAAAAGGATATGTTTAGCAGGCAACCATGGACGAGACGCAGCACCAAAGAGAGCTCTCCGCCTTTTTCCCCCAACAGTTAGCATTCGTGCTTGCCTGCTAAACAGGCTTTCTGGAGGGCGATAGACTGTTGACCCCCTGCCGGGGACCAGAGAAAGTGTGCTAAGGAGGCAACATTCATGCGTGAGAATACATTTTCAGTCTTGCCTTTCTGTAAATGGGCCTCTTATCATTTCTGACCAAAGAAGAGAAAACGTTTCCCCTAAACACAACTTTGCTACTAGTAATGTTGTTGCCTGCTAAACAGACCAATCTCCGTGTCTCCACTCAAAGTGTAGTAGAGATAATACAGAGCTTGGTCGGGGGGGGGGGGGTCAACTAACTTTGTTACCTTTTGCCAATTCCAGTTTGTCGAACAATAACTTCGCAATGTAGATGCTAAGTTCTTTACAAATTGAAAATGTGCACCAGCAGGTTTTTGGCATCAGTGTAACAGGTGATGATGGAAGGCATGTTGTAGTTACAAAGAAACCTAATGGTGAAGCCTGGTGTACTTGATCCTTGTGGAACAAGTGTTGGAGAAAGATAGCTTTTATCATGTTTGTCAGATACAGAAATGTTTTCGTTTATTGAGCCATGTTATGCAACTGTGTGGGTCTATAACCTGTAAATCCTATGCCTGCAGGGTCACAGGGGAATTGCCTGTACGCACGCTAATTAATGGAAGATTAGCATTCTTGAGTCAATTAACTGAATATAATCAGAACGTGGAGGGGTTGGTAATTCCCATGCGATGAAGTATTGCCAGTCACATTTCTGTTTTTCGTCCCCGGCTGATGCGCACATCAGATGATAATATAGTGTGTGCCACGAGATGGCTTCACTGGTACGATCTGCATACCAGCAAGAAACCCATACGGCAAGGGTGACCACTTGACCGGAGGGGGTGCTTATTAAGCGGTCATTAATCAGTTGTCCCGTAGTCTCTTACCTGTTATTATGTTATTAATAGGAGGAGGAGGAGGAGGAGGAGGAGGAGGAGGAGGAGGAGGAGGAGGAGGAGGAGGAGGAGGAGGAGGATAGTTGAACCCCCGATATCGGGGAAATCACAGATACAATACATCGAAATTAAAATACAGAAAATAATTGAACCAAGCAGTACATAAACGACAAAAATAAATCAGAATAAAACATACAGAGATAGGGATCATGAGGAATTGATTGAAATAATAATGATCAAAACTGAAACATAACTAGAGCCTAGACATAGAGGAAAAATACGAGTAACCAAACCATAATACAAGTAAACAATAAAGTCAGGGCCAGTCTTGAAGAAACAAAATAGTTATTACAATAAGTGCCAACTTGCCAAAGTTACTCGGTTAGCACTTTAACTCTTTAAGTACCAAATTTTTGGACTGAGCCAACAACTTTTCCGGGCGAAATGCGCACGCCGAGAAAGCTGTTGACCTGGGGTATTTTCTCTGGAACAAGAGGCATGCTGGTACTTGAATGAAAGGTTTTTTAAAGAGGAATACGAATCTGAGATCCTAATGATAAATCATACTAGTTTGATTTTTAAAGTAGATTAATTTTAGACGTGATTGGCACTGAAAAGGTTAAAGCAGCCACAGTATGTCTTGGAGACTGAGCTTACTGTCCATTGTTTAGGTCACTTGTTTGTTATATATGACCACGAATCACCACGAAAAAGCGGGTGTCATAATGATACATATCATTCAAAATGTTTTGGCCAAAGAGTTTCTTTCTTTCAGTCTTACACCAATTTTAACGGATGCATTTGCCTTCGAAATCAATAAAGCCATTTTTCCAGATGCACTTTCTTTGCTCAAGTCGTGACTGAAATCCACTTCAAAATGTTTGTGTCAACTATCGTTGATTTGCGTGCTAAATATAAGGCTATTTTCAAGTTCTTGTCTCTAAACTTTTATGATGTCTGTGTGCCAACACAGACATATTATTTTTCTATGAATTCTGTCTGCTTCTCTTCTTTCTTTCTTCCCTTCTTTAGTGGCAATTTTGTCCGACACTCCATTTGAAAACTCCAAATAGAAACTCCAAGCTTGGCATGGGCTCCAGTTGTAGGTATTGCAACACTCCACAATTTAAAATTTACATGTGACCTCTAAAGTTCAAAGTCAAGGTCATTTGAACTTTGTAATTTCATCTAGCCATATTTACAACTTTTGAAGGCACACAGACAGATTTCCTTTGAAGCAAATTTTCGTCTCTAGTTATGGATTATATGCATGAAACTTCCCTTCTATGTTGTGCTGAGTCAACAACTGCGGTCTACTTTGGAGTAGGCAACGAAATTGAGAACAAACAAAAGAAAACTGAACAAAGACATAAACAGCCCAGTATAGGCGCATCAGGCATTTTTGTTCACCACACATATGTACTGGTAACCCCTTTATTTTCCTTACTTCGTACTAGCCATTCAATTTTTTCATATTTTTCGTATCTTCTACAGGGGGGGGGGAGGAGGAGGTGGGGGGGGGGGCAATACAAGCGTATTGGGATCTGCACCCACTCCACCTTAGATAACCGCCTTTGAAGCTCGTTTCCTTGATAAACACAAATTGTCGGGTTTCCTTTATAGCTTAGTCCTGAATCAATAGTGGAATTTAGGGCCCCAGATGGCAGCACTTGATGATGGTCATTTGCATAAAATTGGACATTTGCTTGACAAAAGCTTCAAGGGAATTTGTTGTTATGCAAATAAGTAAAATTATACAAATAATGAGCCTCAGGTGCTGCCCTCTGGGGTCTTAAACGGGTCTATTCCTCCTGCTCGAGTACCCGTCTGTAAGGTACTTTGAATACCCTTGTACGTGCTGGTATTACCGACACATCGTATGATAAATTAGCTACCAGATTATGTACAGTGTGTGGACCCACAAACAATATAGGCATACAGACGTCAAGAAAGGCCAACAGTACCACCACACCTCATTGAAAAGAAAAATCAATCAAAGCGGATAATTTAATGATACAAAGTACAGCCGCACATGACTGGAAAAGCGGAGATTTGAACTTCAAACAACACGTGTATGTTCAAAATCATGTGTGCCTCGATTCCTCAATTCCACTGGTAGTAATTTGTCAATTCGGGTACCCCTAACATTCCATTATTGCCCAAGTGCCTATAAGCACTCCACAGAGGTCTAGTTTCCAATTTTTTTGTTCCATAGCCTTGAGAATCAGGGCGGTTTGGGGGTTGTTGCAAACATATGCCTTTCAGGAACAGCGTTGCTAGGGATACATTATAAGATTGTCAAAAGATTCATGCCTCTCTGCAGGTGGATACGGTATTTTCTACGAAGGGACATGGAACGCCTTCGGCACGAAGCCTCGTTACTTTGACAAATCTCTTTCCCCGCAGACTCTTTTGAAGACCCCAGCACAGGGACAACCCCTGTTATAACAGAGATAAATGTAACATCAGCAATAACTATATTCATGTGGGTGACCCAGAACCATATAACATGAAAGATTACCGACCCCGATAAAGGCCTTTATCCCCAAGGTGGAAGAGAAGACCTGCTATTATTGAAACAAGGTTGAGAGATA
This sequence comes from Hermodice carunculata, assembly GCA_964020975.1. Taxonomy (NCBI): domain Eukaryota; kingdom Metazoa; phylum Annelida; class Polychaeta; order Eunicida; family Amphinomidae; genus Hermodice; species Hermodice carunculata. Next base: position 63,775,817 of record OZ026618.1, on the reverse strand, counting down.
AGAACGTTGTGTTTCTTAGGTATATTTCATGACGGGGAAGAGGAGTTCCAGTTCGTATGTACTTATTGTTGGTGGAATTTGCAGGCGACATTACTCGCATACACAAACTTGAATTAGGCTCATTGTGAACGGAAAATATTTTGATATTTCTTTCTGTCCTTGGAAAAGTAAAAAGTAAAAACAGAATCTTCATCCTGTAGAGAGCACTTCGATCAGGAGTGCTGTGCGTTTTGTGTTCCAATTACTGAACTCATTCCACCCTAATGACGCTTTTCCCCGCTAATATCTAAATGTCGCCTACTAATTGTATTTTACTAATTTAGGGATTATTTTTCAAAATTTTGGATGAAACTTGCATGGAAGATCATTCCAAATTATATGCCCATGGTCAACTGCTTTCCTTGGCGTGCTCTTGGCGTATTGCGCCCAGAACGTGCCAAGGAAAGCTGTTGACTCGGTCTTCTGTCAGGGTGGAATGAGTTAATTTGCAGGCTGATAACATTTAACCACATGCACTGTGCAAGGACACATTCAGTTTTTCAAGATAAATTTAGTCGTGTAACTGACATGTGGATAAACATTCTGTTACCATTGCTGCAGAGGTAGGCAGCTTACTCCAGGTTGCTCTACCATACAATCCAACGAGAACATACGTATGTACCTTGCAAAAACTTTGTGTATTGGGTTGTGTATTCAGCTGAATTTTTAAAAAAAAGGGGGGTTTATAATGAAATTCCCATTTGATATGCACAAGTTCTAGTGATGCTGCATAATGTATACCATAATATTACACATGGAATTGATTGGAGGTAATTCTTTGAAACAAAAATTACAAAGTTCTTATTTAAAGTGTCAACCATATACCAATTCTGAAGAAACAACTGTGGAATTCCAAATACTCTGTATATTATCAATCTTGTGCATGGAACAAGTCCCCTGAATACTTCCAAATTCAATAGAGAAAGCAGTATTTTATCGAAATAGGTCCATATTTCTTTTTAAACCTTTCAGTGAGAAGTAAATGTGCCCTTTACGTCTCTGAAAGTTATGAAGAAGATCGTGTGTTTACCCTTTCTGAAATTGTGTAATTAGACAAGTGGTCTGCACGTGAAAACACCTTGTAAGTAGAAAACATATTTTGAAAGGGTACAATGACCCTGAAAGGCCAGTCTTCAGCTCATTCATAGCGGTAGAAATATGATACCGGCTCCACGCACCTTTGTGGTAGCTGACAGTAGTAATTGGCAAACCGGTGAGGTGCACGACTGGTTGTGCTACTGATACACCACGCCTTCGTCCGTATTACCAGAGTACAAAGTCCACAAACGTGAGTTTGATTGAGGCCTATGTGTGCTTACCTGAACAGCAAGGCGAATAATCTGCTACAGTTATTGTGATTGCACGGTTTCTTGCGTGGAGATGATTTTAGTCTATCTGGAATGTGTTTATTGTGTCTTCCAGGGCCATTATGGGGTCTAGGAGACCACGGGGTTCCATAATGGACGATTGCATGCAATGGATAAGCACCAAACAGGTGAGTGCAACATTGAATTTCTCTCATTATCGCCCCCAGTAAGTTGACACAGAATCATGACAAATCCATTTCTGCCTCCAAAACAGCAGGTCGTTTACTGTTCTTGTGAAGTTACAGTCGTTGTTTGTTTGTTTTCGTCATGTCATTCTGCTCCCACATTTATCACTTTTAATTTTAAAAGGTATTCATTTACGCACTTATACAGATGCATAAACATATCAAGGAAGTAAACTTCCTTGAATAGAGTTCTTTCAGACGGGAGTACACGGCAGTAAGCTACGTTAACTGACTGATCGGGGGTTCTCTGGTCACGGAGACGCACCGTATATTCTGAAGTATGTATGTCCATGGTGTTTACAGGACCTACGGGACAATACAATATAACTGTACACTTTGAATAGATAGTATCTATTCAAAGTGTACAGTTATATTGTCGATACAATGCAATCAGAATGTGAATTCAATTTCAGGATAGAATGTGCACATTGTACACGTAATATAAAGACATGCAATATGCGCCCATGTATATAAAATACAGGTGACTGAAAATGTAAACATTGATCAATCCAATTATGGGGACTGATAATGATGGCAAGTATGGTCAACCATGTCAAACGATTGGTCCAGTAAAATTGAAACTTTTTACTTTTGATTCACACTAAGGCGCCCATCTAAGATATTTTCATGGCCGAAAGATACAGGAGCAAACGACATGGAACAGATAGAGATTGAATTCTTGTCTTTTTAGAGGACATCGATCAGTTGACACAATCGTATAAGGATTTATGATGAGGTCAGCATATACTCTATTGTTATGCGAAATTTGCATGCTTCTTCCTTAAATAAGCATCCAGGTTCCTAAATATGGGCAATTTTTGCGATGCAAAATTGGCTTAGTTACATCCAAAAATGTCACTATTTGCTGAATACCGTAAAAGCTACATTAGAAACTTTTTGGACGAATTGTCCTCACTGCGGTGGAATGCAGGGTGTACCAGCATTGTGTTGATAATGGACGCACCTGTCTATAAATTGCTTGCGCAAACAGACGGTCTGGGCGCTATACTACCCCCCGTCCCCGCCCCCCCCCCCCCCCAAGAACGCAGGGGCATGTGCAGAATAAGGCTCCGAGAAAGTCCGCTTTGGATAAATGCATTCACAATGAAATATTAAGCGTCTCCAAGTCGTAGATTAACATCTTACTCTGTAATGATTCATAATATTTCTCAATATGTTAAGGCAATCAAATATCCCTTAAGATAATAGTGATGATTTCTTTTTTTAAAAAGTCAGCAGAATGACTGGGTGCGTGATAATGCATAGAAAGAATAGTGTTATGGAGGTCATTTCAGTGTACATGGTATCGAATGCCCCCCTGACCGCTACAAAAGACCCGGTTATCTCAGAGTACATGGCATCGAATGCCTTCATGAGTTCCACAAAAGGCGCATAATACCTCAGGAGTTATCCGTACAATTACCAGATTGCAGCAGTCACTTCTTTTTACTGATTAGAAAGGTGCATTACTTCCACCAAGGGGCCTAGATGGACTCCTTGCTTCCACAGGTGCTGATTTTACACGGGTTGACTCTCATGGTACTTTCGCTAGATAAGACAGCCCGGGGCAGTCATTGGGAGATTGTAGGTAAAAGGGGTTGATAGAAATCGCAGTTTGTAGCATTGGCGCTTTTTCAAATTGCTAATTTACTGCATGGCGGTGGATAAGGGTGACCAGGGAGGTAAATGGGGTGTGAAAACAACATATGTAAGAGTTGTTGTGCTTACTTAACTCTCATACCTCCCACCGATATGTATCAACAATATAAATAAAAACATATGCACTGTTAAAAAAAGAAAGATAAGACTTTCCATTCCTTTTCTTGCTTTAATTCAAGCAATGACTAGGTACCAGGTCACGACTAAGCTCATGTTATGTGTTACCCTTTTTTTCTTTAAAATATAAGTCCCTGTTTCCTGTATTTATTAGTGTGACAACAATGACTTTATGTGTTGATAGTGTATGTCATTTGAGTATGCAGTTAAACGAACAACCAAAGTTACCCTTAAAGATTAGAGAAGTTCCCTTTAGTAATGTATACTAATAATTTATACCATGCAGTATTCAATTTACCAAACAGAAAGATCAGTGTAAATTGTTACCCGTTGTAGTAAGACAAAGCCTATGTTATGAGCTGGGACACAAATAGTCACTTTAGTTGGCAAGGGTTGATGTGTCGGAGAAGATAAAGATGCCACCACTGGAGGGCTGCATGCCTGGGGTAGTGTTATACGACCACCAGGCTGTCACGGGGTCGTGGACTACACTTCAGCAGGCCTTTATATCTGATTGTCCATCTATAGTTTGTCATGATGTATACGTATTAAAAAGTGCTTTCAAGAACATAAATACAAAGTAAACGGGCAGATAGGGCGGTGGGTATTCTCTATAATTTAAGCATGGTTTGTAAAGAGCCCACAATTTGAACCTGTTGACCATTCCGCCAAAACGTCCACGGCGATAAACTGCTATAGGCTTGTAGGTAGGTATCTCTAGTCACAAAAAGGTGTCTGAGTGACCTACTGAGCATCCGCAAAATCTTAACAGAGATTTTTAGGACAGCCACATGGATTTAAAACCCTCAGCAGTTCCAAGCTTTATTGGGAGAGTGTACATTAACACGCCCCCCCCTCCCCCACATGTAATATTATAAGGAGTCCTATGAAGAAAGAAGTTGTGAGAGGAAATATAAAATACCGTGTCCAATATACGGAGAAGTTTTTAGCTTGGTTGGATAGGAATGCAGTGCAACTCCTGGTCCTCATTACAGTGCGAAGTTCAATGGGCAAGTTGCGTAAACCTCTTTCGGTGCATATGAGAAGGAAATTATAGTTTGTTTATCTGATATAGTGAAATATGCATACTTGACTGACTGTTTGGAATGTTAGAGCATACATCATATGGTATGAGGTAACGTATTCTCTCTCTCTCTCTCTCTCTCTCTCTCTCTCTCTCTCTCTCTCTCTCTCTCTCTCTCTCTCTCTCTCTCTCTCTCTCTCTCTCTCTCTCTCTCTCTCTCTCTCTCTCTCTCTCTCTCTCTCTCTCTCTCTCTCTCTCTCTCTCTCTCTCTCTCTCTCTCTCTCTGTATGTGTGTGATGCAGTCCTGTTTTGGTCAGAAGTGTATATCATTATAGGTACTAACATAACATAAAACCTAAAATATCTTAAGATCTTGTGCTTCAAAACTGTAAATCAAACTTACAATAATATACAGTACAAGTAAAGATACGGGAACATATACACCACAATGGCAAATCTCCGAAAGCTAGAATGCTTTCATTTTGTGACATAAAAAGAAGAGAAGTTTGGTTGAAAGAAGCAGAAAAAATTCGCGAGTGCGAAATTGTAAATGTAATTGCTACATATCTGATATGAAACAAACCATATTGGATCTAATTATCTCCCAGCATGCCAATGCATGAAATGTTGGAAAATAGGAATTTGACTGTATTTAATGCGGCTCTCAATATCCCCACACGCAAACAAGCAATCACAACTTCGTATATATTGGCGTTCAGTTTAGCCATTTCTGGTCGGTCCACAAATGTGATATGACAACTTGCGCGTGACCGGGTTCCTAGATTTTGGAGTAGTGCGGCTACCCAGGCATTGTGCAAATGTGTGCCCACCTCTCTGGTCCATTGGTGGTCCTGTGTGGTGAACAACATCAACAGCTTTCTAAATGTCCATACCAAAACTTTCTGTGTAACACTGCGTAAAGAGGGTTTGCCAGATACGTATGAAATCCATTTGGATTTTGTTGTTTTAATAAATATTTACATTTAACTCAACACAGGTACATGTAAAATATTTGTGAAAATATGTATTTATGAAAGGATTTGATTCTCACGCCCATTTTTGTTGCCATTTTAAAGCTTCACAGGTGTTGTAGAATAACATGAATAGCTTTCTCTTCATGTACAACCACAAACTTTTCATTCTGATGCAGGTCTGCACTGTATGATTGTGCCGATAATATACAATACACTGTAAACCTTTTGGCTTTCTATATTTTTTAGCTATTCACTTTACAAAAACAGTCTTGATGAACCTCTATGAGGAAGTCTATCATGCATTTAGGTACCGGTGGACTTTTAAAATAATGTCCACTCTTCTTGCGTATTAAAAGTTTATCTTTGTTGTAAACTTCATCAAAACATGTCTCTTTATTTACAAAAACAAATTTTTCATTCTGGTGGAGATCAACAGAACTTGACTCTTTGGTTCACCAATAATGTAAGGATTCGATGATTTAATGATTAAGATACTACGTCACCGAAGGTCAAGACCCTCTAGTACTGATATCAAGTTACCATGCCCCATAGTAAACTGGCAGCTTGGGTCCACTGCGTGCGAACCTCATAGGTATAATATTATGAATTTTGTCGTAATTTGTCTTTGTGAAACCTCAGGAAGAAATATGAAAGGCGTACCGTGAAATCTTCCAGTCGCTTTTGCAGACTCCAGTGGTCAGATTATCCCTTCGCGACGCCAAGTTCTTGTATTTTGAAGTTGGTCGAGGACATGAAGCGTCTGTAAAATATACATCGTGACATATTGGGCAAATTACAGTACCAACTGTTATATTACATTGTTTCCAACATGCTGTTCGGTACACAGAATTATCCGTGGCATCCAACATATTAGATGGTTGCAAAAAGACGTAATGTATGATCCAATGTAGCTTGGGCTACATTGGATCATTTTCTTACCCGTCAAAAGCCCACGCTCGGGAAACTAGGTAATTCGTGTGTGCATTTAAGAAACATTACAAATATTACAACAAGAAACACTGTTAAAATAAAGTTCAGTTTCATATACGTTTTATCCACCTCACGATGAAGTAAGAGCCATACATCTCTGATGCATCGGTCGATGAGTTAGATATTTTTTTTCCTTGTGTAAGACGAACATGCAAACTTTTTAAGGTTTTGGTCAATATGTGTTACTAGCTGAAAATTAAGAGCAAACGTGTGACAAAGAAAGATCTCCATCCATGGTCTTTTGAGAAATATGAGTCAAAATGCATCTGTCATCTTTCAAAATATCTCGGTATTTTTATATTTTTTAAAGGAAGAATACGAAATAATGTCTTTTGAAAGAAAAAAAATAAATAGTAATGATGATGAAGTAGATGTTGGGCAGCCAAATTCCCTTTTAGCTGCAGCAAATATTTTTAAAATGACGGACAGGAGTGTATGATTTTCGCAAAATAGATCCAAACAAGCTGCCTTACCCGGGTTGATGATGTCTATTAGGGCGGCAACAAGTTTCGGCAGAGTAGATAACCAAAGGCCCTGTGCGGAGATTGTAATCTAACTTGTTTATTGACTGTTCTCACATTACAAGAAATAACTGCTTGATAAATGGCAGTTGAGCCCGTTGACCTGTAAGGTCTTTGCTCAGGTAAATAATAAAAACACTATTGTAATCGTGCAACCATCAGCTTTTAGTCAGCGGCGCCTATCTTAGGGTCCGCCCTCCCTCACCAATTTTACACTTTCGCCTTCTCAGAGACTGTTGACCAGATCCTCTTCAAATTTTGGTGGGGTGTACCTTGGATGAGTCTGTTTCAAGCGGTTCAAATGGTCACGATCCACTTGTTACAATATATGAGTTTTTTATTTATTAATTTTTGGGAAAGTCAGAAAAATATTTGAAACTGCTTGACCAACTGCTTGAAAATTCCATAGAAACACATCAGGATATCTAAGGACCTTATTTTGTGAAGTAGGTGGTCCTGCAGTTGTTTTCTGTTTCTTAAGAATTTTTGTGTGTTTTTTCAATATGCGACTGCTTTTGTAAAACTTCAAGCTGGCTTTTCTTCAAACGTGGTGGGAATGTTGCTTGACTTCATTTTCACGATTTTTTCAATAGATGGGAGGACTGTCATTTGCCGATTTTAACGACTTAAAAATACTCTGTGATCGGTAAGAGTATATGATTACACGGGCACTACATAATACTGGCGTGTGTGTGTGTGTGCGTGTAGTTTTCTTCAAAACCCTTTACAGTCACGGAGAGCAAGTACCTTGGGTGACCGTCTATCACAGCCACGCTCCTGTGTGTGTGTGTGTGTGTGTGTGTGTGTGTGTGTGTGTGTGTGTGTGTGTGTGTTTTATGATTGTTTTGTTCATGGGGGGGTGTAAAAAAAATCTTCTCTACAACCTCTTGGCCGATGAATTATACCCCGCCCCACTCCGAAGGAGGAAGGGGGATACAGCGATGAATTATACCCCGCCCCACTCCGAAAGAGGAAGGGGGATACAGCGATTAGCAGTTTTCACTCGATAAGTCGGAAAAGTGTTTTGCTTCGGGCTTTCATATCGCACATGCTTATAGTCCTGGATAAGGTCTGGGACGAGTTCGAAGATGGGTGACCTTGACCCAATTCCCAAGGTCACAGAGCCATTTTATTGAATTTGGTTTTCACGCGATAAGTTGAAAATATTTTAACATAGACCTTTCTTATTATGCGTGGTTTTAATCCTACGTAAGGTCTGAGACAAGTTTGAACATCGATCATTTTGACCCAAATCCCAAGGTCACAGAGCGGCGAGGGGCGCATAGATCTAGCAATCTCTGATCGCGTCTTAATTAGAAACTTAGATGAATCTATCTGGACATTCAATAGCCTTAATTTGCTGAGCAGGTGGTGCTATGATATTTTGGGGGTATTTTAAAAATGATTTTTGTGCGTGTGTGCATGTATATATGTGTGTGTATATGTGTGTATGTATATGTGTGTGTAAATTTCCACGTCTGAGCCGCCTGCTGGAATTCCTTCATATTTGGTACAAATGTAGCTTCATCTCAACAAAAGATGTTCACTGAGTGGTGCCACTCTTGTTTTCTGATTTTCAACGAAATTTTGAAATGGCGTATAATCATAATCAATTAGAGCACATGTTTGCCTGGTTATTACAGGAATGCCTGCGTGCATTCACGTTGTATGCAGTATTCTCCAAAATCCTAGACCAGATGCATTTCAAAATTAGTGGGGATGTACTTTGGGGAAAGTGTATCAAATGCATTTGATAGGTCATTTTGCAATGATTTGTACATATTTTTTTTTAATCTATTTTCTTCATTTTTAAGGGAAAAAATCTGTAAAAATCTTATCCGAAGCTTTATCCGAAACTGCAAATCGATTTGAGACCACCCAGAAAATTTGTAGAGACCAACAGACCTTATTCGGTGGTCTGCATTTTAAATCAGCTTTTTTTGTTTGTTTTTATTTATTTATGTATTGGTCATATCTCCAAAACTACTGTCTGGATTTTCTTCATGCTTTATTCAAATGTATCAAGTAAACCTTAGTTGTTTACTAAAAGAGAATGCCCCCACTCCTGATTTTGAACGATTTTGTTATTTGCCTCATGTTCAAGAAGTGTATGTATTGCCGGGCATTATTGTACATTACAAGTCATGTCAATGGGCAAGGCAATATTTGTTGTACTTGTGCCATCTAGAACTATTTTGAATTTTGAGTTTCAGGAAACTTTACACACATGTGTAACAAAATCTGTGGGTGTCTCTTGTAAAAACAAAACTAGGTCACGTATCTGGGTCACGGTGATGACTTCATGTACCATTCATCGTCAAGCAAAACCTTTCCCTTTCAACTGTTTGTACAAAACTTCTCAGAGGCCCGTAGCGGGACTGAATACATGCCATGAATGGTGGTCACTGGGTCACATCTTGGGTCACAGTGATATATCAATTAACTGTTGACCTTTGTGCTGTAACTTACCTGTGCATTGATTTTTTTCCCGTAAAATGTAATACAGAGAGGCCATTACAACTCCATTTTGATGACTGATGTACACGTATTCTACGCTTTTTGCGCGTGCCAAAGAAATTGCTCCATTATAAAGTCAAGCAATGGCAAGTACATTATCATATCTTCTTGTACGTCTACATCAGGACAAGAATATGACTTCTTATCGTTTTGTCTGTGGAGAGATTCCATGGCATCTGGGCTTCAACATTTCACCTACCGTCCTCTGCAACAAATATATTAATTATATGTAGAGAGAGTCTGTGGATATCACGTTACTTTTGATCACCACATAGCATTCAGAAGATCTTGTGTTGTTTTGTTTGTGCAGCAACAGTAGATATTACATTCCATTTAGTATGGATAAAATATATGTATTTTGAACAGCAATGTTGAACTGTTGAACTTGTGAGTGAAGTAAAGATAAAACTGAAAGTTGCACACATCGCATCACTATTTTCCTTTCCTTGCTTGTACACCATAACGCATCCGTAAGGTCGGAGTTCGATGTGTCATATGGATTTTATAATTCCCAATGGGAAGGCTTTTGACCAAAAAAAAAAAAAAGTAGTCGATGATTGGAATCTTCATCCGTGCATGGTTAATTTTCACGCAAGGAATTTCAATAATAGTAATTTGGTGTCCTTTTGTGACCCGTTATCAAAGCATCGCATGTTGCAGTAGCATGTGGTTTCAGTAGAATGCTTTTGGCATGGTGATGAATCCCAGTGAAAGCGAGGCTTATTCTGCGCGAAATCAGTGTTAACGCGTTCTGACAATGTCCGTTTTCGACTACATTCGTTGCCTGATTCTTTAGAATTCCGAAATATTATGTACTGTCCATTTCCCGCTTAAATGGTCTAAAGTACCCGGATGTAAAATATCGTCTGCTTTCATTTTTTTTTCATAAATTTTCAAAAAGTCAATCCCCCTCCCCCACACTTAGAAAAAAACCCAAAAAACCCCAACAACATCGCTTGAATGGAAAGGGTGGTAATGTAGAAACAAGGGGATATAAATACTCCGCAGATCAGGCCAGCAACGTTTGGAATGTGCAAATCGTTTTGATAAATGAAATCAGACACTTTCGACAGATAGCAATAAGAGAGGTCAGAATTACCAATTACCTGTGTATTCAGCTGAACACATAATCCAATACAGATCATTCTTCAAGGCTAGAGATGTGTATTCCTATTGGATTGCATGTTAAATTAACCTCAAATTAAAAGACTACTTTTAAAGCTGCAAGAATAAAATTTATGTGAACATTTCAGCTATGTACATAATTATCACAAAAATTTGCTCTTTCTGCAACGAGTGGTTTTAAAGTTACTAAGAAAATTTGATTATAAACAGTCTTGCTGGCTAATGGCTTAAATTTAGAGAGCTATATGTATTCATGTATTCAAACGTTGGCTTGGTGCACTGTATATATGGATATATGGTACAAGTGGTGGATACATGGCCTTAAATATATATATATAGTTTTTTTTGTTTTTGTTTTTTTTTACCATTATTTCACTGTAATACCACACGCTTCGGGTCAATAGCTTCCGTGGCGCGCGTTGGACCATTGTGCCCAATTCACGACAAGGAAAGCAATTGATTCAGTCTTATTCTGACCAGAGAAGGGTTTTATAATACTCGTGGCACCGATTGGGTACATACTTTCACCAAGAAAAGGTCAATACAAATCGACTCGTAATCAAGAACTGCTGGTTCGACTCTCACTTTTCGCGTCTTTGCAAAAAAGATGGGGCAACATAACTCTATTGCGAGCTTCAGGTATGAATACACCATTGCGGCCAATCAGGTGCAGGTTACCTCACTAAATAGTTCTCGGTTGTCTTGTGCTGACACCTTTGGGAGCCATTTACCTATAATTAACCCACTGTTTCAGCTAGACTATTACACGAACTTATCAGCCTGTTTGTGTTGTATGGTTTGACAGATATTTTTTCCATGATGAATTTTATAAACAGAGGGCGAATCACATATTCATACACAGTGACGTAATGCTGGCAAGCCGTGCTCGGAGCACGTGTTTCCTGGCTATGACAGGTAAACACTGGCATAACGTTTGATTCTATCTACAGACTCGCCTTTTTTATCTTGAATGTTTTCAGTGAAAGGTGTCTGTACAACATCAACTACATACTGTATTTTAAAATGTGACTCAACAAAAGTTATACGCCCCTATGCTAAAATGAGAATATACAGTAAATATAATGGTGGTTTCATCCCCTCAGCGCCTGGTAGGCAATGTGCACGTCTGTTTTTAAAAAATGGACTCTTGCCAACGATATGACGTATTACAACATTGTTTGTTTCAGTTTTTATCGGTATTTCAATATGATAACCTGTATTTTTTATAATGGTAGGCCTACGTTCCTGTTCAGAATTGACCTTGTGTCATCAATCTTTATGTCGTAAAACAATTGTTACGAATAGCAGTCCGTACTTTTTTACCGCCCAAATCGACCACGAAGGAATTGCTGCATTCGTATGTCGTCTGCTTCGCACTGTTGTCTTAAGTGACGCGCTAGCGCTAAAAGCTCTAAAAATGTGGACCGCTCTTCCTTAGGCAGCAAACTTCTGTTATGCATGCGGGAGAAAATTTTCATTGTATGTCCCCCTTCAGAGTTACCATCCATAAAGCCTTCTGTAACGTTTTACGCTTCCCCCGTAAATTTGTTTTACGGACGTCCTGGCAAACTTTATCTTGAGAAGAGGTTTATTTAAGTTCATTATGAAAATAATAAACTGTACTATTTCTTTTGTAAAAACCGTGGTTATGTGGGCAATATACGAAGAGGTAAAATGTAATTTATCACTGTTTGAAATTCCACAACAGGACATTCGGAGTTTGTGTTTCATTATGACCCTTTCACACAGGAATGAGCCCTTTTAAAAATTAGATAGATAGATAGATAGATAGATAGATAGATAGATAGATAGATAGATAGATAGATAGATAGATAGATAGATAGATAGATAGATAGATAGATAGATAGATAGATAGATAGATAGATAGATAGATAGATAGATAGATAGATAGATAGATAGATAGATAGATAGATAGATAGATAGATAGATAGATAGATAGATAGATAGATAGATAGATAGATAGATAGATAGATAGATAGATAGATAGATAGATAGATAGATAGATAGATAGATAGATAGATAGATAGATAGATAGAAGTTGAGAAAAATAAAGGAGAAAAAAAATTCTAGTTGCGTTTTGAGATCTTAAAGCTATGTTTTCACTTCTTTCTTCGTTTAGACGTAGTCGTAGGCCCTACGCTGACAAACATCCTTCCTGTTCAGACGTTCGGCAGCAGATGGTGTTGAAAGTATTCGTGTGTTTTGGAACCGCTTTGAGATTCAAAGAGTGAACGTATGTTTTTTTATATATATTCTAGACGGAACAAACCCGGGCGGAGTATGGCACTAATTTAATTAGCAGTCGCCAAGCCCTAGATCAACAGCAGCATGAGAACGCAAGAACGCACAGATCAAAAACTTCGGATCGCAACTGGAGAAGTTAAAGTCATCAAAGGTAAGATATCTCAAGATGCTACATTGTGCTTGCCTCTCTCTCTCTCTCTCTCTCTCTCTCTCTCTCTCTCTCTCTCTCTCTCTCTCTCTCTCTCTCTCTCTCTCTCTCTCTCTCTCTCTCTCTCTCTCTCTCTCTCTCTCTCTCTCTCTCTCTCTCTCTCTCTCTCTCTCTCTCTCTCTCTCTCTCTCTCTCTCTCTCTCTCTCTCTCTCTCCCTTCAATGTGTTTGTCTCTTTTTTTCCAAGATAGTAAAAAAATTTCGGCCATATTGTCAATCCAAATTCTGGAAGGCCGTTATGCATTTGCATGATTGTGCATGCGTAGTCGAATAACGTGTGTTGACGTTGGGTCAGTCACGTAAATATATACGTCCTATGTCGTCGTACAGCGAAATGCAGGAAATTTGTTTTAGCTGTGACCGGCGAGCTGAAAATGTCCCGCTCCCAGTGCGATCAAAAACTATTAATGGCAATGTGTAAGAGTGTTTGACGGCACGGATGAAACCCTGACCGGAAGCCTGACGTTGAGCGCAAAGCTGTGTGTTGGAATATCTTAGCGTAAAGTTAACATTAAATATTGAGACGAGAGCGAGAGTTAAGCTGTCAGAAGCTTCATTGCCCTTGTGGACAGCTCCCAAGGGCATGTGTTGATTGACAATCGATCGGAATGTGAATTGCATAAATATAGTATATTTTGATAGAAGCATTGAGTGTCCATATCAAATGATACCTCTTTGTACTCTTTTAGTTTTATGTGGCAGACAAATCACCCAGAACAATTACACCTGCTGTAGGTCGGATTTTTTATTTATTTTTTTAACTCAGTTGAATTTTGTCCAGGTCTTTGCCGTAGTCCGTCTATTGCCTGCAGGAGCAACACAACAGACAGAACCGTACTTATGCGGGCCACTCGTAAATTGAGTGAATTCTATTACCAAACTATCTATCTATCTATCTATCTATCTATCTATCTATCTATCTATCTATCTGTCTGTCTGTCTGTCTGTCTGTCTGTCTGTCTGTCTGTCTGTCTGTCTGTCTGTCTGTCTGTCTGTCTGTCTGTCTGTCTGTCTGTCTGTCTGTCTGTCTGTCTGTCTGTCTGTCTGTCTGTCTGTCTGTCCGTCCGTCCGTCCGTCCGTCCGTCCGTCCGTCCGTCCGTCCATCCATCCATCCATCCATCTATCTATCTATCTATCTATCAATCTATTCATTCAATTTTTTAATCTTTGTTTATCTTCTTTATTTTTTGTCGCACATTGCGTGCTGTGTCTTATTGTCAACAATAACTTTGTTCTTATATCAAAGGCTTCAAAAGTACTGGTTATTTATTGTGTCGAGTTAATTACATGTCCTGGGCATTTATCGCACTTTTAGTACTTATCCCAGACAAGTGGTCCATGTCGTTATGTTATGTGTCTCAATGTCAGACAGTGAGTGTGCCACAGGTATTTCGCTGTATGTATGCCGCTGAACCACGAACCATTAACCAGTGTGATTTCTTTCTTGACCCGATAGTTAATGTTACACGCGTAAAGGTAAATTCTTGGAAGAACTCCCTGGGAGCCCAGTTCGTTTTGTCCAGCCTGTTCTCTCTCTTTCTGGGGAGTCTGTTTTTCTTTTTCTTTTCTTTCTTTCTTTTTTTCTTTTTTCTTTTTAATTATTATTATTATCATCATCATCATTTCGGTGGATTGGAAATAAATGAAACCTAGGTTTTCCGATGGAAAGTGCTACACAGAAAGTGCTACACGTCAAAACTGTAATGAAGCCTTTGAGACACGGGGTAAAGATGACGACCATTGCCGGGAGCGCTACATCTGTACGTGACATTATTCTGGCACGACCAGACATACCCGTGAACGCTTGTTTAGAGGCAGAGCGTACTTGTGCTTGGTATCAAATAGGTTAAGCAGGAATCAAGCCCTCTTTTGTCTTCTCTATGAATAAGGTACAAAAAAACCTCCAACATTCTTGGAGATGCAAAGTATGTATGTAAATATCATTAAAAGCGCAAGGCTGTGTATTTCTGTGTTATAGATACCACATCGACCGTTCAGCGCGCTAAGTGTCAGGGCTGGCCAACTGGAGCATTGTAGCAAAATTTTGCTACAAAGCTCTTGAAAATTGCTACAGATTTTCTCAAAAATAAGTGTTTCTTTTGTAAAGAAGTGGCAAAAATGCTACAAAGACAGAAAATTTTGCTACAGATATTTTTAGCTGGACAGCACTGTGTGTGCTGGTGCTCATAGTTTCACTATAGTTGCCCCAAGTAAACAAACAACAACGGAAAAGAAGGGAAAATGTTAAAATTTTGTATTAAAATGCATTTTTGGAATTTGGAGATAAAAAGGTGTATAAAACCGATGTTGTTGCACAAGCCTGGAATATTGGTTTCTCTTTGGAACCCGACTTTATTCATGGCGTCAGGACAAAAGACTTACTTACTGCACTCGGCAAGTCTTCTGCATAACGAATATGCAGCAGCAGACACGCGAAATGAACAACCCATGATCCGCAGAACAACGGGCGATGTTTGAAGGAACAGTTCAGGTGCTGTGACCTTTGACCCATTATTTCAGATGAACGCATGCGTCTGGCGCGCTGCCCCCCCATGTTGTGCGGCATGTGAGATGACATGACATATCCTGTGATATCTCCTTTGCATCGCACGCGATGATTCTTACCTTAGTATTCCCCCCGCTTAGAAATAGATAACTTGTGTTGACGAACACTGGGAGGAAGCTACAGATTCCCATTCCATAACAATACAACTTGGACGTTCGCAGGCTGATGCCGTCCTGTTTGACATCATTCAACTGGATGTAGCCCGGTCAGTAACTGGAGCAATCTGTAGCACTGATCATGATCTTCTCTATAAGGAGACAGGACGGGAAACTTAATCTAAACGAAACGAAAAGCGTGGACTGAAATTATTGTATAAAATACTTAATTGATTAACACAACAATATCTACATAACTCAATTCCAAGGAATGTATCATCCAGAAATATGTACAATGTGAGATTAAAAATAACATAAGTCAGGTGTATGCAAGAACTAATATGTATAACAATTCTTTTATCCCGGCCACTGTACGACTGTGGAATATGCTACCCCTATCAGTTCATAATTCTGAAGATTTGGAAACCGTTCGGCGTAAATTAGACAAAGACAAATCGAATGGTAATGATCTTTGCTATTTAGGAAACAGAAAAGTAAATATTTTATATTGAAGAATTAGAATGGACTGCAGTCAGTTGAACCAAGAAATGCATAAAATTGGTCTTGTAAGTTTGTAAATTCCCCTGTGTATGCTTGGGGGGCAACAACCGAAAACCCGTTTCATTACTTCTTTGAATGTCACCGTTATATGACTGAACGAAATAATTTGCAAGTGTCAATCATGCCTAAAGCTCCATTTACTTAAATACCTTACTTAATGGACGTTCAAAATATTCTAAAGCAGATAATATACATATTTAGGAGGCAATACGGGATTACACAGTCAGCACTGGTAGATTTTAAATCTACCTACACTGACTTCACTTGGCTCTTTGTAACTTGTGACAGTCATTATAATTGTCGTCCTCCTTTGTACGAGTGACCATGTGCGGGCCAATAGCAATATCAATTAAGTATCGCTGTTTTTTCCTTGATTGTTCATACTGCAGTCAGTCAGTTCTCACTACTCGTACCATACTATCTGTGACGTCTAGTGGCTTCTAAATTCTTACTTCTGTTTTATATTGACGTTACAGTAATGTCCTGTGACTTGTGTACACACTTTTGTGTATGTACTTTTCATTTATTTTCTATTTCATTTTATCTATTTATTTATTTGTTGTTGTTTGTTTTTTTTTTTTTTTTTTTTGTTTTTTTGCGAGAGGAATATTATTGTAGGCTTGGTCTGTCTTCCGATCGTTTTCTTTTGTTGTTGGAAATGAAAATATGTTTAAACCAATACAACTTTGAGGATGCCCCAGGTCCGACAAGACCAAGGCTTCAATCAAAAAGTGACAAGGAGAAGTAGGCCAGGCTCTGTCTGTTCAGCAGGCAAATCATTTACCTGCGCACATCACACACAGAGTCTATTTTTCCCGTTTAGCGGCCGGATTATTTTTGTCAAATGCTATAACTGTTTGTATGCATAAAAATCGAGTATCTTACCAAGTCAAATCAGCTCGAATTATATACTCTCCACGTTCGTTCCTGTCATTGGCTAACACTTGATTAAATTTCTATATTTGATTTCATTTGATTTGTTTATATTTTTTGTATCACCTTTGCAAAAACACACTCAATACTTAGTTTTTGAGACCAACCTGAAAGTTAAAAATGGGTCTCCTAATTGTTCTATACATTTTTTGTATAAATTTATTGGTATATTACTGTAATTTGGCTAAATACACTGATTCATTACATACAATAATGTAAAAATTTCACTGCAGGACCTTCGTAGGTTGCGACCCTTTTCTGCGGTCATTGCTCTGGTCAGTGTCGTTCTATTTTGCCCTGAGCAATGATGTCAAAAATGGGGGAAGCATCCCGTTACATTCCGAGCGCTCCTTGTATATTGAAGTCTGTGAACTTCCGACGGACTTTGAATTCCCTGTATAAATATAGCAATATTAGAAACTGAATCAGACAGACCTATAATTGGCCGAAATTAACCCGGAGCAGAGATTGGGTTGCCCGGTACACTCATATGTATTTAATTTATATGTATATAGAAATAATATAATCGCATCCAGGATACAGTCATCAAATGATAATTTTCGTAGTATATAAATCGTTCCAATTACCCATGAGGAACGTTTATTTTGAATTCACAGATTTGTTGTACAACTGTAATTTGTGTCTTTTTTTTTATTGGTTTTGTGTGTGGGTTTTGTTTTGTTTTGTTTTTTTTTGTTTGTTTTTTTGTTTTTTTGTTTTTTTGTTTTTGTTTTTTTCTGTTTTTGTTTTTGTTTTTGTTTTGTTTTGTCTGTTCCCACGTATTCACGCATTTTCTTTAATTGGTACTTGGGTTGAAGGTTTCCAGGTATTTGGGCACAGGGCAAGTGGTAATGGCATGCTGTAACATGTGCATTTGTAACAACCAGACGGGTATGAAATTGTGTTTCTACTATCCCATCAAAATTCTGCTGTTGGGAAGCAAATATAGCAATTACATTCATAATGAGACAATTAGGTAAAACTTGGTAACAAGTTGTAGAAGAGTGGCATTAATGCCATATAAATGGTTCATTTCAAACACATAATAAAAGTAAAAAAATAAAAAGTCATGACGTATTACTATTGACTGATGACGTAGAAATATTACCCTCGTCGTGTGTCTACAATTTTAAAAAACATTTTGTATGTGTATAACATGTATCTCCATATATAAGCCATGCTTATCCAAACATTAAATTAATGTCTTTTTTTTTCAAAACAAGGGGGAACTAACTGCAACCCGCATATAGTTCGGGTCAGCCAAATTTATCAACATTTTCAAAAGTTAACACAGGATACTCTTTCTTGTAACCCCCTCCCTCCCTCCTTCCCCCAAAAGAGTACTATAAATATGTTGATTTTTTTGGCTTAATAACATTTTCAAAATTAGCTAAAAACGTTCATTGATCTTGACACCCTCCCCGTCTCGAACTCTATGTACTAATGTGAAAATGTCGATAAAATAGCTGACCCCTTATGTTGTCTATTATTGATCAGTTCCACGTAAACTATAGTTTCAATTAAAAAAAAATAATCAAATGAACGACGCGCTGTTTAGTTCTGAGCTGAGGCTACCTTATAAACTTCAACACAAATGTGGTGAATTATGTATCAGTGAATTCATGCAGAGATATCATTAATGGGTGGTACTGATTTTTTTCATTAACTGATAAATTAGTCGAGATTTATGACAATGTATTTCGCCGTTGTTACGATTCGCATGGCCTGCCTCAGGCATAGCTTTGAAGTCACTGGCTGTTCAGATGTAAACAATGCCACGTGTGTTACCTGGTTACCTTGACCTTCGACAGATGCAGTTTATACCTGGGTAAATGACGTATATCTCACCTGTGATAGGCGAGGTCCGAGGATGCTGCGATCGCGCGCTTTGACCTTGCCCGTCATGACATGGAGGCCAGCCAGTCGCGTGTGGCTGTGTGTTAATTGACACCACCATCATGTTCACAATGATTCTGGTATTCTGAGATTGAGACATGTGTTCTGTCAATGTAGGTCATATCTTCCTGGCATTCTCACATGTACGATACGAGCGCTTACAACAGCACGTCCATTTAATTTATCTCGAACCGGGTCGCCACGTCACGTAAATAATTAACGATGTTCCACCTGTTTTCCGCCCAGTTTTGAGCATGACTGGTCTACTGGGGATACTCTTAATTTACACTTAAAGTGATAACAATATATCTTGGATATTTCCAGCATGCTGCCGCTGACGTAACGAAAATGGAGTCAAATTATGGACTACTGCAGGTGAGTATTTATTATTGTTTTATCTGTTTTTCATCTCTGAGACCACAGATGTTGAAGCAAAATGTAGCGAGGACATGAAAGATAGTGATAATAGTACATGTTCTCGTTCTGAAAAGTAGGTAGATATTGATTGTGGCCTTGGTAATCAATTTACAGAACTGCGTGAAGTCGACCATGCCAGTGTATTGTCTAAACATATGTATTCTGCGTTTGTTCACATGTTTATGGTTGTGGAATTTTATTGATGCTCACCGTGACCTGAGCTCACAATAACAGTTTAACTAGCCTTTCACCTCTCTGGCTTCATTTATAACACAGTTGTGACTCAGGAGTGGCAAGCTTTTGCCATGCATTAAAGTGTATATCACAGATATATTATATTGATATATTATAGACACATTGTAATGGCGTGGTGTGGCGGTGCGGGTCAAATGTGAGATGCTTTTCTGTCACAGTACTTGCTATGATGTATCTGTATGTTCTTTGCCCTGCGTGCCAAGCTCTACCATATTAGACCTGTTACGTGCTATTTTATCTGTGACTCAAAAGACTTTACTGTTCAGTGTACATTCATGACTACACGGGCTAATTAAGGGCAGACATGTTATGGAAGGCACGGTACAACATACAGATACCACATCCGGGTAAAGTGGAAGCCGGAGAAATGTGAGGGGGTGGGGCGGGGAATCCTCCAAGTCATTCAGTTTGTGACTGGCGCGTGTGCCAGACCACTCGGGCCGTGACTTCGTCCAGATTAGCTCGCTTGACTTCTTGTGATCTTATATATTCTGCAACATATACATCATTATTGGCTTCATACACCATGGGTTATAACATGCAGAGGACGGTAAGATTGATTTTTATGGTAAAATCTTAATATATTCCAGACTCAGATTAAATGTTTCCATTCTTAGAACTGGCTATCAGTACCATGTCAGCAACTGCAGCAACAAACACCCCAGAAAATGCAACGCCAGATGCCAAAGATACACTTCTGTATCGTTGGTCCACCAAGGATGCAACGCTTTACTTTAGTAGTTCACTGGAGGATTATTTCCAGAGATTCTTGCGGCATAAACGCATCAGTGGTCATGGAGTGATCAAAGCGTGAAGATACCAGCTGTAGCAGGTTGATTTAACCTAACAGATAACGTCACAAATATAGAAACGTAATCATGAACAGATACTTTTTTTTTTACTGAAAACCTTAGCTCCGTTCTTTCAACTACATGGAGTGGACGTAAAGCGAATGATCTGTCAAGCAGGCAAATGTACAAAGTTGCAAACGTTGATTGGAGTATACCATACCAGCATCTTGACTAAATGTTATTAACATCTAGGGACATAAAATTATCAAGACTGCAAACGTCAATTCGACACGAAGGCATTAAATGTGAAAAAGATCTAGGGGATGTCCCTAATGATGAGAGCCAGTTTACATTTGTGTAGAAAGAGTCCGACTAAAGCATAGTGCTTTATGTGACGTAGAACCTAAGGTTATATATATATTATATATATATATATATATTATATATATATATATATATATATATATATATATATATATATATATATATATATATATATATATAATATATATATATAAAATATACACAGTAGAATCTCCAATTAAGACTACCATATAGACACCCTTTCTATATTAAAGACCACCAATTTACAGACCCGATTTGGGCTACCCCCAAATTAATTAAATTATATTCCCATTAAGACCACTCTCCTGTTAAGACCACATTTTCCGGTCCCTTTGTTAGTCTCAATGGAAAGATTCCACAGCATGTATATCATAGCAAGATTCTTTGTAAACGCTTATTTGAAACAGTCAGATTGCTGTTATATTAATCATAGTAGATCAAAACTGAGGCGTGCTGACCACAGTTCTCCAAGGTAAAAAACGAACCTTGTTTACTAGGAAACCAATATCAGTCAGAAGGTCACATGGCAATTTCTTACCTGAGTGTAGACAGAAATCTTTGACTCATGCCAATAGCACATAACATGAAAGGGCTCAGCGTTCCTGTGTCTTGCTGAGTTTGTCTAAACATGCTGTGACATCGTGCATACGAGGATTGTCTTGTGTGAATATACCTGAGACTGACTCGGTATTATTCGAAGGACAAAACATTCCATGACGACATATGATTACACCTTGAACAGAACAGTTTCCTGCATAGCAGACCTAGGCCCATGGACTGTCGGACATGGACCTCACAGATCATCAGCCAGAAACAACAATGCCATGATAGTCAGCTAAGTAGGCAAACAGAAAAGGGATTCCCGACAATTTTTCAGTTGAGTTCAACTTCAGATGTGTTGTCTGGCTTGACTTGGTGTCCCTTTGCCTGCTTCTCTGGCACTCTTGTAACGTCTTGCCTCCAAAGCAGATCAAGCTCCGTATTACTAGTCTCTTAGCTACACTTGTACGGTTGGGGGAGGGGGGTAGCTGAAAGATTGGCATTGATCTATTTAGCAGGCAAGTAATAAGAGGCTTCAGCCAACATCTGTGGTCCTGAAATCAGCGAAGTTGATTATGACCCTCTGTCCTTTTCGCCATTTCTTATTTCGCAGATGCTGTTAACCGTGATAATAAAAGCACCGATGGAAAAATATATGACTGTTGACTGTCAACCAAAAAGTGTCGATTTGAGATATTTCTATACATCCGCAGCATACAGCTTGTGAATTTGACAATTCGGATGTCCAGCGTCAATATCATTATATGGATATTTGGTGCTCAATGCATAAACATGTCGGATGATTTCATGCCTTCATGAGAAAGTTCAGACACGTTTAACTCTTTCATGACCAGATTAAATAACTTGGCTGCCATCATCTGCAAGGTCGGCACAATTATAGCCCAAAGCCTGAGCAATCTGTCGGCAAAGAAATTTTAACCCTTATCGGTGAAATGCTTTCCTCAGTATTCCGCTGAAATGGAATGAAAATTACGTATTCAGATTCACCATAGAAAGGGTCAACCTTCACGCATCAACATGTCTGATCTACAGCCATTGATGTGCACATAAAACTCGCATGTGATGTCCCAACTACAAAGAAGGCAACTGGCACATGCCTCACACCTGTGCTACACCACTGTCACTGATTATAAACGTTACAAACTTTGTGTGCGCCGAATAACTGAAAATAGCCATCAAAATTCGAAATTTCAAAATTGAAACTCTACACATGACACTTGACTCCCCGGGACTTCACTACCAGTGTATTTTTGTTAGTTGGAGTAAAAAGGGTCAAGGATGAGCGCCATAAACTATGGCTGATTTGTGGTTCTGTCTATTTGTCAGGATGAGGATTTTTTTTATTATTTTAAGCCTGGAGGGCCAAGATTAAACCAGGGTTCTGCCATAATACAGCTGCTTAGTTAACATTTATTCGTTTGTTCTGAACTTTGTACCTTCGTGTCTCAGCATGAGATACAGTGGTATATATAATGGATGTTCATTATGAGGGATGGCCTGTGCAACGTCTTTGAGAATTCCCGAAATATTTCAAATTTTTGGCCCCATCTGTTTTAGTTGTTGCAAGGCTTTATGTGAAGGATGGAGTTACCCATGCGTAAGTGGGTCGGGGATACCCGTTCACAAAATATACCCCGCAGTATTACCATATAAGGTGTTATTTACCAACCAAACGGTTCATTGCGGTGCAATATTAGTACATTTATCTAAATACGTTTGTAAAGTGCATCGATGTCAAACAAACGTGGGCACTTAACCATTCTAAACTAACATTCTCCGTCGCTTCCGGGTTAGTCTCTCATTTGTCCCGGAATTTGCTGACAGAAAATATTGGCATGTTGTTCCACCTATATTTAATCAAAGGATCTATGCTTGAAAGGTACCCGGCCGTCTTAATGGCTCAACAATTATAACTCCTTTCTACTGCGCGTTGACTTGTATTGTGTCCTGACTGTGAATGAAGCACATTAGGCGTGAAAGGAAAAATTAACCGCCTACACATAGACCAAGCAAGCATTTTGCCAAAGATGCCAACGACTGCGCAGACTACTAAAATTTCTTTGAACTGGCAAAACCCTTTCAGATGTTGAGAGGGCATGTGGAGTTATATGGGTCTCTTAGGGCAGCAAATTTCAAAGCCTCTCAATATTGTCTTCAAATTACCGTAATATTCCAGCCTGATGTGAAAATTATTATTTGCATTACTTTTGATCATTGATGCTCAAAATGTCAAAGATCAACATGGCTTCTCTCACCCCGAAACTTGTTCTTTATGTCACATTTTTTATTCGTCTCGTATATTTGAGTTTGGCGTTAAAATATCTTTATTAATTTGTCTCAACGAAAGCCAGAGAGAGAGAGAGAGAGAGAGAGAGAGAGAGAGAGGAGAGTGAGAGAGAGAGAGAGAGAGAGAGAGTGAGAGAGAGAGAGAGAGAGGAGAGGAGAGAGAGAGAGAGAGAGAGAGGAGAGAGAGAGAGAGAGAGGAGAGAGGAGAGGAGAGAGAGAGAGAGAGAGAGAGAGAGAGGAGAGAGAGAGGAGAGGAGAGAGAGAGAGAGAGAGCTATTATCTGGTATATTTCAAGTGTAAATGGAAATCAGTTACACATTTAGACCAATACGATAATGGTCAGAGTTCTAAGATCTGAGGGGATGTGTTTTTATTCGAGTACAGGGAAATGTCCCTCAATAAGACGTCACATGCACTATCTTGCTTGGCAGCAGCGCCCTGTTTCCAATGTCACGTGGATATTTCTCGACCAATCAATGACGCAAATTTTGTTTATCTCAAAGATGTCTGCACCTTCAACAGGTGAATAACAGGGGCAGGTTATTAACCTGCGACGTACTCCATTGTAACAAATTTGTATGGAGGTACAAATTAAGTCTTATGCCTGATTGATAATATTATTATAGATGAGTTGTGTAGATGTCCTGAAAAGTAACGCAGGCCATCTAGATCTTTAAGAGATAGATATTTTACTTATCGTAATATGTAATGTGCAACAATATACATTTCGGTCCAGCAGGTCCCTCCTCTGATAAATCACTTAAGTTAGCACAATGTTGTATTCTTTTTTGTACTTTTTTTTGACTTTCTTGTCCGTATTATTTGCATTTGCCAGACGGTGTTATTTAAAACAAATAAAATATGCTGACATCAACAAAGTTGATACAGTTGCTCAAAAGTGTCACAGTTAGCTGTTGTTGAGTTACCCAGGTAACGAGAATAAAACTGATCTTTTTTTCACTTTCTTGGGCCAGTTTCATGCATACATTAGAAAGTATAGTCTAAAAAGATAATAAAATAATACTTCCAGTATTCTTCGTGAATCAAGTTCATCCATAACAATTCTTTTCAATGCTTTGTGGTTTACCTCTGTACCTTTCTGTTTACGTGGGCGAAATTTGTATTAAGTGGCTTGTGACCTAAAAAGAGGAAATCATCTCACTGAGCATGCTCAGCTGAGATGGCTATTTGGGTTATTGACCTTTTCCCGCCCAAGCGCACGCGTCGTCTGCAAAGCACGCCATCAGCGCCAATTGCAAGGAAGGCAGTACCCTCTTGTTCTAGCCAGAAAAGCATCAAGAAGGATAAAGTTTGAAAATACACAGAAAGGATAAAGTTTGAAATACACAGATGCTAAGTACAGTACCATGTATTTACCATCAAGCGATTTTTTTTTTTCAGTACATAATTATATGCGCAACTACTTGATATGTCGACTAATGGAAAATGACAAGTTGGAGACGTGCCAGCAAATAAAGTATGTATTATTGGATGTGCAAACTTGGAAGTTTACATGCTGACTAAAGCTATTATATATATTTATGGTCTATATTTGTATAATAGTTTTTTTTTCAACTTTGGGGTTTCCTATATCTTTTCGTTGATAAAGGAGAAAATCAGTACTCTCTTATGCTCATAGAAGTAACGTGAAAGAAGTATGAGAGGGTCGAACGCCAATTTACCGGCTATGCGTTTCCCTTTTTGAACAGTTCCAAAAAGTGTCCGGTGTCCTAAATGCCGTCTACCTTTCACATTGACTCAATTTTCGGTTTCCTCTCATCAACAATAATTTACCATTAGCGAGCAGTTATGGGCTACAGGGTAAGCTATTGACTGAGTCCCTCACAGGGCTAAATGTACGTTTCAACCTGTGTTATACTGTTTAATATAATGGGCGTAGGGTATATATTAAGGGGTTAGTTAGGCTACTAAAATGAATGCAGGCTTATCCCAGGTAATTTGTCTCATTACTTTACTCATCGACCGTAGATTTTGTATCGCAAAGACGTGAAGAAGGTATCAATGATGATGACTAAGGGTATTTTTCGTGATTCTACTTCCGTTACTCGTATAATAAACAGGTGTAAATATTCAACATTTAAATCTTTATTTAGAGGTTGCTGCAGTATAAAGGATGGTACTAACACATGACGTTTGCAAGCACATACATACACACACATGCCGCTTGATGCACAATATTGAACAAGTGCCTTTGGACTAAAAGAAAATGCGTTTGTGACGTGAAAATCAGTCTACTGTACCATAATCCATGTGGTTTTTATACCAAGCCCCAAAGCGTATTTACTTGAGCCTTTCAGGGGATGTAGTTCTATTGCTGGAGAAACTTCTGGTCGATAAAACATTCATCGCTGTTGTTACACGCATAGTGCCAGGACCATATATTTAATTATTGGCTAAATCTTCCCTCAAGGTGTATGTTAGGTAAGCATAAAGCCAATCATCAATTTTGATACATCTTTCTATGATACTTGCGACATGTACCTGAGATCATTATATTTATCAGTGGGAAGACCGCCCGCTGAGCACCATTCAATACTATGGTAAACAGCTATGCTTGTCGTGGGCTTACGTCAGCAATGTAGTTCTTGCTTGATTTCCCGTTTCTCTTACCTGTGTCGACACCGGATGAATATTCAAAACACGCTTATAGATTGTTATAATTTTAACTGCAAAGATAGTCAGTCAAAATTCGAGTGTAAATAACTTATAATCGGAAGCCTTATACAGCAGACATGCAAATGTGTGTAACTAAGCCCGCAAATGCAACCAGTTTCGCAATACTTTAGCGTTGCGTAATTGACAATGACACAGTATCTAAGCATAAAATCACGTGTATTTAACCCTTTAGAGGTCTAAAAACGACCAAAAGGACCAGTACGTATACTGAGCCAAAAAGATTCCGCAGCTCTCGTCGTCGAGATTGTTGTGTCTGTGTGTGTGTGTTCAGTATAACCCTTCAGAGGTCTAAAAACGACCAAAAGGACCAGTACGTATACTGAGCCAAAAAGATCCCGCAGCTCTCGTCGTCGAGGTTGTTGTGTCTGTGTGTGTGTTCAGTATAACCCTTTGAGGTCTAAAACGACCGACAGGGCCAGTACGTATACTGAGCCAAAAAAATATCGCAGCTGTCGTCGTATTCCTTAAACAAGATTGTTGCGTTTGTGTGTGTGAAGTATATATTAACACTTTCATTACCAATGTCCACAAATGTCGCTGTGCTTTAAATTGACATAACGATACCAAATTCATATTCCTTGTAAAACGACCATTCATTCAAGTACCAGCTTGCCTTTTGTTGCACAGAGGATACAAGAATGGTTCACGTTGACAGCTTTCCTCTGCACGCTTTGAGCTGTTGACTCAGGCCAAACTTGGCTCTAGAAGTGGTAAACGTTGTCTGCTTGTGTGTGTATTTATCTAACGTTAGCACAAATGGGAAAATTTGGAGGAGCTGCAGAAAACCTGTCATCAATAAAAGATAAGTCTTTACTTAACCTTTCCGTCGACACTTGTAAGTCCCGAGTTTGGAGAGCAAAGTGTTTAACATATTCTGGCCAGATAATTTATTCTTCAGGCTAAAATGTAACATGACTAGCAGCTGGCAGGGCTGGAGTTGCCTTCTTCTGCAACTAAATGTCATGACCCACTCATTCCCATTTAGAATTAATGTATTTTGGCATCCTTACGAAAGAAAAAAGTGTCCCCGTGACTCAACGTTTGAGCGTTTGTTTACAGTTAACGGTGAAGTGCAAGAGAGTGGCATTTTTAAGTCACATCATAGTCATTCATGCAGTATATCTCCGTGCGCAACGCTTAATTGTATTCAAGCAGTTACAGAATCAGCAACATATTGTTTTTACGTACGATGAAAGACGCGTGCAACTTCGGCCCGTCCTAAGAACTTATTTATTTGTAAATGTGACAAGATAGAGGGCACATTGCCATGGGGTAATACGGTCAGTCACCAGTACTGGTACCAGCCGTCGGGGCTTGCTTACCAGAGTGTTGTCTCGTCAAGGGTTGTTTTTGCTCCTCTGTGAACGTATCCCTCTGATTACGACTTGTTACTAAATCTAGTAAACTAAGGCGAAACTAATGTTGTACTGCGAATGATGTGTAAACAGGTAAACATACAGAGTAGCAAGATCAGCGCAGTCCTGGTAGGTCCCCTTCTTAAGAGTGTCAAACTCTCTGCAGATTACAGGCCTTGACACTGTGAAGATGATAGGTCCTGGGGTTGAGATAACACCGTTAATATCAGAGGGAAAATACCCAGGTGATTTGTATTCTAGTTTTTATCCTGTATCATATTTTACTTCACTGTACAACAGAATATTTTGAGTGTTTTGCCAGCAAAACTGGCCTCTCTCAGAGAGCTGTTAAGGCAGGCCAGGTATTGAATAGCTCATTGAGTCGGATATATACTCATATATGAATGAGAGAGAGAGAGAGAGAGAGAGAGAGAGAGAGAGAGAGAGAGAGAGAGAGAGAGAGAGAGAGGGGGGGGGGGGGAGGGAGGAGAGAGCGAGAGAGAGAGCGAGAGAGAGAAAAAGAGAGAGAGAGAGAGAGAGAGAGAGAGAGAGAGAGAGAGAGAGAGAGAGAGAGAGAGGAGAGAGAACGTTACTATTGGTTTAACATGGAGTATGATGAATACGACGTTATTAGAAGAATTGGATGCAACGGTAATTTTGTGCAATGTGGTCATGGAATACTTGCTCATGCTTGATTCAGTGCAGTACAAAGATTGTCCTGAAGTCTGCTTCCAGTGATCCGCATGTCGGGGCAACTTGGCTTCAAAGTGCATAGACATGCTGCCAGTGAGCTCATTTTACAGCCTCTGTAAACCTCAATGCCAGACACAATGATCACATTTTTTTAAACTTTATCTCATTCCCATAACAATCTTGATTTCCTTTATATATTGGGGGTTCGAAAAATTAGTATTTATGCCCCCCTCCTACCAGAGGAGGGGCATATAGTAATTGCTTTTTCCGTGTGTCCGCCCGTCCATCCACTTTTCGTGGCCAGGCTATAATTCGCTTGTCCTTCAACTTACTAGACTAATGAAACTTCACACACTAGTGCATCTGGACATAAGGTTGTGTCATGCACCGAAAGTAGGTCACTAGGTTAAGTATCTGGTTCACAGTGATATATTCTTGTAAAATCGTGTCCGCTTTATAATTGCTTTACTAAGTAACCTTAAATAGATTAATGAAACTTGACATACAGATGCATCTGCACATAAGGGTGTTTCATGTACCCAAACTCGGTCACTAGGTCAAGTATCTGGGTCACAGTGACATATCCGTATAAAATTTTGTCTGGGCTATAATTCCTTTATTATTTAACGTAGTTTCATGAAACATGATGCACACATATCTTGACCTAAAGGTGTGTCATGAAATAAAAGTAGGTCACTCGGTCAAGTATCTGGGTCACGGGAATACAACCATGTAAAACTACATTACACTTCATGTGTGGGCTGTAATTCTATTGTCGTTCAAGTTAGATTAATGAAACTTTACACACAGGTGCATCTAAACATAAGGATGTATCATGAACCAAAAGTAGCTCGCTACGTCAAGTATCTCAGTCACAGTAACCTATCCTTTTAAAATCGTGTCCGGGCTATTATTTCCTTTACTATTTAACTTAGTTTCATGAAACTTGACACATACACACATATGTTAAGCTAAACGTGTGTCCTAAAACAAAAGTAGCTACCTAGGTCAAGTATTTGGGTCTCGGCTATTCATGTCAGGGCTATAATTCACTTGTCCTTCAACACAGATTAATGAAACTTCACACATAGGTGCATCTAGACATAGGAGCCTGTCACGAACCAAAAGTAGGTCACTAGGTCAAGTATCTGGGTTACTTTAATGTCATATCCAGGTTACAATTCCTTTACTTTTTAACTTACTGAAACTTCACACACACATATCATGACCTAAAGGTATGTCCTGAAACAAAAGTAGGTCACGGTCAAGTATCTGTGTCTCTGCTACTCGTTTCCGGGCTATTATTTACTGTGCTTCAACTGAAATGAATGAAACTTTGCACACAGGTGCATCTGGACATAAGGGTGTGTCATGTACCAAAAGTAGGTCATTAGGTCAATTATCTGAGTCACAGCGACATCTTCATGTAAAAAAATGTCCGGGCTATAATTCCGTTGCTATAGATTAATGAAACTTTACACACAGATGCGTCACCACACAAAGGTGTTTCATGTGCCAGAAGTAGGTCACTAGGTCAAGCATCTGGGTCACAGTGACATACCCTTTCAAAACCATGTCTGGGCTTTAATTCCTTTGCTGTTTAACTTATTTTCATGATATCTTGACTTAAGGTGTGTCATGAAACGAAAGCATGTCACTAAGTCAAGTATCTGGGTCTCGGTGATACATTCATGTAAAACCACATTACACTCTATGTCCGAGCTGTAATTCTGTTGTCCTTCAACTTAGAATCATGAAGCTTCACACACCTGTCCTGTGTATCTGGACGCAAGAGTGTGTCATGCATAGAAGTAGATGTGTCAGTTAAATTCAAATGAAAGGGGTATTCATACACTAACAGGGGAATGGAGAAGTGCTTGACGCATGCAGCAACGACCGATGCACAGCGCACAGTGGGGAAAAACCGGTTAATTATCCCTTCATTTGGAAATGCAAAGTGACAATGTTTCAAGTAGATAGCCCGGGTCACCTGTGATGCTTATTTTGGCCAGTGCTTTCAAAAAACTTAAAATGATGTAAGTTGATAGGGGTCATACTTCTCATCAGCAAGACGGAACTGAGAGGTCAAGGGGTGCACTTTCACTGGAACATACACATGGACCAGACAAGACTAGCATGTGATTGGACACGACAGCACACTTTCCAGTTTTGTGTTCGTTTCTGGTAAAACTCATCATGTGCGTCATATTGTTGTACCGTAGTGGGGCAGACACAATGTTGGGGTCATTGGGTTCATATAGGTCAGAGACGGAGAGGCACAGTTGATTGATGGTACAGTGTCATTGTGTATAATTAGTTATGGGACAGCAGGACACAGTTAATTGCGACAGTGATTTTATTTATGATTTGAGGATATCAAAACAAAAACGTGGTTTCAATTCGAACAATGGTTTTGAGGTAAACTGAAAATGTGGGAAAGCTTCTTATAAAGTATACGAAGCCAGTTGGATCTGTTTACTGTTCATTGCAAAGGTATCCCAATCCCTGTTTGTATTAATGTATGCATGCACTAATTTTGAAGTCAATACTCCATCTACTTTCCCTGCGTGACGAAATGTCATAATCATATCCTCAACAAGTGTCTTTCTTGGCAGTATGCTATCTCAACGGTATCAAATCTGACTGGCATGTCAGTCTTAGTGACTGTTGTATAGGCCTAATCTCTCTTATTTTCCTACTTTTGTGTATACAAGAGAGATGAATATAAGACACAGCCCCGTTTCCCAATTGTCTTAACCCTTTCCCCCTTGAATTAAGACCTAGTCAACAGCTTTCCTTGGCATGGGTTGGGCACAGTGCCCAACCCATGCCAAGGAAAGCTGTTGACCTGGGGCATGTGATCTTGATAAGTCTCATGTACATTTTTCGGTCAAATTGTTTTTCATAACTGTTGAAATTAGTTGAAAACACTGAAGCAGACGACATTTGACCACCAGCCGGTTTTGGCCGGTTTGAGGGGGAAAGGGTTAATGAAATATGTATAAACCAATTCCTGCTTGCCTGGCAGGCAGTTTATGTGCTTAGTGATGGAAGTAAGACCTGGCTTGGTCATAGAATTTGCTTATTTACCAGTGGACTGCAAAACTGCAAATCTGTCAGCTGTGTTGGTGATGAGGGTGGTTCCCCCTGTGGTCACTAGATGGCATTTATCCAGATGAGCCGTGGTCAAAATCTGAAACATACTACGTCGCATTGGTAAATAATCATGCAAAGTCACTGTAGTTGCATTTGACAATGTTCTGTAAATTCAGACTTACTTTTGCTGTACGAGTCACGCTCAATTTTATTTTATTGCATTTTTTTTGTTTTGTTTTTGGTGATTACGTCAAGACAGACATTTTATGTTTCGAAGAATTTTTTTTTCTTTCTTTCTTTCTTTCTTTCTTTCTTTCTTTCTTTCTTTCTTTCTTTCTTTCTCTCTTTCTATTTTTTGCTGTTTCTCATTTTCTTTCTTTCTGCCCCATTTTTTTTCTGGATTTGTTAGACGGACACCGTAAAACAAAGAGACTCCAAACAAGGCATGACCATAACCCTGTGACTGAATTTGTGCCTTTCGTATGTGGAGGTAATAAGGATGTTTACAACTGCTCGAATAGGGGGTATTTCAAAATTTTAAACCTTCAATATCTTCGAAATTTTAACATACAGAGATGACAGTCCAACTTCCACATATTTGTTATCGGTCATTGTCCATCCAATGAACATTGAACAAAATTGTGGAATTCGAATTTATATCAGTTAGGGGCAATTCAAATTTCAAACCTTAGGTATCTTTAAAAATGTTCTTTGTCAGTTACGATACTAACTTCTATGTGATGAATCTGCCCTATCTCTGTTATTATTTTGACCACCACCGTTGCGTGCTAAGTGAGAACAAAAGAAGAACGGATCAACGATATCAAGTGATCTTATCTTATGGATATAACAGAAGTACGATTGAACAAAGTAACAAACTGTGATCATGGATAGTAACTACAGGGGAACAATGCTCTGCTCAGACTGTACATAACAAGCTAACACATCAGCCTTTAAGCTGTGCTCAGACTGTACATAACAGGCTAACACATCAGCCTTTAAGCTGTGCTCAGACTGTACATAACAGGCTAACACATCAGCCTTTAAGCTGTGCTCAGACTGTACATAACAGGCTAACACATCAGCCTTTAAGCTGTGCTCAGACTGTACATAACAGGCTAACACATCAGCCTTTAAGCTGTGCTCAGACTGTACATAACAGGCTAACACATCAACCTTTATGCTGTGCTCAGACTGTACATAACAGGCTAACAGATCAGACTTTAAGCTGTGCTCAGACTGTACATAACAGGCTAACACATCAACCTTTAAGCTGTGCTCAGACTGTACATAACAGGCTAACACATCAGCCTTTAAGCTGTGCTCAGACTGTACATAACAGGCTAACACATCAGCCTTTAAGCTGTGCTCAGACTGTACATAACAGGCTAACACATCAACCTTTAAGCTGTGCTCAGACTGTACATAACAGGCTAACAGATCAGACTTTAAGCTGTGCTCAGACTGTACATAACAGGCTAACAGATCAGCCTTTAAGCTGTGCATTCTGTTCCATAGCGATCGCCCAGTGCCTCAGATCTGCTTCATTTTTGTTGCTTTGAATATATTGAGACAGGGGAATCTGTATCCCCAATGTACAAAGTTACACTGCGCGCTTAAAGAAAAAAAATGTCGGTAATAATTGTATTTAGTCATTGTGGTCATGGTTACCAAATGTCATTCATTTACTTGTAAAATCTTAAAATTGAATATTTTGCGAACGTGCTGAAATATACTTGTGAATCTATACCCACTCACAAAACAGTGTAAAACTTCCAAAAAAATCCATTCGATATTCTGTGACGACAAATCTAGACATCCATGCCATTTCGAAAATATATAGTTTATTGGGTCAAACGATCAATTCAGATGAACTGGACAAGGTCAAAATCGACAGAGTATGTTACACGCCTCAAACTATCCTGGCACTTTAATCATTTACCGTTAAGTTGGATGGGGTTAACGTTATGGTTTATACATTCATGTAGAGTTTTCTGAAGTTAATGAAATGCTTGCATGTAATGCTGAACATTTCCCCACACAAATCAGTGACCGGCAATTTCAAATTTCAAATGTCGTCAGCTGCACAACTTTGTCACTCAAATTGGGCCTAAGCAAGCGGGGCAATTGTAAAATATTCGCTTCCACATTTTGTTTCTCAAATCGGCTTTTAATTTAAAATGTCCTCTGATTAATCATTCTCTCCTTATGTCGCGCTTTCGCAAAATATTTTGAATGGACAAAGGACATTATTTTAACCGTACCAGTAAGGAAACAAACACACACAGAGAGAGAGAGAGAGAGAGAGAGAGAGAGAGAGAGAGAGAGAGAGAGAGCAGAGAGAGAGAGAGAGAGAGAGAGAGAGAGAGAGAGAGAGAGAGAGAGAGAGAGAGAGAGAGAGAGAGAGAGAGAGAGCAGGGTCGGCCATGAAGATACACATACAAATACAGGCTGAAAAGTGTGAGTCAAAGATAAAAAGGTGACAAAAGTGTAGGTCTCAAGCATTCTTTGCACACTAATCCTTTACTTCGTAGTTTGACCGTCTGCTTCATAAACCATTCTTTAAATCGTCTCAACACTGCCCGTTTCTCTCCGTCTTATAAATAGATTTTCGAATTTTAAATAAATTTCCGAATTTAAATTTGCAAAACCAACAGCAAATTCAGAGTGCATTTTTCTGGCTTTCGGTAAGCTTTTGCAAATTTTGTGAAATTTGTCTTCTATCGTCAAACATGAATTGCAAATTTGTCATCTCTTGGAACTCTTATTGGCCATTTAAGGGTTAATAACAGCCTTGTACCACTGATAAATATACCGCTTGAATAATGGAGAATATCACCTGTAGGTAGCGCTATGCGTAACTTCCCCCGATATCCAGCTGTTGCAGGTGGAGACACCTGTGGGATAAACAAAATCCGCTTCATCACTGGTTGAAAATGCTATATGACATAGGAGTCAGAAGCTGTTATTATGCAGAATGGTGTATCTTGCATGCTCTATTGCTCGGTAATCTCACCCGAGATTCAGGCTTTGTTCATCATGGAGCTGCCACCAGTTTCATTGACGTGTATAACATTGGGTAAAAGAGACCCTGGGGACTTATAATTTATAGCTTATTGGAAAACAGGTCAATTTAGGGTTGGTAGCACAATAACTGAATACCTCACTGTGGTTGTAACTTCCAAGGTTGATGGCTATCTTAGTTTTGTCATTTTACCGCAATCGCCATTGACAAGTGAAATCTAAGAGTAGGACAACTTGAACTGAACTTACGTTGAGAGTAAAATTGCGTAAAAAGGTATTGTTTGGACAAAAGTTTGTAGGTGATGTTTACTGGAGTTCAGTTTCGTAATGTTATTGCCTCAGAAGTTTGCCGACAATCCGGTCAGTGACGTTTCATCAACAAATAGAGGAACCAATCATTTTTCGCGAAAAATGGCAATATGATACAGCAA
Organism: Hermodice carunculata; assembly: GCA_964020975.1. Classification (NCBI taxonomy): domain Eukaryota; kingdom Metazoa; phylum Annelida; class Polychaeta; order Eunicida; family Amphinomidae; genus Hermodice; species Hermodice carunculata. The sequence continues at coordinate 63,740,825 of OZ026618.1, read as the reverse complement.
AACATATAGTGGATCTGGATATGCTACTGTGGCTGTATTGTGTAATAGGATGTATTCATATCTAAATGCGGTCCTACTCTAACACCTATTGAGCAAAAGAGGGAGCCACCTGCATCAGGGCAGATCCATGTATTTAGCATGGTCAAAAGCACTTTCTCAACAAAATGAACAACACAAACAAACAATAATATTAAGAAAATGTATTAACGTACATTTGAAACATAAAGGATGCCTAAATTGATCAGAAATGGGCTCTCTTTTGGTTGAAAAGGTGTTATTTATGGATGTTTATGTAGTATATAATGCAAATCTGCCCTGATCATGGTGGAAACATCAGTCTGTTGCCCCGGCAACACAGGAAGTGAGCAGGATCGCAGTTAAATATGAATGTCGCCTATTACTCTATCCACTAGGCCTCATTCCTCAAAATGTATATTTATTTGTTATAATCTGATAGTGACTAATAGCAAATTTTCAAAAACGCTTTCCAATTTTACGGACTCATCCTTACCATAGACGATACGCTAATCCAGGGCACTAAAGAAATATAAAATTGCCAGTTTTCTTTTTAATTCTTCAGCGTACACTTTCTGAAGGATACATACAATGAACAGACGGTACATACTAAGAGTGTTGCGCACATTTAATACGCAAAATTAAAAGTCTGAAATTACCCAGACCGTGGTCAAATGGAAACCATGCGCAGAACTACACTTTCATTCCTTTGGTTTCAGTTCACTGGTTTCTCTCCTAGGCCTCCTTATTTTAAGCATTTTCATACGAGCAGAGAACGATGAAAAGTCGGACTCTGTTTTGAACACTTATAGTATAAATCAGACTCCTGATGTATGACTCATATGTCAATAATTATTGGAAATTTTTACACGAAGTATTGAATTCGCAGTTGTAGAACAAAGTATATGTCAAACACGACTTCACTGCATGGATGCCCTTTATTGGCAGCTGAGTACATATATGAGTAATACAACCACGGTGTATGCTTAATGTGACACAGTGCATTACACATGCAAAAAGAGTTACCAGGATAAAAGCAAGGAAGCACCCAAGATGTTTTTAGTTTCTCTTTAAGTTTGCATGTGCATAGTCTGAAGGTAGAAAACATGCTTACTATTGTCAAACTTGCAGTGACACTTGACGGAGACTTGTTGTGAAAGCTTTTGCCTGATGAGCAGACTAAGTTCCAGGCATTTTCCATTCCACACCGGGGCTTGAGCTGCTCGGTAGTGAAGTCCGTCAAAATTATGATATCCTCATAGTGTCCATGCCACCTTCCACCTATTTTGCCTTCTAGTTTTGTTTTAATGTTTTGTTATTCTTTAAAGTTCAATCATCACTTTTGCCACCATGTATGTATGTATGTATGTATGTATGTATGTATGTATGTATGTATGTATGTATGTATGTATGTATGTATGACTTTACAACACATCGGAATATATATGTATGTATGTATGTTCCACTTTACAACACGTCGGAATATATCCCCCTATGACCCAACTACTATGACATAGCATTTTTCTCTTCTGTTTGTCTCGGAGTGTTCTTCAGCTTAAGCGGTGTATGTTATTCGTTTATATACACAATTGTGTATATTCATAGAATGACAGACACCATGCAGAAAAAAGTACAACCGATCAATTTGCTCAGTTCTGGCAAGTCTCCTTTGCACAATGTGAATAGCATTCTTTAAGGATGAGTCAATACTGTAGGATACGTTGAACCCTCTCGGACTGTAAGGGAGGACACATCGAAGAGAAAACATTAAATGTTATACTTTGGCCATCGCAGGTTCGCCAGAGATGATAGTCCTCGTATTCTAGGTTAGAAGCGTAAATAATGCGGAAAACGTAGTTTGATATGAATACATTAAATAACTATCAGTACTCTAAATAACCTAAATGATATTCAGAACACTGCTAAGTATAGGTGAATAACTGTCAAAAAAGCTTGTTAAAGCCATGTGTTTATCAACGTTATGTACGGTAAACGCTTCGAACGATATATGACACGCCTAAGATATCTCCACATACATGAAAAGTTAAGTCTGAAGAGTCGGGACCAAAACTTTTTTTCTTCAGTTCATAACAAGAAAGTAATTATTATACTAGTGATCATCATACTTTTCGTTCAGTTCATAACAAGAAAGTAATTATTGTACTAGTAATCATCATACTTTTCCTTCAGTTCATAACAAGAAAGTAATTATTATACTAGTAATCACCATACTTTTTCTTCAGTTCATAACAAGAAAGTAATTATTATACTAGTAATCATCATACTTTTTCTTCAGTTCATAACAAGAAAATAATTATTATACTAGTAATCATCGGGGGGCATTGTGCTTTTTCTTGTGAAACAAAAGACAGCATTTCATGGCATCTTTGAGTAACTTTCAAACCTGTCCAATCATATCAGAAAGAACAGCGTAATATGTTATCATAAATAAGCGTTTTTGGTCCAAAACTCTATTTCAAATGTCATGAAATAGGCGATGCAGTTGGAAATGTAGAATACGAGGGCTGGCTAAAAAGTTCTAAGCCTAGCTGTGAAAGGCCTGCACAAAGTCGATGGCTTTAATGTATTTTTCTACATAGTCCCCTTCCAGGTTTACACACTTTTGCCAGCGACGTTGCAAGGCCTGGATGCCGGTCAAGAAGAAATTTTCTTCAGCCACCCTAAAAAAATCATTCACGGCGGAAATGACGCCATCATCACTAGGATATGGCGACAGCCTAGTTCCTTTTTCATTTTGGGAAACAGATGGAAGTCTGACGGTGCTAAATCTGGTGAACAAGGGGTGGTCAATGAGTTCGAAGCCACAATTATAGATCGCTGGCATCCACCGATTTGTGAACAAGAGCATTGTCTTGGTGGAACAGGACTCCTGTAGTGAGCATTCCCCGTCGCTTAGCTTTGATGGCTTAGTTAAGCCTTACCGCAACTGTCTCAGTAGGTCTGCATAATATGCTCCATTGATAGTCTGGCCTTTTTCAAGATAGTCAATCAGCATAGTACCCATGGAATCTCAAAAGACTGAAGCCATCACCTTTCCAACAGAAGGAACCGACTTGGCTTTAAATTTGGGGGGGGGGGGGGGTGATCCCGGATGCTTCCATTGTTTAGACTGAATTTTGGCTTCTGGTTCAAAGCGATGAATCCAAGTTTCATCCATGGTTATAAATAGGGCCAAAAATCATCATCGGGATCTGCTTCAAAACGGCATATTGTCAAGGGACGCCAGGAATCTGACAAGTTTCTGATCCATTGTTAAGAGCTTTGGCATCCATCTTGCAGAAAATTTTGTCTTTCCCAACTCCTTGGTGATAATGTGCTCAACCCTCTCATGAGAGATGCCCACAACACTGGCGCATGGTAATATGTCGAATGGTCAATCGTCAATCAGCCATCACCATGTCATGCACCCAGCTAATGCTTTCGGGAATGGTTGCTGTTGAAAGCCTTCCTGGACGCGCGTCATCGTCAAGGCTCTCTCTGCCACGCTTTAATTCCGCAGCCCACTTGGGCTTAGTACTTTTCAGCCAGCCCTCGTATTTCAACTGGTCACAATGATATACTATACTAGTAAGATGCTTGCCTGGTTAACTTGTCCCACTTTGCTCCACTCAATGTCTTTGTATCAGGTTAAGTAACAAGTGACACCTTGTGGTGCAGGCTGCACTAGCAATCTAGAGTTGTGCTATTTGATAGATTATATCAAAATTGCACAGAGTCGACAGCTTTTATGGGTGCTTTCTCCGAGATGATCCTGTTGAAGAAACTTGTTGTACGTGGGTGGTTTTAGCATCCAAGGAATCCTTTTCTGGGACTCCATGACCATTTACCAAAAGACGGAAACGAAGAAGAACAGCGATCATAAGCAAGTGGCTCGCCAAAGTTCTCAGTGCAGAAAGTGTTTAGAAAAATGCAAAGCGGTCATAAGCTATTGCTTACTCAAGGCTGTCAGTGCTCAAAGTGATAAAAAAAATTTAAAAAGAAGAACTGAAAAGGCCAGAAGTTGGTGGATATCATAAGTTTTCATTGGACAAGAGGTTAAAAAATGTCGGTGCACTTCAGACGGTTTCATAATGTCACCAAAACACACTTGGGATTTATCACAACAAAAAGATAAAAGTAGTTCGAATACGTGACTGGAGTTTGCACTTCTCGTCATGGTGATTACGGTGCAAGTATACCAACAATGTAACATTTGTGTCTGCAGCCGAACAACAAGTTTTTTTTTACACAAATTATCCTTGTGCTTCGTCATTAGATTTGGATGGAATGCCTCGTCGGCATGCGCTAACTGCGCGTCCACACTTATGTGCATTTTGTATCAAGCATCTTCATTCATTGCGCGTATATGCCGTGCATAACAAATTAAAAGGTAAAATTCTTGTATGAGTAATTTGTCGTGACAGAAACTTTTTTGAACTTTTGCAAAGTAAGTCACTCCTAGATACAGTCGTCATTCAAATGCCATTCAAGTGTACCTAAATTGGTAAAATGCTGTTTATGTATAATGGGCGAATTGAGGTCATACGTACAAGTACGTTTCGTTGTTGTTCCTGTTGATGTTGAAAAGATTTAAACTCGCGTACACACTTATTTCGATCTAATGGTCAACTGCGAATGTTGATGTTGTTACTTCAAATTATGTACCTATAAGTAATAATAAATGTGCCTCTCTCTTCCTTCGCGCTTCAATGTATCTGTTGTCCTTGCAAAAAAGCAGGGGTCCAGGTTACTGTTGCAACCTTGCAGAGACCATTTCCATCACTGGTGTCCCATGGACCACAGCTTGGACGCAAATATACTCAATAATTTTGTTAATCTAAAATTTCACTCAAATTCACTAAACGCTGAATACCGTAACTCGTTTACTATGCTCATTTTACAGCTTTATTACAGTTGAATATTGACATACTGGGTTGTCCGGGAGATAGAATACCGATTTCTCTTTGTACTGTACTGTAATTCTCCTGTCAGTGAAGGGTGAGAACACTCCTGTCATGGGTGTGGCGTGTTTACCCTATCCCTCTGTTCACACGCACATTCCATCTTTGTCAAGAATTTAAGCGCGACTCCTGCCACCACTGCGGCATACAGAGATGCGGGGAAACTTACACAATGCAGCAACTGTTCACCCCAGACGAGGTTACATAGGTTAAGTCTGATTAAGTCCTGCGCAATAAGGCCTGCGCGCGTGTTAAATAATTTGAAATCAAGGCATGGAACTGTTCTAAATGATTTGACCCCCTCCTCTTTTATGTCATGCTTCCCGCAACACATAGCCCTCTACATGCCATCAGTGATTTAATACCGCACACAAACAGAATTTGTTTGTTTAATCTGACTACCGGTACCCCTTGCCTCCGGGCACTGCAGGCACGGTATCAGGGGCGATGCGTCAGAGTCATGTAATATTGCGTAAAAGCAATGCACACACACACACACAAACACACACACACACACACACACACACATACATACATACATACATACATACATACATACATACATACATATACACACACATACACACATGCAAAAAGTAATCATGTTAACAGACATGTAACAATATGTAAAATGAAATGATAAGACAATTGAAAAGTTTTTCTTTCAAAAATTGTCGCTACATTGAAATAGGGAAAATACATCGGCTATATTGTATCTGTTGTTTCAAGTATTACATATATACAGCCTGGAATATCACAGTGAGAGCATATGCTGCCAGTCCTTTATGTACTCACCGATGCATATTTTATTCTGCATACTTTGAATTGACCTCATTTTGCTGTCAACTCTTTTCTGCGTATATATCTTTAAAAACATGATAATAAAACGAAGTCAAATGACATTTCGTATACTGCGTTTACACAGGAACCCTTTACAAGGCGATGAGGGTTATTTAGTGACAGCCATAAAAAAACGACCGTAAAAACAATATACTTGGAATTAAATACTTTAGTAGTGACATTCATTGTGGCAGCTCTGTGTGTTTGTTTAAATATTTAGCGTACATTATATTGATTCCAGAATGCGTGCACGTTATTCTGTATGCACTAGAGTAGAAAAAATACTGTACCAAAAATGATCTATTCCTGCAGAGCAAATGCTGCTGCGTATTTTACACAATGTTAGCTGCGCGAGAATTGGTTGTATATGCAGTCCCTTCGTACGTCGTTTACCTGTAAAACAGACCAAACTTTCTGCTCCATCCCAGAAAGCCGGGAGTGGTTTGGTTGACATAAAACTGTATATGGGTTGTAATGTTTGCTTGGATAAGAAATTTTGCAAAGATGTTTACGTGATATTATTTTTCAAGCTTTGACTGATACGTTTCTTTGAGATGCAACCCATACATTAACATTTTCTGCCCCAATAGGGATTAAAAGTCACTACTTTCAAGCTGCCAGAGTCCAGCAGGAAAACTAAGAGATAACCTTCATCCCAAAACTGACTCACAAACATGTCCCTCATCTCGACAGACCGATATCCCTCCTGATCGTCCGAGGATCGACAGATATATATCCAAATAATAGTTATAGTCTTTCTGCAAGACAGCCCAAATTCAGTTGAAGCCTGGGAAACGATTTTATTTTTGGCGTAATCGCTTTTGCATATTTCTTGTTCGAACGACTTATAGCTTTTTGATGATTATCTGGTCGTACAAGCACTCACACTGACTTACCAGACTTTTAAAAAATCACAGTCGACCATGGTAGAATGTACGGATTCGGAGACTGTTTAAGTTAAATAGCCTGTACGTGTTGGCTCCTTGGTTAGACAGCTACTCGCCGAAAAGGTACAGGAACATGACACTTAATTGCTGCCAGACATGTATGATGGCAAGCTTACGTAAATATGCATAAAAACCACGAAAGTATATTGGTTTACCGTAAGTTGTGGTTGATGGTTTACTTTTGTCTTTTATAGACAAGACATACGCCTCTTGCTTGAATATGAAGTTTGTTGTTCATGACTCTTTATTCATTTATTTTCAGGAAATATCCCGCGAGAGACAAAAATGCCTAGAATCACTGCTATATGTGTCCGAACTGGAAGATTATTATCAGGTTAGTGACAAGACTTTTCAAAATCACGGGTATATGACTGTTTCCTGATTGGTCTCTGAGGTTGATCATGTGAGATCACGTGATCCGTACCTGCTCTCTGGTTGGTCTGATAAAGTGTTTTCTAGGCATATTAGGATATTGCCAAAACTTCACGTTTGTAATGCAAATTTGTAGCATAGAAAAATGAAACTTTTCTCCTTCTTGTTTTATTTTTGTGAGGAGTTAGAGTATGATACGATGTAACATATTAACAAATTCTCGTAATAATACTTGTCTTTGCATTAGTTCTTCATTAAAAAATAGGTAAAAATGAAACTCATTTTTGAGTAGTCACCATCATGATATGCATTGCTATCCTTCATGTTTGGTCACTATGCTTCTATGAAAGATAGGTAGTGCTGAAATAAAAATCTTTGAGTCTGAAAGGAAAGCGTACTTTGTGGAATTCACGGAGCCGTATGCTTCTCGAGGTTGTGCATCTGCTCCGATGGCTTTCAGCACGTCATCTCCATACAATTTGAACGTGGTCCAGGAGTCGGGTGGTGTACTCAGATAAAGTCACATGGGTCACAAAAACCACAGGATAGTGCGAACACATTTACATTAAAATGGCTGGCTCATGAATACCATTGTTGCTTCAAAGCATTCGCCACGTATCGACAGTTATGATCACTTTGTTTTTGAACACAAATTAAGTGAATTTGGCAATAAGATAATATCTATTAATTGTGTACATTATAAATACGGCTACCACCTGGTAGTTATATCTTTGCTGGTAAAGACCACCAGATGGCGACGCATAGAATTTGCATTTTTTAATTTTTTTTTATTTTTGTCATCAACATTGTGTGCAGAATATGTAGCACTAACCCAGAAACAAGATACCATAAAAATGACACACTTATAGTCAAGCGTTCAGCTAACACTTTCTGTACGGGGTGGTAGACTGAGTTCACAGACTTTCCTCGTCGTGCTTTGGACATCGTAGGCACACGTCACATGGAGAAGAGCTGTTGACCTGGACCAACTCTGGCGCTATCGATTTTAACCTTTCCTATTGAATTTGCCCCAAAGTGCCTGGATGTAAATTGTCGTCTGCCTCAATCTTTTTACATAAACGTCTCAGCATAAAATAGTTTTTCTGAGAATTGTTGATGAAACATATAATGATAACATGCCCCAGGTCAACAGCTTTCCTTGGTGCGGGTTGGGCGCAATGTGCCCAACCCGCACTTAGAAGGAAAGATGTTGACTCAATCTTATGTTAACTAGGAAATTTATAAGACTAGATGGTATTTATTTGATTTAAAGGTCTTTTAAAGAAGAAACATGAATCTGAAAACAAAATGAGTAAACTGATCAGGATGTTTATGGGGATAGATAAGCGAAGGGTTAATATACAAATGTAGGCAGCACAGCTGTTACTTTACGGCACGTGCCTTTGAATATACCGTGAAAAAAAAACATACTGTCCAATAGACTACACGTTTGGGTTTTAAATGAAGATTTTGGAGCTACTAACAGAACTTGTAAAACTGTTCCAAAGATTACGCATTCTAATCTTCCAAGCTGGTAATTCTGTTGCGTTGTCAAGAGAATGGGCACATGCAGTCCATATATATATATATATATATATATATATATATATATATATATATATATATATATATATATATATATATATATATATATATATATATATATATATATATATAAATATATATATGTATATATATTTACACATACATACATACATACATCTGCGTATGGCCAAGTTGACTCTATGTTAAATGTGTAGTTACTAGTGAGTGCAGATGCTAATGTGAAACCGTATATTTTGTTGTGGACCGTACAACTCTGTTGGCCGTGACATTCACACATAAGTGCTCCCTTTGAGCTATTCACTTGATTTTGTAAGTTGATATAAAGTGGGACCTCTTTAGCTTTGAAGCAACTTGAGAGCTCTCTATCTTTGTTATGTTGCATTGAGTGCGAGTATACTCTGTACACTGCTACATTGTTAAGCTCTACACCTAATAGAGAGGATTAAAAATGAAATAATAGAGAGGATTAAAAATGAAAAGCAGATTCCACTAATAATTGGATAAACAGACGAAAAGTGGATAGAGTTTGGAGCTGATGTTATGTTTTCTTTTTATTTCTCTATGTACGAATAAGACACGGTGGAAAACAAGAGTAAACTAATTCCATACATTCAAAAACTATGTCCTAATGTAAGATTTATAGAGAAAATGTATCAGATACTTTTGTAGTCCACATGGTTTGGAACAAAATAACACACACACACACACAAGTGGTTAAAGAAACCCCCAATGAAGCGGGGTTAATTAAAGCAAACGACATTTTACATGTCAGCGGCAACTGTATTCGGGTTTGAGTAAGAGAAACTCCATGAGTAAACTTTTCGATTGAAATATACCAACCCAGGTTGCCAGTTGAACGTCCAGCACGTCCACCTCTTGTCTTGCCTTTCGGGAGTGCACTCAAACGTGGGGATATGAGATATGGTTTAGCAGGCAGCAATTTTGTATCATTCTTAATAAAAAATTATATTCTAGAACTTCAGCTTCATGACCTTTTTTTACAAAATTATTACAATCGGAATTTTAGAATAAACGCATTTATTTCTGATGATAAAAATTAAAGGCTGTATTTGTGACATGATACATAAAGTACAGATTTAACTACAGGTGCCATAAAATATGTCTTCGTAGTTTCCACCCCCCCCCCCAAAAAAAACCCCAGCGCCCTGTCCCACCGCATTCTACGGGAACTGCGTCACGCTTCAGGTGACACCTTGCGGTGGAGGCTGCACTGACGATCCAGATAGGCACTATTGATGGAGTTGTATGTTATTGAGAGTGATAAAAAGCGACAGGAGTCACAGACGCCAGTGAATAGTAGTTTCCTTTTGACCATTGTGGTGTTAAGTTGAAGTAAAGGAATTGAAAGTGATATAGATTTTGCAGTGTTTGTATATCGAACTGCTCAATATACAAACGCAGATAAATAATAATAAATAGTAAATTTCGTGTTAACGATAAAGTGAAGTTGTTTCCGGGAATTTTCATGTTGATACTGACAGACAAAGAAGATTATATCGAAATATAGTTCGCAACACTAATGCAAAAATAACTGTTTCTGTTTATCGTTAAAGTTAGAGAGAGTGTAATTTTTTCTTGAATCACAACTGCAAAGCAAACAGACTTATAAGCTTTAAAAGGTTGAAAATAACAATGGATGTGGACGTGGAAAGGAATAAAAGTTGAATCGGTACGGATATTAGAATTGGAACCCGCACAGCGGTTAGCCCCATTTAGGACCACAAGCAAATCAAACTAATTAATGTCCTGCTCTCAGTTATGGTTTGAACATGAGAAATAACCCGAAAGCAATCTGCTGATCTAACTTTAACATGCACCTGGATTGCCCTTATTTGCTAATACAACAAAAAATATTTTGAGGACTGTAACGCGGCGAACAATTTTTGCAAGACATCACAGAAAATGAAATTCTGAAACGTCAATCACAATTTCTTGTGGAAGGATCAGAAACCCACAGGCGCCAATTACGGTTTGCAGTCGCTTGTTTTCATTACATGCTGCCGTGCATAAAATTCAGCTTGGCAGAGTAATCTGATCATTGACATATCTTTAGAAAGTGATTTACGAGGTAATAAATCCGCAGTTTTTTTTGTCGTTTCGAACATTAAGTTCCCGGATTAGCCACTCATAATTGTTGGATGGAGGGATTACATGACAGCAAACAAGCGAGCAGTGCTGTAGGCTAAAACGGTTATGCCTGGTGGGCCTTTTATTATGTTTCGGGTCGCTTCTTCGCTCTTGACCTGTGATAACCGTGTACATTTAAAAGTGTACCAGGGGTCTTGATCTGTCAATAATCCTGCCTCAGTTGACTCAATTTAGGCAGAAATTCAGAGCAAAATTGAAAGAAATTTAACCCTGTCATTGTCAAAATAAGATTAAAGTCAAGAAAATGCCCTCGCTGTGCTTGCAGTTTCTTGTATCTGCGGCTCAAATGCATTTCCCCGTCTTTCAGTTGTTTTTGTGTGGTTTTGTATTTGTGTGCGTAAAGCAAACAACATGAATTTCAAATGTCTTTAAGTACTTTTTTTTTTTACAGGCAAGTTTCATAAGTGCTACATCGTATGTTGAACTAGATTAATTTGAAGTAAAAAAAATATTTTGAGCACGTCTCCTGGATCAATTGAACATATTTTCATGTGATATTTCTTTTTGGATCAATAACTGAAGCGTTGTTTATTGACGGGTCAAGTATGGGGTTTTGACAAAGTTAGAACCACCATTCAAGGATTGCACGTTTGAACAAGATGCAAAATAAATAGCAGTCAACTTAGGCAATATTGACAATTAATCTATTAGCGTCCGTCATGAACTGCACAGGGGAGAGGGGGTGTTAACTACTCATAAATGAGACTGGCAAGCTTCTGATAAAATCTTTGGAGCTAGCTGAAAATTATGTAGTCTGCAGTGTTCAATACATTAAATAGACTGCATGGTTCCCGACTAAGTAGAAGCAATCGGACAGGAGTGGGGTCGGGTACCAGCCAATGCATGAAATATCAATATACGCTGACCGGGTCAAGCCAGCTTTCCTGTCTCAGCCAGTGCACATTCTGCAGACACTGGAGATCTTAGAGATTTCTGTACAAATAAAGCCAGTGGTTTCCGCATACTCAGGATGTCCAGTGGGATGTTTGGCACTCACTGTTGACTTTGGCAAAATTATTTGTCTTTAATTTGTCCGACAAGCGCAAATAAAAGAAAATCCTGGTGAATGTTTCTCGTCTTTTGTTGGGATGACAGTTTGATAGAGAAAGGAGTCATTATAGCCTCAGGGCCGGGATTAAATAGGATCTTGCCAATGGCAGCAATCTTAATCGTAGTTAATCTTTCTTTGACTTAAAATGAAGCGTATGTTTCCGTTGGCAAGAAAGACCTTTAAATCCTCGTGTTCTTCATACAGTAAGAATACTGTGATAAAAATCTTGTCTCGTATCGTTTTAAGTCAACCCTTTGACTTAACCCAACTCACTTTATCTCTTGGCTTCGCATTTTGCGATGGCTAACTGTCCCCGCCAATATTGGTAATTCAGTTTTGAAATGATTATCTAACTGAATGTAACTAATGAAGTGTGTGCTCTTTTTCAAGAACCTGTCAGCGGAAATAGACACAAGGGCTTTGGAACTGAGCGGAGATGCCTGGCCCACAGGAAATGTCGATCCCGCTCAAGACAGAAGCGCCATCTCCAGGACATTCAATGTAAGCAAAAGTAAAAACCGCAGGCATCTGTCGGAATACTATTTGTTTAAGACCACAGATTCAGCAAGTTTTATTTTTAAAATAATTTTTAAAAATTAAAAAGACGTGATGGTCCAATTTTGCACATAAATCCCAAAATATTGATGTTGAAAGATAATTTTACCAAGGTTCATATGTTGTTTTTTGTTCTTTGAAAACAAAATGAAAATCTGCAATAGCTAAGAAAAGTTGGTATTGACCTCTGAAATAACGTGTATTCATTTTGAGTTATGCGAGTCACGAACAGTGGAGTCAAGTCTGAATTTTAAAAAGTGTGTTTATAATGATCTTCCTTTATCTTCAAGTTGACAAGTTCAGAATTACAAGTGGCTTGCCTTAGTTCTAATTTACAAAATTATATGAGAATCGAAGAGATCGTCAAAAGTTTACTATGGTAAAGAAAACGGGAGCTGAATACCATAGCTCAGATAACAAAAAAACCCTCCCAATTCCCCAAAGTCGCTATAATTTATTAATTACACATGCAGAAACACAAGAGAGTGAAGTTTTAGTGACTGATAACCAAAAGAGCATGAAATCTCCTCAATGGAGGAATTGAAAGTAAAGGTGATATGGATTCTATTCTGTTTTACAGGCTTGCATTTACGCTGTGCGGGGCACGTGGCAGTGGTTGTCCCAAGTGAACTACTGTTTGGACACACACTTACGCAACGCCGCTGAGTACCAGCAGGTAGGTCAGCCGCCTCTGGGCACAGGTAGCTGCTGCTACAACTAAAGACTCCGTATTGGCAGACAAAACAGTATGGTATTAACCCTTACAGTGCCAATCACGACTTAAGTGGATCTGCTTTAGTAAAATTAGTCTGAATTATCATTAGGATTCAGATTCGTATTCCTCGGGAAAAAAAAAAACTTTCATCAAATAGCAGCATGCCTAGAGTTCCAAAAAGAATATCCCAGGTCAACAGCTTTTCTCGCCGCTCAATGGGAGCCGAGAAAAGCTGTTGACAGTCCAAAATTTGGCACTGAAAGATCTCAAGTTACCATCGGGTGTGCTTTGAACCAAATTTTAGCCCTTGATAAGTCACTGGTTGGTATACTGTTCCCTGCAAGCGGACTTGGTCGAGTGTAGCCTGCACTTGTTATGTCTGTGTGCCAACACAGACATATTGTTTTTCCAGGAATTCTTTCTTTCTCTTTCTTTCTTTCCCTGCCTCCCTCCCTCCCTCGGTGAAAAGGGCAAAGGTCAAGGTCATTTGGCCCTTTGAAAGTTTCATCTTGCCATAACTTGGTCAATTTTCATCCGATTTGGTTCATGTTGGGCTTAAATTGTTGGTATTGTAACACTGTACAATTTACATGTGACCTGTAAAGGTCAAAGGTCAAGGTCATTTGAACTTTCAAATTTGCATCCAGCCATAAGCTTAATGTAATATGAAGTACCAAAGGATAAAAGCTATAGCATTTAATATTTACAACTTTTGAAGGCACACAGACAGATTTGCGTTGAAGCAAATCTTCTTTTCTAGTTTTTTGTTTTTGGAAGAAACCATGCATATCAAGTGCAAGGTTCTGTTTCAAGTGAAGCCCGTTGCAATCGTTGTCAAGTTTAGTGCAACCGTAAAGCTGCGGTTTTGTAATTTTTGACCAGGACACGTGCATGAGTTAGTGTGAGTGTGTGTGTGTGTGTGTGTGTGTGTGTGTGTGTGTGTGTGTGTGTGTGTGAGAGAGAGAGAGAGAGAGAGAGAGAGAGAGAGAGAGAGAGAGAGAGAGAGAGAGAGAGAGAGAGAGAGAGAGAGAGAGAGAGAGAGAGAGAGAGAGAGAGAGAGAGAGAGAGAGAGAGAGAGAGAGAGAGAGAGAGAGAGAGAGAGAGAGAGTACCCATTCAATCCTCACTTTGTACAACTGGGTTCCAAAATGACTAGGATAAAGTGCGATAATTTTGAGAGGGGTCTCCATTGATATGCACATTTTTGGAACGATGAAATAACTGGCAGGCATTTTAATGTAAATTGAATGTGACAAAATACGTAGGTTATGTCGCCATAATTGGCAATTCGGTCATGCAATTACTAATTACATTACCCATCCTACAATCATTCCAAATTATTCTACGATATACTTTAGTTCTAACTTTCTCACCATCCTGATCCCTGGGTTTTATATATATGTATATATGGCGCCGGTGGGTGCAGTTTTATAATTTTATCCTGAGAACCGGTGACTCGGTGTAAATAAATTTGTCCAAATCAATGCACTGTCGCTACTTTACCCAAAGTATGTGAAGTCTCCCCTCAAAAATGAGAGCATCAATTAGATTTGCTAATTATAATGAGCCGTGTACATGCAACACGGTCCACTTAAAAAGGGAAAATGGCAGATAAGGACATTTGAAGTATTGTCAGTGAAGTTCATTGATATTACTTTTAATCAAGTGCAATTTACTGACAGCAAAACACTCATACATTTTCAGGGGCATGCTTTAGCATCAGCTAATTGGAAATTATGTTTGCTATGTTGGCTCGGAACCAATACAACTTCGCCACTGCGGCTTCACAGTTTCCCGGCAAAAGAACACTTCAAACTCGCACTAAAGAAGGACACCATGCGTTGTCTTTGCATATGATCAAGCCGCATAAACCCGATCCGAATATATGAATTTAAAATGTCATTAAACACTGTAAAAGATGACATGAGGACATCATTCTTAAGATAGCACACATGGTCCTCATTGATTGGTTGATCGATTTGATTGGGGCTTCTGTACAAAATATGTTTAAACCAGCCCTCAGTTTTTTTTTTTCAGTTGGTACTTGTTTTCATATGTATGTGTGCAGCCTTTCAGTTCATCATTAAACATCAGATTAGAATTCTATTTTGTATTATTCATGTGCAGACACATGTTTTGCCCTCGTGACACTATCATCGAGAAAAAAATAGAAGAAGAAAAAAAATCTGCTGGAGTAATGACACAGAAATATGCAAGATCTCGTTCAGGAATTTTGTACAATGACAAATGGTCAAAGAATTGAATACGCCATGTTGATATTATGTTTTTGTCGTCAAAGTAAACTTAACAGATATGTAGGCTGCATACAAGGGCAACAAAAACAATCACGTGTTTCGTGTCGCATGATAAAATAATATAGGGTCGGTGGGGTGGAAAATATTTTATTTTGAAATTTGGTTCAAAGTTCTGGTTTTCAAAAATGAGGGTGAAGCAAAGAAACATTTTGTTTGGATTTAACTACCGAAAAAAAAATTTTACCCCTCCAACAATGAAGAAACTATCGTTTATTTCTCGCCAAACGTGTCCATCTCCTTTGAGTTTTAGTCATTGTGCTTATGCTGAACTATGCATTCTTTTTCAACAGTTTTTCCACGAGGTAAAGCATTGTGACCAGGGTATGAGGGCTGTGACGTCATGGTTACGTCACCATACATACAAACGAGAACAAGAAAGCAAGGATGTACAGCAATTTATCAGAGATATAAGGGTAAGGAATATACGTTTTTGAAATCTGTTTCGAGATCAGGAAAGACACCTATCCTGTGACACATTGACTTTATCTTACCAGGTAAAAAGTTTTTGCTAGTTCTAATATTACTTCGGTGCTGTGTCAGAAATAACATATTTTTATTACTGTTAGGCTCTATTTGTAGCACTTTTTGCCCCAGCATGAGAGGGGACCTTTTTTATGAAAAAAAAAAACATCTCAAGAATGTCGAAGCGCAGCTCGCTCAAACCTGGTGCAAGGAACCCATATGTGGCCCAGATAAATAAAGTTGGTTGTAAGCTTATTTTTGTCAGTTGATAGCTTTGTAAACATCATTTAGGACCCAATATAACCCAGCATCTCTGCAATAAGACTGTGCAAAGGATGGCTCTTCCATTACAAATATATTTTAGCAATGTCGCTTTTCAAAATTAATTGCAGTCTCAATTGATACTTTTTACATCTAGACTAGGCCTATACATAACTATTAAAAACTAGAACACTCTTTCGTCTGTCCTGCGAGGAGCCAAATTTTGAAGTTCTAGCGCTTCTGGCATTAAGTTGCTTGTGACATACAGTTATATATGACATGGGGCACACTTTGCAGAAATACAACGTGAAGTATCAGCAACATTAGGTCTCTTGCGACATTGACAAATAAGTTAATAAAAATCACAACATCAATGCGTGCCGATACTTCAATGGCAGGTCTTTACGACTCGCCCAAATAAGGACTATTACCTAGGTCTTTGATGCTGGTGTGTTTGAAACCTCCCCTGATCAGTCAAGGGCACTTTTCAAGGAGGTCCATTGCTACATAATAACCGATGAATTCTGCGCAAACAACTGTGCGTATTGTATTGATAATTGGTATGTTGATTGAATGAACTGTTCAGTAGGACCAATATTTTGTTAATAGATTGAAATCGTGCGTTTATAAATGACACAAAATTTGTGTGTAATTTGGCCAAACTTCAGAATGCGGACCATTAACCAGTAGTGTTGGAGATTGTAAGGGTTGTTTGATTTTGCAATTGTCAGGATAGGTATTTTACTGTTCCAAATTGCAGAGAAAACATGTTTGTTCAGCTTTTTAGTGACCAGCTTGTTCACTAATATGCCTGTAATCGTACAACCTTCAGACTGGACAGAACAACCTTCAATTTGTTTCCAGACCAGTCAAATCAGAGAGCATGGCACATACATCAGGACTCAAAAAATAAATGAAATAAAAATTAAACTAAAATAAAAATAAGGTAAATAAAATTAAAACTAGAGAGCTGTATGAACAGCCCATGCTCAGCCGACCTAAGCTTGACCCACAAAATCATGGTTGCAATTGAATAGACCTGTGTTGAGCTTTAACTGAGTGCATATAACATTTAGAAGTATTTCCAAGACGGACGACTGAGCCACCAAAAAGCGCAGTCTGACTAGCAAGTCAGCCAAGCTAATTATTGCAGCGCTACCTGGTGAACAAATTACGAACTAGGACTGTTTTTGTGTTATATCAAAGCAATTGGATGAGGGGTTTTACAGAAGATTTTTTAAGATTTGCCCCCCCCCCCCCCAAATAATTAACCAAAAAATCAGAGAAGCATGACCGTTTGAACAAATTTGGTCAAGAGGCCCAGCCAAGGTACATTGCTTAAAGTATTGTCCCAATATCACTTTAAATCATTAATTTAAAAAATGGATTCCCACGAAACGCTGACGTTTTGTCGACTGTTATGTTTATAACCCCTGCAAACGAGGGAGGGGGTGTATACTTTGGGGGGGGGGGGGCTGTCCCCATGCCTCATTGTCCCATTGTGTGTCCGTAGCTCGATTCTTGCGTGCAAAATATCTTACGAGTCGCATAAAACTCAACTTTACCTCAATGTTACATTGACAGTTTTTCTTGGCCTTATTATATTTTGGTGATCTTGACCTCATTTTCAAGGTCATAGGAAACGTGTGCCCAAAGCGGCGCGGGGTATCCTGTCTGTCAGCCGAGACTGTTTTACAGAGCGTTGTTTCATTACGTCACATTTTAGAACGAAAATAAGAATTAAAGAAAAAATTTCTTGGTGCTTGCATATAAAACGCAACAGAAATTCTTGAAAGTTCTACACATATTGCATCCTGACAATTGAAGGAGACTGACTTTAAATCAACGCTAAGCGTATTAATGAAAACGCGAAATCGCCAATGCTCTTGTGGCCGACAGAATAGTGAGATTTTATTCAAAGTTAATAGCAAATAACCTTGTCATCCACCTGTTCCTTACTGAGCCCAATAATACGCAGTAGCAGGGCCTACACATCTTACATTATACGAAAGGTGTATAGACACAGGAGTTGGTGGATCATGTATTAAGTCATCTGTGTCGTTTGATCTTATCTACTGCATGACAATCTGCACAACAAGTGGCTTATGTTTGGCGGATTATTTTTTTTGTTAAGTTTTACATAAAAATAAGGAAACTGGCCTATGCCATGATAAATTGTATCACAAGTGAATTTTAAAAGGATTCGAATAAGAAAACATTAAATATGCGGAATGTTCATGTTTACAGGACGTCATCCAACAACTGCTGGATTACCAAGTGAAAGTGGAAAGACTCTTTCGAACCAGTGGTGACGTGGTGCCACTCAAACTGCGTAAGCAGCCGGTGACCACGCCCGTCAAACTTCACACTCTCGTCGACTATCAACACCAAGAGGTGAGCAAAACGAGATCTTGGACGCAAGTCAGCATAATATTCAGAATTGCACATTCAGATCGCATTGAACTTACTCTGTTTTTCTATGAATTAAAACTACTTCCTTTCTTCATTTATATGATACTGGTTTGTACTTGGTGCTGATAATGGGGATCTCATCGATATATTTTAATGTGAATATGTTGGGGTGAGTTTAGTAGGCCTTTTTGTGGATCATA
Source organism: Hermodice carunculata (assembly GCA_964020975.1). Lineage (NCBI taxonomy): Eukaryota > Metazoa > Annelida > Polychaeta > Eunicida > Amphinomidae > Hermodice > Hermodice carunculata. Next base: position 63,721,985 of record OZ026618.1, on the reverse strand, counting down.
ATCAGATTTACGTAAACGTGCCAACACTTGGATTCGGCTACGGGCACAAACTTTCAAAAGAAATACAATTTAGGATTCCTTTTACTTCTTTATCGAAATTGTGTGCGTGAATAGTGTATCCTGAATTTTTTCTCCCGAAATGAAGGAGTAACTTTTGGAACTAACGTTTTGTGTGCCTGCAATTTCCACACTATTTTGTGCACTTATATTTCAGTTTTCGGTGAGAGCAATGGAGGATTGTCTGCTACTTGACAACAAGGAAGAAACAAAATGGAAGGTAAGTTGCACAGACAACTAAGGATATTAATTTATTACATACAGAACATATTGCATAATGCATTGAAATGTATCACATTAAACTGATGTAATACAGTTGTTTCGCAAAAATCTTTGCAATCACCAAGAAGCAGAGCGTACGATCGATAGGGTGTACTTTTTGTTGGACCCAACCACCATCTGACGCTGGCTATATTACGATTCGAAGAATTCACTTTAATTATCATAAGAAATGATCATATTAGAAGTATTCCTTTTCTTTAATTGTTTCATAAACCAACTAACATGTTGGCGATTTAGAACACGAACATATTTCCGTGGCAGCTACTTACGCACAGGTAAAGGACTGGTGTCCAGCATTTACGTACTGGTAGTAGGGGCAGTTTGGCGATAAATATATATGTGTGTGTGTGTGTGTGTGTGTGTGTGTGTGTGTGTGTGTGTGTCTGTGTCTGTGTGTGTGTGTCTGTGTCTGTGTCTGTGTGTGTGTCTGTGTCTGTGTGTGTGTGTAACAGTGTGACTGGATGCGACACACTTTGCTTGCACTGGCAACATCATGTCCTGTTGTATTAGAGCCAGGCACAATTGAATGAAGAGCACAGGCCCAATGAATTGTCATGGTGTTTATCTAGGTACGAAACAGTCAAGGCGCAGACGGATATATTCCAGCCATTGTCTTTGTGATCCCACCACCAGACCGCGAGGCAGTCATGAACGCACAGAGGTACGTCACCTCAGCCATAAATTATGTTAATATCCATACACATCGGCGTTTTTGTCCAGTTGATAAATGAGTAGAAATTAGTTTTTGTGCTTTCTGTCAACAAAAATTTTTTTTTTAAATTTGAAATAATTGTTATATGTACGGGTATTTTTATATCATGCCTCTTCAGATTTAATCTTTATAGCCTGAAAATGTGATAGAAGTTCTGTTTGCTACTTCCAGGGTGCGCCAACAGCTGGGGGTCACATGGAGAGAAAGTTTGGCTATGCTCAGACTGCAGGTCCGCCGTTTTCTGAACAAGTATCTGAATGACCACAAGAAAGATGAGGTTAGTGTACAGATATTCTGTTCGTGGAAGTGGGCACACGTATGGGTCGATAAAGCATCTTTACCGGTCAGTATATAATTGTGGCCCATGTTTTTAGGACGAAAATTATGGCATGGACAGTAAATGAATGTATTTAATATTATGCGTCTTGACTCTACGCATAATTGTAGTTAATACGTCGATAATAACAATTTTAATTTGATTTGTAAATTAGTGGTGGTATTTGTTCTTCCTGTGTCACATCAATGTTAAGTTATCAATTTATGTAAAATAAGGCAAACTAGAGTGCGTGAAATGTAGAAAGTAACAGCGTTTTTATGGAGTCCGTAAATTGATATCAGATCTTTTTGTTGATAAACGAGCAGCTGAATTACTGTAGTTCTAGAAATTTTCGCGCGTGTTTAATTTCGCGCAAACTCAATTTTTCTTAAATTACCAAAATTTTCGCGCATTTCAATTTCGCGCAATCCAATGCCATTCAATTAATGTAATACAATGCAATTTATTTTCGCACATTTTAATTTCGCGCTTTGGGTGGTAGCGCGAAATTGCAGTATACAATTTTGTGTGAAGATGATCAAAAATGACTTGACAGTTTAAGTATGGTGAAGGTTCATTTACATAAATTTAAACAGTATGGGTGAAATAAATACATACACCACTTAACATAGTTGCAAGGAACGAGGACCTAAACCTTCTAGCAAAGCCAAATTTACCTGAAAATAAGACACGTTGTTCTATTCCTATCAACAATTCAAAGGAGATGTGACACATTGCGAATGTACGATTTTCCCATCTTTTGATTCGCAGCTCAAGGTTCTAAATCCAGGAGTTCGCAGTGAGATCCTCAAGTTTTTGGGAGACATGGTCGACGTCCTGGACCCAAATGGCGAGAACAAAGCAGAAGCGAAAGAATTCCGTCGGCTTGTGGAAGAGTGGAAAACAGCCATTCCACAAATGAGAGGTGTTTCCGTTGGTTAGTATAAATAGACGGGTATATAGTACACAGATCGCACAGAATATTTGTACATATATTTTTAGCTCCATTTTACACATATATAATTACTCATACGATTCAGTTCACCGTGGTAGACATCAACATTTTTTTTGGTGAAATTCTGGAATTGCCCAATTGATTACGTTTAATATTTTTGCGAATGGTCCACATTAGGATTGTAACTTCCTGATGAAAGTACGTATGGAAAACATAGTTTACATACTGTACTAATTTGATGAGGATTACAAACAGAAGCACATGTTGATGGAATTGTAGTAAAATTAGCCCCCCGTTGCTTACAACCTGATAATCAGTGTTTCTGGAAATGAAATTAAGTGCGATGGTTGGAACATGCGGTGCCAATATGAGCACTTTGTAAGAATGTTAGAAAATGTGGATCCTTTGTCATTCAGTATCTTTTTTCCTGTAAATGTGGCCTTCAAACTTGAAATACTGATATTTGAACAAAGGGAAATTTTTTCTAGCCGACAAGATTTTTATTGTATAAAGCCATTTTAATCAAGAGCTAAGCACATTTCGCCCACTATGTCATGTTATCACTTGAAATAGGTGAAAACATGAAGGGTACTGTAATAATATTACATCTTGCAGATCGACACGGTGCCAGCAGTACTTTGCAATTGCAGTGGAAAGGAAACCAGAAACTCGTCAGGCAAATAGAGGTAGGAACCCGGTAACATTGTGTTTAGGGTATCCAGGTTGGGGCTAGGCCAAGACCACGACGCAGACATTTGACAATCAAGCATTTTGACTTCTCACAGCAGGAAAACTCTTTCGCGTAGAATCTAAATGTCGCCTGCTAAAACGGTTACCATTAGGTTTCTTGTTCATTTTGAAGTATACACTTAGTATTTCTTTCAAGAAAACACATGCTACCGGCCCATTATATTGATTGAAGTAAAGAAAGAGGCCCCGATTTATTTTGATTTGAACTGACTAGTTTTAGCGTATTCTTGTCAAATTACGATGCGTCAAGTACATGTAAGTTGTAACATCAGACGACATGTATCCTGTACTCCAAGTTCACTCAAGAATAATTATTGACAGCTTGTTTTACGCTATGGTGACGTACAAGTTCCAGGAGACTCTCATTAAGATGCGTTGTTTTGTTTATGATGTAGCATTCACGAATATGCGTGTGACGTGTTTTACAGGAGATGGGGACGTACGCCAAACAGTACGAGGATGACGTTGCAGCAACGCGTGGCGCTCAAAATATCCTCATTGAGGACGTGTCAGGAGACACCAAATACGTCAGCAAAGCATACATTGAGAGGTCCGTGGCCACAATTTAATTCCATATATCAAACAGAAACAACGGTGTTTAAATGAAATCGTTGATACAGATAGCCCTCCCTGCGCAAATAAATACAGGAAGACCCGGATGATTTTTGATACCCTAAAATCGCCTTCCTGTAGTTACTTAATTGTTTGCTGACTTTGGTCTTTGGGAGTAGAATGGTCTGTCTTCATTGTGCTGTTTATTTCAAGATGGAGTACAAAATGCAATGGTACAACGCCACTGAAATGCATTTTTTTAGAAATTTTTGTGGCTAATTTTCCTTTTTTTCTGATTTGGAGAAAATATCCATATTTATATCAATATTCAGTGCGTTCCACCTCCCAAACTTAAAGTATAACTCTTGGTCATGTAGCTTTTTTCGCATTTTATATTTTTAATACAAGCAAACGTAACGTAATTTTATGACTCTTGCAGATTAAAGCCATGTGAAGTGGATGACAAGGAAACAGACATGAAAACCCGGAATCTGTCGCTGTCAGAACGCCTGCCCACCCCACCTGAAAAGCCCTCAGAAGACTGGGACGTCAGCGTACATACAACATCAGAATCCACAGAAGAGGACATGTTCTCTTCTCAGACAATCCGTGAAACCAAAACTTTCGTAATCAAAGGAGTTATAGATCCACGGAATCAAGACGAGATTAGTATATACAGGGCCATTCAAGATGGAGTAATTAGTCAGACCCAGGGACTATATAGAAACCCAGAAACTGGCCAAAGTATGCCTATCCCGGAGGCCATGAATCGCGGACTGATAAAAGTAGAATATACCAACAAGTCTGTGGAGCAAGACGCAATCAAAAGAGGGGTTATTACCACCACAACGACAATGGAAACTGTAGCATATTCTGTGCTTAGTGTTATTGACCCCGAGACGGGAAAACCAATCAGTGTTACTGAAGCTGTAGCTAGAGGAATTATTGACCAGACATCAGGGCGATACATTAACCCAATCACAGGAAAATCCATGTCTATCATGGATGCCATAGAAAAAGGGTTGATAGACGTGGAAGTGGCGGACCAGAGCTCGAGCTCCGACACCGTAGATGGCTTGATTGAGGCCCCGGAGGCCAAATACTCAGATAAAGATTTTGTGGTGCTGGGGGTGTTCGACCCCTTGACAAACAAGGAGCTCAGTTTAGAGAGAGCAATTCTTGGTAACCTTATTGATAAGGAAAAGGGCACATATCGTGACCCAAGGACTCTCAAGGTCATGTCCATTGCTGAAGCAATACAGAGAGGGTTGATACGTACCCGCCTTGCTGACCCTTTCCGGGACCAGGATAATCCTGATGTGGTACGCGCAAGGATACTACAACTCAAGAGTGATTCGGTTCAGTCTCTGATCAATCCAGAGACTGCACAAGCAAGGCTTAGCAAAGCAAAACCAATGGATATTAATCATTCAATATTCAACAAACTCAAAGATAAAGTGGACACATCCACACCAGGAATACGAGAACAAGTGTCCGGTAAAGAAATGACGATAGGGGAGGCCTTTGAGAAAGGAATCTTAGGGCTTGATCCGGTGCATATTGCTAATGCGGATGGAGACAAGTACAGTCTGCATGAAGCTGCTGCCTTGGGATTGATAAGTCAGCGTGCCGCCAAGGAGATTCTCAAAGGTTGTGAAGCCAATTCCCTTGATAAACTGATAGAAAGCAGAACAATAAATGCTGAAACTGGTCAGTTTACAGACCCTAACACAGGGGAAGTAATGTCGATCAAGGAGGCAATTGAACGAGGCCTCCTGGACCCTGATACAGTATTCTTCATTGATGGGCCTTCTCATAATGTGATGTCCCTAAGCTCCGCTATCCAAAATAAGAAATTTGATCCTGAAAGTGGAAAATTTATTGACCCCAAAACGGGTCGTGAAATGACAATGGCAGAAGCCATAAAAGCCAATCTTGTTAATCCAGAGGTGGATGCTGAGAAACTTACCAAACAGATCTCAGCCTTGAAGTTCCTGCGTGCTTTCATGGACACCTCGTCCACCAAAGGGATCAAAAACGCCCAAACTGGGGAAGATATTTCTGTGGAAGATGCCATACTGTCGGGTGTTTTGGATATTGCAAATGTGGATTACGTCAATTTGGACACACAGCAAAGCATGTCGCTTCCGCAGGCAGTTGATGCTAAACTTGTGGACGCCAAAACTGCTAAGAGTATAATGAGTGCCATTAGCAAAATGTCGCTGGGAGAGGCTTTGGCCCAATCTCAGATTGACCCTCATATGTGCAAATACATTCACCCGGAAACGAAACGGAGAATGACCATCAAAGAAGCCATTGATAATGGTTTCTTGGATCCGTATTCCATATTTTTTGTTGATCCAACTAATAGCAAAGTTGTTTCCCTTGGATCTTTTATTGAGGATGGCCGATTTAATCCTGTTACAGGAAAATTCAAAGATCCTCTTACAAATTTGGAGATCAATATAAATAACGCCATAAACAAGGGAATTATTAATCCAGTGATCGATCCAGATTTGTTAATAGAAGAGAAATGTACTCTCCAGGAGTTGATGAATTCAGGAAAAGTTCGTTCGCTGCAAGCACCATTTGTTACTCCAGATGGCCAGAAGATGGCGCTCAAGGATGGTTTAGCAATGGGTTACCTTACTCCAGCTTCCATAGTGAAAATCGATCCAAAGACTGGAAATATCGAGATTGCAGGGGATCTGGATACGGTGAAAACTATGATTGATATCAAAAAGAAGTTGGATACAATAGCAATTGTAGAAACTGCTTTGGCAAAGCAGGGAAAACCCAGTGAGGAAAAACCAAAACTGGAGGAACAGCAGATAATCCATCAGGTAATAAACTCAGTGTTGCTGTTTTTCATGATTACCAATTGCAGTAAATACACGTATTTGACCTCTGAAATTTTTCGTGAGAAACAAAGACAAGAAACATAAAATACAAACACATGCCATGCGTTCAATGCCATACACGGCACCATAAACCTCCTGAAATATGATTGATGGATTATATCTAATGACACGTTAAATAATAACAAATGTTAATCAAAACATATTTCAATTGCACGTTATTAAAAACACAAATGAACATAGTAGAATGGTTGAAAGTTAGAAAAATCTGTTTAATTTTTTATAGCAAAAAAGTAGTATATGCAGATTGGTTACTTTGTAGGTATTTCTAGCCCTGTAAAGGTGTAACGTGCAACAAATTGACAGAAAATCAATAGTTGTTTCAGTAATATCCTGGGTGTTTTCAAGAAATTGCTACATTTCTGTAAACACTGGAGTGTCACACAAGCAGAATTTGAACACAATGAACAATAGCTGCTTCCAGACATTTTGCGTACGTTAAATTATCACTATGCTTTATGATGCGCCCCTTCAAAGAAGGTGGGGCATATAGCTTTGCTTGAGGCGGTCGGTTGGTAGAGAGCCTGTGGTTTCTACACCATAACTCAAGAATTTTTTAAGATAGGACTTGTATTTTGCCCAGGTATATACTCCTATATAAGGGCTAGGTGAAGTGTGAAGGTGGTTAACCTTGACCCTATTTCCAATGTCATGGAGGTACTATAGTAAGTTTTGGTTTCTGTATGATAACGAAAAAAGTTTTTATGATAGGACCTGTGTATTGCACAGCGTTATAGTCCTTATCTATGGCTGCATTGTAACTCAGAGTTTAAATTATAGCTTAAATATTGCACATGTTAATAGTCCTTAGGGCGTAGTCAGCTTAGAAGATGGATGACCTTGACCAAATTCCCAAGGTCACCACCTACAGTTCAATTAGTGAACTTGGTTTCCGCATGATAACTAAAGAGGTTTTTTACCTGGGGCTTTCATGTTGCACAGGAATATATAGCCTTCAATAAGAGCTAGGCAAGGTCAAGTTCTGAAATGGTTGACCTTGAGTCAATTCCCTAGGTCACTTAGCCACATTACTTAATATGTTTTCTGCTTAATAACTGCAGAATTTTTTAACCTGGGGCTTTTATTTTATAGATTATTATAGTGTTCTATTAGGGCTAGATCAGCTTCAAAGAAGAGTGACCTACCTTGACCTCATATTCTGATGGTAATGGAGGTACTATTGTTAGTTTTGGTTTCCGCAGGATAACTAGAACATCTTGTATGATATGACCTGTATATTGCACAAGATTATAGTTCTAATCCCTGGCTGGGTGAAATTCAAAGATAGGCAAACTTGACCTAAATTCAAACGTCACAATGCCACATTATTGAACCTGGTTTCTGCATTGTAACTCACAATCTAAGTTATGACTTCAATATTGCACATGGTAATAGTCCTCAACTAGGGATTGGTCAGCTTGGAAGATGGATGACCCCTTTACCAAATTCCCAAGGTCAGCACCTAGAGCCGTATTGGTGAACTTGGTTTCTGCATGATAACCAAAGATGTTTTTTACCTTGGGTATTTATATTACACAGGAATATATAGCCTTCTATAAAAGCTAGGCAAGGTCAAGTTCTGAAATGGGTGACCTAGAGGCAATTCCCAAGGTCACAAGGCCACATTACTGAATTTGGTATCTGCTTCATAACTGCAGAAGTTGTTGAGCCAGAGCTTTTATTTTGTAGATGTTTATAGTCTTCTCTCAGGGCTAGATGAGCTTAAAAGAAGGGTGACCTTGACCTAACTTGCAAGGTCACATGCCCACTTTAGTGAATTTGGCTGTGCATCCACTTTACAAAGTGACGAGTGCCCCATTCTACTATCAACAGGGTAATGAGGGCGAACATAATTACGGTAGGGGGCATCTATGTTTTACAAACATGTCTTGTTTTCAATCGTTTTTGTGTGGTGTATTTGAAAGAAAAGCAACAAAAAAAAAAAAGGCAAAAAAAATAAATAAAAAAAACATGCTGCCAATAGTGATAAAAGCTTTTCTTTCCAATGTAAAATGTATTCCTGTTGCATATATCCTTCATCGATATTTGAAGTGCGTGTTTGTTTTAATTGAACTGCACGCAAGAAGAGACTTGGTACAATGAAGCAGACAGTCAGCCCGTGGGCATCGCACATTTAGAGACAATAAGCCCTTGGCCATAACACATTTAGGGATCATGTCAAAATATTACGTCTGAAAGAAAGTGAAGTTACCTACGTCTTGGGCGACCGTACATAGAGTCCCTTTTGTTTTCTTGTGGCTAACATCTGAGGATGAAGGCAATTTTATGGTTCATTGTTTTGTAAATTTGTTTCGTCTTATGGGTAGAGCCTATAGTAACACACAGACACAAAAGATGACTAACAAGTTATATATACACGTCATTCAATTTTTGAAGTTCTGGAACGCTCCCTTCGTACCGTGGCACAGTTCTGTGGACATCCTCATCCCGCGATTGTCTTGGAGTATGGAGAAACAAATATATATGCAAGCGTCAGTTAACGCCGAGGGCAGTTTCTTGAAGACAGTTTTTGCACACACTTACAGGCGAGCTGGAAACGCAGACACGCCAGGTTCATAATCTGAAAAAAAAATCTATGCAACAAAATTTGCTAATTCCACCAGGACAAAAAGAGGTTGAAAACTATGAAAGCCTTAACGCGACTGTTATACGCTACCTTAAATCAGTGTACCAACGACAGGTACTTTTGTTTACTTGTGTCATCCATAAACTGAATAAGGATGTTTCTTTGCTACAGAATATCAAGAAAGACGTAGACAAGCAGAAGGAACCCATCGAGAAACTGCTGAAGAGAGCCCAAGAATTGCTTGAGAACAATAAGGACACAAGCAAGGACAACGCAGCCCAGCAGCAGTATCAAAGACTCAGGTTTAACACCTCTGATCTGAAAGTCAGGTTCGAGGCGGTAAGTTCTTTGCATTTTCATGTTATTAAAGAAAACTAATCATTCATATCTCATTTTATCTGTTAAATTCGAACTTTCTGTGTATTAACATCCCTGGCCTTGAGCTTTGGTCTCATTTATGTTTTGAAATCACCACCACAAATCCCCACTAACTTTTTAATCCGCTGAACTCTACTCTCTGCGAGCTTATTTTCATCATCTTGATTCCGATTGCTCAAACATATCTAACCTTTCACTTCTTTTCTAACCGTTATCGACATGGTATTGGCAAGCCGTAATAACATTGTTTAAAATGGTTGTGTTGTTTAATTAATACCTAAATTGCTTTCTACGCTTTGATCTGAATACCAGTTGTTTGCAGAAGTAGTATTTACTTAATTTGCATTACAACTTAAGTTTAGTCACTTATTTTCATGTTTCTTTTCTTTCTTTTTTTTTTTTTTTTTTTTGCACATAACTTAAAAACCGGGGAATGTGGTCCAAGTCATGTATGTTCATGGTCATCAGTGGCAAGTGTGCATTTTGATTGTCAAATAGGCTTTGAAGTTGTTTGCTTGTGACGCGTTAAACTGTTTGCGAGTAGTATATTTGCCTTACGCATGCTTGGATGATAGGTAACTTACAAGATTCATGGGTGAAGAGAAATAACACCAGTCTCTCTCTCTCTCTCTCTCTCTCTCTCTCTCTCTCTCTCTCTCTCTCTCTCTTCTCTCTCCTCTCTCTCTCTCTCTCTCTCTCTCTCTCTCTCTGCTCTCTGTCTCTGTCTCTCTCTCTCTCTCTCTCTCTCTCTCTCTCTCTCTCTCTCTCTCTCTCTCTCTCTCTCTCTCTCTCTCTCTCATCTCTCTCCTCTCTCTCTCTCCTCTCTCTCTCTCTCTCTTCTCTCTCTCTCTTCCCCCCTCCCCCCCCCCTTACAGTTCTTGCCTGGGCTAAAACTGGGTTCAGCACTGACATTCATAGCAGCAACCTAGTATGTATGTATGTATATATGTATGTATGTATGTATGTACGTAGACACACACATATATATATTTATATATATAAATATATATATGTATATATATATATATATATATATATATATATATATATATATATATATATATATATATATACGGTATTGACAATGATTTGAACTCACTATGATGAAAACTTTGTTAGCTTGATTCTGAAAAAGACATTTACATTTGTGATGAGCATGTGAAATTGTAGATGTGTGTATAAATCTTGAAATAAATCTGCAACGTTTAACAAGTGGTGGTGCTGTCGTCAGTAAAGATCTTACAATGGGGGTGATGTTGACATGACCAGCACGTACAGTTATGCCTTCTTTCCATTAAGGTCTCTTGTAAAATTTTCTCATTGTGGCAAATTTTTTTCTGGGCCAGGATATTGAATACAAAGTCGGCGATTTCTCCACTACTCGTGCACGATATTGTCTGTATACATGCATCGATGTATCATAATGGTTTCAGCATGCTTAAAGGTTGTCCAAGTCTTGTCCCAGTGCTACAAAGATTCGACTGGGTTGCAGATAACATCTGTGAGCACTGTATCTCTGTTTGTTTATTATGGTAGATTATTTGATGAGGATGAAGTTGTTTTCTCAGTTGAGGGTCTTTTGGATAATGTTACACATCTGGTTCACCATCAAAGTGCATTGCTCAGTCAGATTCCCGCCATTATATGCCTGATTAGTTAACTGTTTATCAGTTGATATGAGTATCGTGCATGGATTTATATA